>JAJJMB010016078.1:57989-188053 GCA_023531105.1 Papaver atlanticum
TCCTGAGAATTTAACTCGTGTTAGTCGTGTATCTATTGAAAATCTACGCGGAAAAACCAGTGTGATATATCTGATGTTATCAATCATTACGCATATCTTTCAAGGGCGGCTGCTTCTATGCAAACCTCGAGAATGTCCACGAGGAGTATATTTTCCCAAACCCGAAAATTTAACTCGTGTTAGTCGTGTATTTATTGAAAATCTACCGTGGACAATCCAATGTAATATATCTGACTTTTTAATCATTACACGCTCTTTCAAGGGCGGCTACTTCTACGCAAACCTCCAGGCTTTCCACGAGGAGTCTATTTTCCCAATCCTGAGAATTTAACTCGTGTTAGTCGTGTATCTATTGAAAATCTACCGTGGAAAAACCCTGTGTAATATATCTGATGAAACATTTGATTCATGTAAGAGGAGAAAGATTTCCCATTCCTTAGCCATAATAGATCCGCTATTTTTGAGAAAAGGAAAGAAGTCTTTATTTTTCAATCATTACACGCTATTTCAAGGGCGGCTACGCGAAACTCCAGGTTGTCCATGAGGAGTCTATTTTTGCAGTCCTCGGAGTTTAACTCGTGTTAGTCGTGTGTATTTATTGAAAATCCACCGTGGAAAAACCCAGTGCAATATATCTTATTTTTTCAATCATTACACACTCTTTCAAGGGCGGTTGCTTTTACGCAGACCTACAGGTTGTCCATGAGGAGCCTAATTTTGCAATCATGGGAGTGTAACTCGTGTTAGTCGTGTATCTATTGAAATCCACTGAGGAAAAATTCAATGTAGTACATCTCGAAAATTTATAGAGCTGTGGTTTGATCTGGGTTGTGAATATTCTAGGTGATATATGCTCATTTTCGAATTAAGGACTGTAGGAACAATGGTTGATTTCACACCTGCAAAACAGATTAAACACAAAACATAAGGCAATTGCTGAGTCACAACCAAGCCACTCTCTTTAAGCGTGGCTCTACCCTAAATTTTGTGCAAGCAGGTCTTTCTTCGTCATACGTCCCCAAGATAAAACATATGGAAAAAAACTCTTTTCAATCTCACACGCACATAATGAAAGGTTGGACACTTTCTCTCTTACTAATGTTGCTCAGAAAAATAGTGTCGTGATTTTCAGAAAAATAATGGCGAAAAGCTTGTATTTTTTTATGTTTCTCAAAACTGTTTTTTATAGGCAATGTAATTAGATACGAATTAATGATAGAATATTTCGGTTTTAATTATTATAATAAAAAATCTTCCAACAACAGCAGGCCAGTTCACAAAAACGTTGCTTAAATTAAGTCAAATTAATCACATAATTAAATGCACTAATACATTTTAAAAATCTTTTAAAGAAATAACTCCAAATTCAAGAGAGGCAACTCTCAAGAACCCATTTTCCGGAATAAAAATGTACGTAGAAACTAGAAAGAGAGATTTGATCCTTGACCTCCCCCTCAAAACACAAAATCGTTTCCCACAGGGCCAAACTCTTAATGTTAATTATTTTTAGCAATTTCAAATTGGTAAGTTATGTGGACGTATAAAATCAGTATAGCATCTGACGGGTAATTCCCGACTAACATTGTTTGTTTGGCAGATAAAAGTTGGTACGATATGAAAGCATGACGCCTATCTAACGCAATATATTCCCTTTTTGCTTCTAAATAAACAAATATATTACTTGGTAGTTGGGACTACCCAAAAAAAAAATAGCCTACATATACCAAATGCCCTTCAAGGCTTCTAACTTGCGGGAAAATTCCTTATCTGAGTGAGTGAGGTCACTGAACTAAAGAAATCAGAACATCAATCCAACTGGTAGTTTTCTTAATGTACTCAATCTATCAATTTATTTTAGGTGAAGTTTTGTTATTACTTTTAGTTTTTAATCGACAAATATGGGATCCATGGAGTCTTATTTGAATTAATCCTTGTGAGTTTGACTCGTTAATTATTCTAATATAAATTTTTTAGCATTTTAAAATTGAGAAAGGATCCCTTCACATTGTTATTTTCACACTATCTCACACGTTTGGAGACATTTTTCTTAATCAAAATTAAACGGTAACGTATTTGAAGCTAATATTTAGGGGATATGTTCGTCTTACAAAGATCTGCATACCCATAAAAAATGAGCCCATTCTGAAACGTATAACTCCACCGTCTACTACTTTGAAAATTGACCGTCGAAAGTAAACTAATTTTCAACCGTTAAAATTAAGATTGGTAAATTGTGAACTTTAGTATTTCAGAATGAGCTCATTTTTTGTGGGTATGTAGTGCTTTGTAAGACGAGCATATCCCCAAAATATTAGCTTTAAATACATTACCGTTTGATTTTGATTAAGAAAATGTATCCAAATATGTGAGATAGTGTGAAAATAAAAGTGTGATGGGATCCTCCCTCAAATTGAGTCCAAGTGATAATAAATATGTATATATGACAACCCCGGGACTTAAGGTTCGAGCAATGCTGAATTGCCGATTGTGGTTCCTTCCACATTGGACATGGTCTTCCTTCCTCGATTACTTTACACACGTTAAACATGATCCTAGTCCAAGACTTCAAGTTGAGTCTGTTTGACGACTAACATGGCAACCGTAAAGAATAAAGAATCATTAACAAACGTGAAACTAACACTGCACTGTACAAGGTTGGTTGTTGCATTATGCTGACTACCAACCAACCCATTGGCATATAGAACGTGGTCTACCCATGGATTCATGACTTTCATGAAATGGTTTGCACTGTGCAAGTTAATGATGATGCATTCACCAACCTACTTCATATCGTTCACATTGCGTATTCACAAACGTAACTCTTGTGCATGGTTTGATCATATATACTTTGATCAGCTTTACCTGTTTCAAGATAAGATAAATAATTGGAGGAAGTTAAATTTAAGCTCAAAGGGCAAGTGACAAATAGGTGTTGGATATAATTCATTAAAAAAAAGAACGAGAATTGGCAAAAGCAAAATGAAAATGGATGGATGAGGACGAGGAGGAGGATAAGGCAACAACACATGAAGTGTTTGATACAATTTTTTCTTTGGTGTTTGGTACGAAATTAAGATTTTCCTTTCTACCAAGTACCAACCAACCTCACCCACTCATTCAACGCAGTGGCCATACCTACAACATGAAAGAAAAATTGGAGGAAAAAAAAATCTAAGTGTGAAAAATAACCTAGTTTACTTAGGAAGTTTATAATTTCCTTCGAAACTGTTGGGAAGTTATCCATGATTTTACTCGTATATTTGACTACACTTTTTTGTTCACATGATGTTCAAAATACCAGAAAATTTCTTGGCTGGTAGGTGTTTTTTGGACCAAACAGACCGAAATCAAATTAAAATGACCCGCCAATCTTGTGTGTCTTTTAAATTCTTCATTCTTGAAGGATATGTGGACGTAAATAGCAAATTACTAGTAAGTTTCGGTTATAGCGAGTCATTGAGTCAACGCTAGAGGGAAAAAGAAAAATCAGTGTCAGTACAAGAGACTAGACCTGACCCATGGATTCCAAAGATTCAAATAAGTAAACTCCGCATTCTTACAGTGTACCAGTTTTCGATTAAGTTTGGAAAACACTAGTTGTAGTCTAAATTGGTGGCGCAAATAGTTGATCAGTTTTCGTGTGGAATCCACTATTTTCCAAAACGGTTTTTCCCTCCCAAAACAAACCCTTTGTTTGGTTAAGTTCTTCAGACTTAACAAATTTGAAGCCCTGGAAAAGTTCAAGTTAGTGTCAGCCACCGAGAATCTTAGTTTTTGGACTCTTTGTCATGCTATTCTGTAGTTTTGTGTGTCAAAGACAAAGGCTATGCCGAATATGATATGCTACAAAAAAGCGTTTTACCACAAGTTTATAAAATGTGGCAATGATTTCTGGAAAGCTAAAATGGAATCGACTGCATAAGTTTCGGGGGAAGGAAAACTATTTTTCCTACAATATATCATTCATTCCTCGGCAACGCAGCAGTTGAGCCGCATATATCATGCACATAGATGCACCTTTTCTTTCTAAGGCAAACCATATGGAACTAGATTTTATGCCCGTGCTACGCACCGGGCGGACCATAAAACTATCCACCATCATTTTTTTTCTTTTAACCATATTTTTGGTTTGGTTTGGTATGATGTGGCTTCACCTCACCAGGTCGTGTATATATTTAATTTGGTGTCGTGTATATATTTAATTTGGTGTCGGTTTCGTCCCGCCCCGTCGTGATGCATTTTTGTATTGGGTCGCCCTGTCGTTTAGGATTTTTATTTGGTGTGGCTCGGCTTCCTCGCCTCGTCCCGATGCATGCTTAAGATTTTAGTTTGGTATGGCTCGGCTTTGTCTCGCCCAGTCCTGATGTGGTGTGGCTCGGCTTGGGCGAGAAGCCTCGCCTAGTCCTAATACATCCTTGAGATTTTTTATTTAGACTCCATGATATTACAATGTGGTTGCAATTTTTGATCTCTATAAAATGAGTATCATCCAAAGAAATTGGACACATGAATTAAGATCCCAGATAGGCTCTCTTATATATACACTATAATTAACTCATATAAAATAGGTATCTAACAAAATGATAATATAGCGAACATCAGCAACCAAACACGTTAATAGGTGCAATGCCCAATAGCCTGAGTCAGAAAAATTACAAATCCAAAACCGATTTTATTAATGTATTAGGACATGTTTAGTATATTTACAACAACAACACAACTTTTAGCTATGATTATGAATTCATAATATAGAGAGAGTACTATTGGATGATCCTGAGCATTTACTTCATTAGCTGCAGATACTCTCCGTTATCGCAACTGCTCCTAGTCCTACTCGATTCCTTCTTCGTCGTCTAGGTACATGTAAAGATAAATGAAAGTCAGCATGTGAAGCTAAACATTACACATGAGCCATAACAAAGTTGCACTGTTCAGTTGAATAATCCAATTTAAGTGATCTGCTGAAAAGAAATGGAACGAGAAGGCCTTTAGACCTTACTTATGTGCTATCTTGAAAAAGAGAGTAAGAAGCTGATTGACTGATACCGACAGAATTACGGTTTACCTGCAGCATGTTACAGAATACCAAATGAGCTACAACTTCCAACTTGACATAAATAAAAATGCCAACTAAAAAAAGTTACTCAATGACATAATAATATACGAAGGATGATTATCAGCAAAGAAAGGAACACAAAAAGTTAAGAAAAGAAGAAATTCAGGAACATGATACTTAGTTTGTAGGGCACCTCGTAAAAAAAATGTTTGACAGTAAAAACTTATAAGAAAAAAACTTAATCCCAAATTCTCGAAACGATGTAACAACCAATGGTTGTCGACTAATGTTAAAAATAAGCAGCACATTGACCGTGCTAACCAAACAAATCATAAGAGCCAACATAGACGATCCTAATAATAACGTGGAACAAAACTCATCTCTGTGATCACCAAAACAGTGAATTCATAATATAGATTTTGTTACCCACTTGCACTGTTGATGTCGAAATTAAGCTGGTCGTATAGTTTTCTTTAATGCCTGCATAGACAGACTGGGTACCTGGCCTAGTATTAAAAATAAATAAATTACTTTACCTTCTTCCTGAATCCCTAAAGAGCCTTCCTCAAATGATTAAGAGATAAATGTTTAGCAAAGTGGTGCTTCATTCACTCCATCAATTCCAGCTGCAGCAAAATACTGGTGTAGCTCATTGAAGAACCCAATAGAATCCAGTGTAATGTACACGTGGACGACAATAGAACAACAAAAGAAATAATCCAAAAAAATTTGTAGAACTTTAGAGGCTCAAGTTTCTCGATGCTATTGTTGATGCAGCATCGCTTGTCCCCGCGTAGAATGAAAACTTCTTATTCTCATGATTCTACTCCTGTTTTTGCAATCAGGGGTAGAGCATGCAACATTGTAAGGGAAACTGTCATACTTGCAGTAGCTGCTACAGCTCTAAACTCGAGCAAACAAAAACGTGGATATATTGTAAATACATATCGTCCAAAATGAACCGTAAGACAACACGACCTTAATCAAATTCGTACAAAAGAAAGTAATTACAAATTAAATTTGATTTTGATTAACCTAAATCTGACTGCAATAAAAAAAAAAAAAAAAAAAAAACAGTGTACGAAACTAAATCCTGGTGCAAAGTCATAACGGCTCCAAATCAAGAACCCGAAAGAAAAACCCTAACTACATAATTTACTGGGCGGACCCGAAAACCATCTAGAGGTTACTAAAAAAATAGCACACATAACATTATTTGCCACCACCTCCACCAATCCCTGATGCAAATTCAGTTTATCTTATGATAAGTTCATAGGGTAACACCGTATAACATGCATGATTATGAACTCAATAAAATAGCACACCAATGCAAAAAACATAAAAATCATATCAAAGTTGTCATCAGAAAATAGTTATCTATCGGTACATATTATTAAACTTAAAAATAAAATACGTCATAAACATGAGAACAAAACTGGCGCTATGAGGATACTTGATCAATGAAGAAAAGAAGAGAGATGAATAGATGATTACGATTATGTTAGATTAGGATGAGAACCCTTCTCTCCTTCTTCTTCTGCTCTTTCTAACTTGAAACCTGTTACAACATAAGAACCCTATTAACCCAAATTAGCATATGAAAAACAGGAAAACTATTAAGGTTTCTTAAAAGTAAACTGAAATTAAAGATTGGAAAAGAAAAATTATTGATTTAGTTGCTGTTGTTGTTACCCTAATTTTGATCGCTCGAACTCCTGTCAAATAAAACACCTTAATAAGAGAAAATAATAACAACCCATTCAAGAAAGGGGGAAGGGAAGCAGTTGTAACAATTTAAGCTTCTAACTCTTCAATTGTAACAAAGATTGACATATTTATGCATAAACCTGCATCAGTCCGACAACCCTAAACCCTAAAAAGCTGCACATCTTTCTGATTTAGCATTCAAAAAAAAAAAATCAAAATCATAACAAACAACCAACCCACCAAACATTGAAATAATCAAAAAAAAAACATAACCTTACATGATCTTGATGATAGAGACGGTACAGATCAATGAAACAAACGGGATTAAATATACCTAGGGTTCACTGGAACATTAGTTGATGTTGTTGATGATGATGGATATATGTGAGATTGCCAAATAGAAGAAAATCAGAAATTGAGCGAATGGGTTTTAAGAGAGCGCCATTAGAGAGACTTTTTGCAGAGATTTTTCTAGGTTTTAGTTTTTTTTAATCTGCCGAAAGTTTTTTTGTTTTCTTATTATTTTTGCCGAAAGATTTCGGAATTTTGTTAATTCTGTGAGTATAAACCGTTCTTTTCTCTCACGTTTGAGGGATTGGGTTTTGGAGCAATTCTAAAATGAGAGAGAATTTTTGGAGCAATTCTAAGGGGTGGGTGAAGACTACTTAAAATGGGTGACGCTCACCGTATGACGTGGGAGCTCATATAACTTGGAATTTTAAAGGTATTGATTATCGCAATGAGTGGAAATTATAAAGTGTTTCCGATGAGTGGAATTTATAAGTTGAAACACTTTTAGATTACAGAACTAGTCATAAAAACCCAAGGTGACCAAACTTGTGGTATAAAAACCCCATTCAAATGTTGTGATCCATTAAAACTCTATCTTAAACAAAGTTGATACAAAAACCCCAAATTTTTAAAAATTGATACAAAAACCCCAAATTTCAAAATTAGTTTCATCAATTTTTATTCATCAATTTTTTTTTGGGGTTTTGTGTTACTTTTGTTTTGATTGGGTTTTTATGTTACGTTTGTTTTGATGGGTTTTTTGTGGATGGATAGTGACACCTTTGGGGTTATAACTCGCGGACCGATTAGATTATGGAAAATCATTAGCTGTTCCCACAAATCCATATATTCAGATTTTCGTAAACTTCTGATAAGTTAAAGAAAACAAACCATCTACACAATGTGTTGGTGGTAGGTAAGTAAGTTGGTTGGTAGAAGAATTGTAGAACCCTACCCTAGCCGTCATTCTTGGTTTCCCTACTTATTATTTTCTTTCTACGAATACTTGGAATAAAAAGATGAATCATGAAGTATTCGATATTGTTAGGTTAGACCAGAGAAATCAAGAAACTTAAAGGACTAGTTTAGTTTTAAAAAATTGAAAGATATGTTTTTGGTTTAACGTCATTGCACTTTGGTTGGTAAGCACAAACCTACCTCTTTTTTCTTCTTTTTTTGGCTTAAAGGCTAAAGAGTCTGGAGTCTTAAATGTGGAGGAAGGGTGAGTGAAGAGTAAGATATTGTATGATTTTTTGGTACATTTGAGGAAGGGGAAAACTCTAACCGCGGGGGGAACTTGTTTATGCTAATTAGGGGACCAAACTAGTAGAGTAAAAGGTCCAAGTTGTGGTTTTCTCCCAAATGAGTTGAGGAATTAAATTTATGAGCCGAACAAATAAGTTGATCATGATAACAATGTAGTTTTTTCTTCCCTATAAATAAAAGAGAACTCCAAAAGCAAAAGAACAAGTTTTTCTTATTGCATTTTTTGTGTTGGACCAAAGCGGCACCTTTGAGAAGTACTGGAATCTAATTTAGGGACCAATGCGGTTCCTTCTTCAATTTTTATGAACTAAATAAACATCCACTCCTAGGGTACTTGTTTCTACTAGAGGAAGGTTTTCTCAAGATTTTCTTTAATAATCCTTAATAACTTAGTTGGACAATTTGGGGTCTTCGCCAAAATGACTTCCTTCTGTACTAATTTGTTTAAATAATCTGCAGCGTTGTTTACCTCTCCAGGTAATTGGTTACATTTATTGAAGTCTTCACAACTATCATTGTTTCTCAAAAACCTTTTCTTCAAGAGTTTCCTTTACAAGATTCAAAATTTGTATTAATTGAACTTTTAGTTTACTCCAGCGTCCCAAATTATGTATGTGTATTTATTTTTTCTAATATTTTTCCTTGTATTGCTGCACTAAGAGTTTATTCAACATCGGGCCTATACTATAAATAGTGTCGAGAAAATATATGAACATAAGAAATTGTCCCAATAGAGGCTTTAAGTTTATGAACATTTCATAGAATTTACATGTTAACAATACCAGAAAAAATAAATACACATACATTTTCGCCAACGAGAGGATGGTTTGGTGCACTAAGCATTTTCGCTTTTCTGGTGAACACAACCGCATAAGAGCAATGTATGAAGTTGTCCTCTACCGGTCTACTTCCTATCTCCCAAAACATAGTCTAATGCGTCTCCAATTATTGGTTTTCAAACCATTTTTAAAGATGGCTACTGCGAGGGGAACTTGTTTATGCTTATTAGGGGACCCAATCAGTAGAGTAAAAGGTCCAAATTGTGGTTTTCTGCCAAATGAATTGAGGAACTAAATTAAAGAACCAGACATTTTGGTTGATCATGATAGCAATGTAGCTTTTCCTTCACTATAAACAGAAAAATAATTCCAAAAACAAAAGAAGAAGTCGTTTTTATTACATTTTTTGTGTTGGACCAAAGCGGCAGGCACCTTTTGAGAAGGATTTGAACCTCGTTTAAAGACCAAAGCGGCATCTTCATGAGTTATTACTAACTAAGCATCCACCCACTGGATTCATTGAACATGTTGCGAGTTGAGGAAGGTTTTATCATTCTCTTCTTTGATAATCTTTAAAAAGTTAGTTGGAAAATTTGCTGCCTGCACCAAAATGACTTCCTTTTCAATTCACCTGTTTAAATAATCAGCAATGCTATTTACCCCTCACGGTAAACAACTACCAATGCTTGTCGGAAGAAAATTCTTCAGAAATTTTCTTTACAAGAACCAAAACTCGTTTTAATGGAACTTTTAGTTTACTCCACCGTCCCAAATTATGTATTTGTATTTACTTTTTCGGTTTTGTTCTCCATATTGTTGCACTAAAAATTTGTTCAACATCAGACCTATACTACAATTGGTGTCGATAAAATATGAACACAACAAATTATCCCAATATAGGCTTTAAGTTTATGAACATTTCATAGAATCTCCCCACCTTTAAAACACTAAGTCATATGAGCTCCCACGTCGCACGGTGAGTGTGATACCCCTCTCAAATTAAATTAGATAAAAACTTTGAACTAGAACAATTCTGGAGAGGACAAGTGGCGGGATTCTATTGGTCGGAGCATTAAAATTTGAATTACACTCCGTTTACACCCTGTATTTAACTGGTTGTTAGTAACACCGTTAGCAAAAACGTGGGTATACAACACTTATGTGTCGCTTTACACCTAACTAATAACTTACACTTGGTTCACACCGAATACTTAACTGGACGTTACTCACGTTCGTTAGGTAGACAACACATACGTTATACCATAATCATATCGAGAAGAAACGTATTCTCCTCTCTTCTCTTTCTCTTCTTCTCTCTGGAGAAAATGAACTCAGAATAATCGATCATGATTTTTGTGAACGGTTCATGGAAGAATTAGTAATTTGGTAAACTGAGAAAGAAGGTAACTGTGCTGAAGTAGATTGCACAATGGAAAGAGGAAGAAAAGGTAAATCAGAGTGTATAATCTAGGGTTTCTTATGTGTGGTTTGATTTCTTTCAAAATTGATTGTTGATTGAATACTTAGGTATGGGTTTTAAGAGCGTGACATGAAGAAGAATGGGTTTTGAACTTAGGGTTTGTTGTTTTTCTTTGGAAACTCTGTGAAAATGTTGATTATATTGAAATTGCAGGGTGAAAGAGAGCCAATAGACAGAGAATAGAGTTATGGGTTTCTTTTGGATTCAAAATCTTTGCAGGGAACTCGAATTTGGGGGAAGAAATGGAACCAGGAAGAGAGCACAAACGCCAACAGTTGAACTACACACAATGTGTTCGACAAAAAGCCTAAGACACTATCGGCTGATTTCTACCATCTTTGCCATGAACGTGTGCAAGCTGTGTTCAGAGAACTACGATGGAATCAGTGTCAGGACAGAAGAAACAATGGGATTTACTTGAAGGGTGTGGGACATGCTGTAGATACAGTTTGAGGAGCAATGTTGCTGCCATGGTTTGGGTTGTGAATGATATGCATTCTGGCGGTTATGCTTGAAGTGTTAAGAGCAAGGGATGAGTTGATGGCTGGAGGAGTTTGTGTTGGTCAAGTAAGATCAAGTGAAATTGTTGCAGTTCAGGTGGAGTTTTTGTCAGTGAAAAAGAAGGGAACGGGCGCAAGATGAGTAATGTAAGTGATCGCAAATCAAGTGGATAATTAAATAACAGTAATGTAAGTGATCGTTAATCAAGTTCCATCTTGCTTTAATACCTGTAAGTCCCCTAAATTTTATATACGTACTGTTTTACTCACGTTTGAAAGGGTTTTTCATAGGTCTGGGGTTTCAAACATTGAAAGAATTAGTTGCATATGAAGGTGTTGCACAAAGCTTGCTAATTAGTACAATGGAATTGTTATCCAACTGGGGGACAAGGATGTGTGCGAGACAAGCAGTGGATATCGTGGTACGTCTTATATGCCAACTGACTACTTATAGTGTCATTGAAAAAAATTGTTGGTTTCTGAGCTATTACTCTTTGCAGGGGTTGTGGTGTCACTCGCACACTGGGTATTCGATGTATATACTTCCCTGATTGGTAAGTCTATCATGGGCCATCAGTAACACCATGAAAACAACCAAAAGAGTTATGATAATAGTTCAACTGACATAGTTTTTGTTGTTACTTTTTTTTTTTTATGATAGACTTGCTTTTAAATGACTGACAAACATGCCTACACTTAAATTAACATCATAGAGAAGGGGTTTTAGCGAAACCTATAAGATAAATAGTCTACTTGATTTTAAACTAACGGGTTGTTCGCACATTTTGGTGAGATTCGAAATATCCAACAACTAACCCTTAGGTTTCAGTTCTTTGCGAGCGCAATGCAGTTTAATCTCATGCCGGAGGAGCAATTATTCAGGACTAAGGGGTCACTGAAGAACAGGTTCAATGATGCAGTTCCCAGGTTGAAGCTACGGTATGGACTGGGTTCACCTTACAAGAAGCTTGAGTCGAATCAGGTGGAGGCACACAAGTTCGCTTTGATATGGAATGAGATTATTTCGACGTTCAGGGAAGAAGATATAGTCAGTGACCAGGAGGTTGAGCTACTTGAACTGCCAGCAAACACGTGGAACATTAGAGTTATCAGATGGCCATGTTTACTCCTTCGCAATGAGCTTCTGCTAGCTCTCAGTCAAGCAAAAGAATTGGTGGATGCACCTGACAGGTGGCTCTGGAAGAAGATATGCAAGAGTGAGTACAGGAGGTGTGCTGTAATTGAAGCTTACGATAGTATCAAGCGCATGCTGCTTGAAATAGTCAAAGACCGCACGGAAGAGAACTCCATCATAAGGACTTTGTTCAGGGAGATTGATCATGCAGCCGAGACTGAGAAGTTCACAAAAACATACGACATGACTGCACTGCCTCAGATCCATGCCAAGTTAATAACCCTAGGTTGCTTTATACTTCTCTATATTTGTTGATTTGGGGTGAATCTGCTAATCTTAGGTTTGTACCTGAATGTCTTTGTTATATCTTTCATAATATGGCTATGGAACTTAATAAGATTTTAGAAGATTATATTGATGAAAATACTGGTCGTCCTGTACTTCCGTCCATATCTGGTGAAAATGCTTTCTTAAATCGTGTGGTTACTCCACTTTATCAAACGATTAAAGCTGAAGTTGAGAATAGTCGGAATGGTACTGCTCCTCATTCTGTTTGGAGAAATTATGATGATATTAATGAATATTTTTGGAGTAAACGTTGTTTTCAGCGTCTCAAATGGCCAATTGATGTTGGGAGTAATTTTTTTGTTACCTCTGGTAAAAATAAGAGAGTTGGAAAGACTGGGTTTGTTGAGCAACGATCTTTCTGGAATTTATTTCGAAGTTCTGATCGACTCTGGATAATGCATATATTGTTTCTGCAAGCTGCTATCATTGTAGCTTGGGACAGTAACTCCACTTATCCTTGGGAAGCGTTGAAGAAGAGAAATATGCAAGTTAAGTGTCTCACGGTATTCATAACTTGGGGAGGTCTTCGCCTTATTCAATCATTACTTGATGTAGGCACTCAATATA
Organism: Papaver atlanticum; assembly: GCA_023531105.1. Lineage (NCBI taxonomy): Eukaryota > Viridiplantae > Streptophyta > Magnoliopsida > Ranunculales > Papaveraceae > Papaver > Papaver atlanticum. The sequence goes on from JAJJMB010016078.1 coordinate 71,119, forward strand.
TACTTCGATATCTAGGGAAACTTTGGGGGTTGGGGTGAGAATGTTGATGAAAGCATTGTTGCTGCCGCGTGGACTATTGCTTTTGGTGCTATGTATGGACGAATTTGGAACCAGTGACTTTGCCTGAGTTGACCTAGAACCTGACTCACCTGACTCGGACCTAACTCAGTGACTTTGTCTGAGTTGACTCACTTGACAGGTGACTAGTGGTAGCTTTCCGGCCACCTGAGCTTTTTTTTTTCCGGTTATTCATTTGACCGGTGACCAAATAAAAAAACCAAGGCAACGCCACACCAAATCAAAAATCCAAAGCGACGGGGCGAGGCGAAGCAGAGTCACACCAAATCAAAAATTCCAAGTGACATCAAATAAAAAATTCCTATGCGACAGGGCGAGGCGAAGCCGAGCCATTCCAAATAAAAAATCCTAAGCGTGCATCGGGGCGGGGCGAGGCAAAGACCAGAAACACCAAATCAAAAATCCAAAGGGACAGGGGACACCAAATCATAGATGCACGAAGGGGCGAGAAGAAGCCACATCACACCAAATCAAAAATATGGTTAAAAGAAAAAGATGCGCGATGTGTAGCACGGGCGTAATCCGAGCATGCATCGGGACGGGGCTAGGCGAAGCCGAACCATACCAAATCAAACATTCTGAGCACGCATCGGGACGGGGCGAAGCAACACACACCAAACCGAAAATATAGTGAAAAGCAAAAAATGATGGTAGATGGTTTTCGGATCCGCCCGGTGCGTAGCACGGGCACAAAATCTAGTTTACATGATAAATAATGGGACAGTGACATTTCATGAACAAAATATTCATGATATCGGTCTCCAACTTATATGGTCGTTTACCACAGGGAACAAAACTCATTAATTACGGTCTAGAAGTGGCGGAGCCAGGAAACAATACGGAGGGGGCTAAAAAAATTCATATATAAATTTAGGGGACTGTTTTGGGATAAAAACTGATTCTGCTGATTTTGGTAAATTTGGGTGTGTTGATGAGAAACGAATTCAAACCCTAAACAAATGCATTGCACGTGAGTAATTTAGATTCGAGAGATCAATCTGTACAATCCTGGCCTAAACCAAGAAATGAACGTTCCAGTCTTGCTTCGGCCACAAAGTGAAGGAGAAGGGTTGATCTTAGGGAGGGAAGCGAAGAAGGTGTTGAGATCAAAAATGTTGAATTATGAAGGTGTGGTTGTTTTATGACTTGTATCAGAATATGGTTTATGGATACTTGTGTTGATAACACTTGTCTTCTGTGTTGAAATAGGTTGAAATCCTATTTATACAAGTCATTGAGCACACCCTGATCTCGTAGGAAGTGGAAGCAGTTAAGTAGTGGAGAAGTGGGGTTGTGTAAAAAGTGGTGATCACCACGTTTCCATTACAAGGGAAAACTTGGTCACACTTTCACCCACTACTCCCATTGCTGTTAACCGTCCATCCTCTCCTGACACTTTCTCGTAATGGGTGCATTGCACGCCGCACGCTGTAAACCGCCAGACCAATACCCCAGTGAGCATCCCCCAGTTTGTGGCATGTTTGATGTCTCGAGTAAATAGGTGAAGTCATGAGACTCGCCGCTAAAAGAAGCACATAGTGCTTTTAAGTCAAATAATAAATTATTTGTGAAATCAATATTTATAAAACATTGCTTATAATCGATGTATATAAAGCATCCCTGTTTTAGTGTTCGTTCAAATTAGTCGCGAATTGAACATCTTAAAGAAAGGTAGCGTGACCGGCCACCTTTGGGTGATCGTTTGAGAACCCTATGGGTGAGCTACCACTTGGTCGATCGCTCCCTGTGGAGGAGGGGTGGTCGATGATCACAACGTTCCCTGTTGGCCTCCTAAAAAGAAATCTAAACCATCCGACTAGGCTAGCGAAGTTGGATGGACGAGATGATTTGCGGCAGTTGCATATTGTCGTTGATGTAATTTAGGGTTTAGAAGCCGTGCGGCCAACCCTATTTTGGCTGATCGATTGAAAGCGTTGGGCGCTAGTTTGAGCAGACCAATCGTCCATGTGCAAAAGGTGGGTTGCCAGCGAGCACACTGATATCTCTGGTGCTGCCTGAAATTGAATCTAAGCCACTCGGTTTGGCCGGCGAAAATGGATGGTTATGATCGATTTGCGATAGTAGCGTGTTGTCGCAACGCAAGTTAGGGTTTCCAAAACAACGCGTTCATCCTTCTTTGAGCAAGCGATTCCATGCGCTCTTGGTGTGCAGTGGGCAGGTCGATCGACCAGGGATTGAGTTGGGTGACCGGTAATCATGTTGGCGCCTTTTTGATTGCCCAAAACTCGATCTAAGCCGTCCAACTTGGCTGGCTAAGTTGGACGGATGTGGTGATTTTAAGACCGTCATGGTCGGTCTAGCTCGTTTGAGCACTTTTAAAACAGCGCGATCACCCATGTTTTGGCGAGCGTTCAAGGGTGTAGCGGATGAGCTAAAAGGATTTCGACCGCTCGGGATGTTAGTGGGCCCTCCGGTGGTCATCATGATGATCGCCTAGTTCCGCTAGGAGTAGGCTAGGCCTGTTGAATTGTGTGGCCGTGATCGTTTTTTAAGACTGATATGGACAGTCTAGATTTTCCTTAAGGAATTTAAACGAGTTCGATCACGCTAACTTTTAATTAAAAAGTATGTAAACACGCTGATCTCTTTGTCAGAGGGTGGTGTAGCCTATGTGAGTGTTTTCATGCAGATCTCAATACTGACACTTCGGGAGATTCATGCTACTCCGCTGCGATTGAACATTAATTGTCATGTCATGCCAATATTGAGAGTTCGGCTTGGAACATTGCATAGGAAAATACTAGGCATGTCAATGCATTAGTGAATAATGCAATAGATTGAAATTTACAGAATATCTGGGATTGTTGCTTCACGCAGCATTCTAGATAAAATTTCGTAAATATGTTGAATTGCTCAATACATATGTAAGTGAAGAGGTTTATGCACTCATCACTTTCAAATGGCTTTTGTTCCTTTGCAGGATGTCAGCGTATTAAATACAGGGTTTCACAATTTTGACCCTGAACCGAAAACCACCATCAACATTAAGTCCCCTGCTTAGTACGTAATAGTGACATTGTTGCGGGGTAAGCACTAGATGGTGACAAATAAAGATAAAACTTATGAGGAAAAGTAGACAGATGTTACCAGGAAAGGTGGGTCGGCTTGTCTTTGGAACATGGCACGAGGCGTCCAGATGAGCGTTCCCCTAGCATGATGTCGGTTGGCCCCAGGTAGATCAGGCAGACGGTTGGTTGGTATCTCAAACTGCATTCCAAGTCCCTTGTACATCTGAGCATCGTCTGAGAGCGTGTCCAAGTTTTCCTGGCTTCGGTTGGCATGGAGGAAAAATGGAGGCACGATGAAGCATCTCAACCAACAAGTGTTAGGACTGAAAGGTTTGCTGCCTGGCTAAAGCGCCGGAGGGTGGAGCATGAGTAGCTCTAGGGAGAACGTGAACTCCTGGATAAACATGAACACCCTATTCATGACGGTATCATAATCCTCGACTCTGACGTGAACGAACCGGAATACCCTCAAAAGGCTGTTGAAGCAGTTTCTGAAAAGGATGTCGGGGAAACTTCCGAAGAGTGTATAGGAGGAGTGGCATCTGGAGAAGATATTGAAGCGGGCTCCGAAGTAAATGTTGGTGCAGCTTCCGAAGAGGATGTTGAAACGTCTTCTGGAGAGGATGTTGAAGCGGCTTCTGGAGAGGATTCCAGTGAAAGCGCCATTGACCCTTGCGTTGATGATACTTCTTTGATGTTTAGTAGTCTTTTGTTTCATGCGGCTGGAGCCATGGCTTCATCAAATAATAATCCTTCATTCATGCTGCTTTCATGATTTTATGTTTCCAGTTGGATGAATGAATGAAATCTCCCGACTAAGAAATCCAAATTCTTAGAAAGATCTCGTAATATCTTGAAAATTTAGATGTAGCGCTCTTCGGTAGCCTGTGTTCATGATATTCATTCCTAAAATGCGATTTTGCAATCTGATCTCTTCTCATTCTATTGAGGCTGCATGGCGATAGGAAGACAACACACAAATAGTAATTGCTGGCAAGTCTGTGTTTTCTTCTCATGGGAAGAGGTGCCTCTTCCACAATAATATTTCCACACATGTAATGCTAGTAACAGCAATTTAGAGTAGGGAAAATAACAATTATGGTTCGACCAACCTTCTGTTTGATATTCCTCTTGCAGATTACACGCTTCTTGAAGATTTGTGGTGTGCCGGCTAGGTATGTAAAAGCATGGGAGCTTTTCCACGAATCTAGAGACCCAATAAGCCGCATATTGTGGGCTAAACGGATAAGATAGTCCTTATCTTCAATTGACGACATGTGCAACGTGATGTCTGAAGAAGCAATTGCGAACTGGGAGTGTCACTGGGTATGTGCGCAACCTTCAAATTTGTTGCTTCCCGGTCCGTGAAATGATTTTCAAAATCCGAAAATTGCATATTGAAGTGGACATAACCTCCTCTAGGGATCACGTCGGTCAAAAGAGGTGGTGATTGAGAAACCGTCTCAATGTTGAAGCAGGCTGCTCTTCGGGATACAGTGCCTTCCAAGAAAAATCTGTTGCTGCTTGATGATTTCCCTTGAATATCTTGTTCTTTCTTTTTCCTTTACATATTCCCCTCTTAGGTATTTACTGACAGATGTAAGGTGTTTCCTTCATGGTTTTTTTTGGTTTTTTTGGTTTTGAACTTATGGGTAATGGTTTTGTGAGGAAATGATGTTTCGATCAACTGATAAAATGAAATCCTAATTATGAATGCAAGCAGTGCAGTTATTTTGGAGGAATTACAAATATTGCATGAAAAGGGGAAATGCTAAAATAAATTCTAAAGAAAAAGGCAACGTGTCGTCTTAGGTATTAAAAGGTTTAAGCCACCTGGCGTGTATTACTACACCTTCTAGATTGTCAGCATTGATAAGTTTGCAGTAGCCTCCCAATATAATTTCTACTATTAGGTACGGCTCATCTTCTGGGGAATTTGGCAGAGCAGGTTGGGCAGCAACCCTTACTACTATATCTCCAACTTGAAATGGATTTGGGCGTTGCACCGTTACTTGATTCTTAGATTCTCCATCTTTACTTGATTCTTAGATTCTCCATCTTTGACTGTGACAACTTCTAAATTTTTGATAAAGTATTTGAAAGGACCAGCATCCCATTCACATCTCCTAGTGGCGGCTGCGTTGATGATCGGATCGAGTCCCCAAGCCTTGGCGGAAGGAGGAGTGACTGGTTGTAAAAAGGGTTGTTCAATAAGACTTACTTAGGTTCGGAATATTCGAATGTACATCGATGGGCTCTCTCCAGGTAGTTGCGTCACATTGGCAAGTTGTTGATACAACAACAAATGATCTCCGGGGTTGGACGGCTTGTTGGAAATCCTTTCAGGTATAGACACTGGCAAAGGACACACTCCTAACTTTGCTTTGTTGTCATGCACCCACGAACGGCCCAGAATCATATCATAATTCGGGCATTCTTTAATAATATGAAACTTTCCGTGTTTAGAGCATCTCCTACCTTGATTTCGAGATTAATGTACCCGTAAGCATTTTTTGATTCTCTTTCGGCGCTTTTAATCACAGTTGGGCAGTGAACAGCTTCCCGCTTTGAAATCCTTGCGGCTCTCAGAGTCTTGACGGTAACAACGTTGAAGTCATAGGATGCGTCAATCAGCGTGCTGTCGAACTCGACGCCCTTCAGGTGTGCGGTGGTCAGCAGTCCCCAGTTGCATTTTCCAACAACGCCTCCTAAGAGAAGTTGGGGCTTGGGAGTGGCTTCTCCGACTGAAAACAGCCGCTTGCCCAACACAATGCGATTGAGAGCTTCAAATATATCTTGACGCTGTGCTTTGGAGAAATAAAGAATTTCACATACACGCTCCATCATGGATTGCACGTCTTTGTGGACAGAGTCCCCAGAAAGTGCACAGCTTCTGACTGTAAGAGGGTCTCTGTGAACTCCCCCAGTGCCTAGTTAAAGTTCTCCAGCATCTACCTTTTCTTTAAATATGTGTTTCAATTTGTTGCATTCATTGGTTGGATGATTGATGAACCTGTGGTAGAGACAATATTCGGGATTCGCCATTTCTTCCTCAGTTGGTGGGCGCCTGATAGGAGTTAGCTTGATGGCATCATCTTGAATCCATGCTTCCAGGAGCTTGATTACTTCCTCAATCGAGAATGGGAAGTTTGGAGCAGCATTCTCAGTTTCTTGTTGTTGCGCATGAGTCTTAGCCGTGGCCTTCTGGGATGAGGCCGTCTGATACGCTGGTACTGAACGTTTAGGTTGTTGTTCCGCCGCTGGAGCTTTTCTCTTTCCTCCTTCTCCCACTACACTTACAGAGGGTCCTGTATTGTATTATTTGTTGATGAGGCATCTTCTTCGTCGAGTCTCACGTGCATCTTCATTTCTGGTTGATCTGGTCCTTTTTAGTAATGTCGTTGCTGTCGTGGCCTTACGCTTAGCGGCTTCATGAAGTTCAGAAAAGTTTTGGAAACGTAAGTTCTCCAGTAGAGCACGATAAATGGGCACCATGCCGTTAATGCATGACTCTACCAACTGTTGTTCAGTCACGTTTGGATTGTGACAATCCAGCGCTTGAATCCTGAATCTCTTGACATAATCATTTGGATGCTCATTGTTTCGTTGGAACATCCTCCCCAAGTATGAGAAAGTGATTTGTTTAGACACGAAGAAATATTTCTTGTAGAAAGCAGTGACCATCTCACACCAGTTGGATATGTTGTTTGGCGCGATGTTGTTGTACCAGGTGTACGCTCTTCCAGTAAGCGACTTTGAAAATTCTTTTAGGCGAAGGACATGATTGTATTCGTGTTCTCCCAAAGATTCCATAAAACGAGAGATATGTTCAAGAGCGTTACCAGTGCCATCATAGAGTGAGAACTGAGGGGAGGAGTATCCTCTCGGGAGAGGAACTCTTTGCACATCAGGAGGATACGGAGGTTGATGCTGGTGCATGTCCACCGGGTTTTCTTTTCCTCGATTTTGGAAAAGTCGTTCCAGATCCTCACGTGTGATGAAATTGGACGGTTGATTCCTTTCCCATGAGAGTTCAGGAGAAACACGCACTTCTTCATCTATAAAGGCTCTCCCTGTTGAAGTGCTTGCGCCAGGAGTGTTAAAAGTACTCCTTATTGGCTCCGTGGGTTGACGTGGCTCTTGTGGTAACCGCTCCGTTAGTGTCTTTAGGAAAGTAAGTACCTCTTTCTGAGTTGTAGAAATGTCTGTCTGGGCTTTAGCGAGAACTTCTTGTCTTTCCATCAAATCAAAAATGGCTTCCTCTAGTTCCTCAATCCTCTCGTCCTGATGGAGGAGTGGCAGTAGCTCTGGTAACAACTGGAGGTGTTACGCTCGAAGAAACTTTGGGAATAGCGGCAGCAGCTCTAGCCCTGGTGATAGAAGGTGTCACACCGGAGGGGATGTTTCCTGCGACGCTGGTGTAGGTGGTAGAGGATGTAGTGCCACGAGATGCGTTGATCATGCTGGTAGGTGGTACGTTGGTGTCACCGGCAGGAATGTTGACGCCAGGGGTGTTTTCAGCGTCAGTGACATCGGGGTTTGTTGCTGATCCCGACCTAAGATCCACCATTGTGAAATTGGGAAAATTAAAATAAAAATTGAGATTGATTTCGCAACCGAGAGATTAATCTCCCACTGTGGTTGCCAGTTGTTTTGGGGTAAAAACTGATTCTGCTGATTTTGGTAAATTTGGGTGTGTTGATGAGAAACGAATTCAAACCCTAAACAAATGCACTGCACGGGAGTACTTTAGATTCGATAGATCAATCTGTACAATCCTGGCCTAAGCCAAGAAATGGCCGTTCCAGTCTTGCTTCGGTCACAAAGTGAAGTTGAAGGGTTGATCTTAGGGAGGGAAGCGAAGAAGGTGTTGAGATCAAAAATGTTGAATTATGAAGGTGTGGCTATTTTATGGCTTGTATCAGAATATGGTTTCTGGATACTTGTGTTGATAACACTTGTCTTCTGTGTTGAAATAGGTTGAAATCCTATTTATACAAGTCATTGAGCGCACCCTGATCTCGTAGGAAGTGGAAGCAGTTAAGTAGTGAAGAAGTGGGGTTGTGTAAAAAGTGGTGCTCACCACGTTTCCATTACGAGGGAAAACTTGGTCACACTTTCACCCACTATTCCCATTGCTGTTAACCATCCATCCTATCATAACACTTTCTCGTAATGGGCGCGTTGCACGCCAAACGCTATAAACCGCTAGACCAATACCCCAGTGAGCATCCCCCAATTTGGGACATGTTTGATGTCTCGAGTAATTAGGTGAATTCATGAGACTCGCCGCTAAAAGCAGCACATAGTGCTTTTAGGTCAAATAATAAATTATTTGTGAAATCAATATTTATAAAACATTGCTTATAATCGATGTATATAAAGCATCGCTGTTTTAATGTTCGTTCAAATTAGTCGCGAATTGAACGTCTTAAAGAAAGGTAGCGTGACCGGCCACCTTTGGGTGATCGTTTGAGAACCCTATGGGTGAGCTACCACTTGGTCGATCGCTTCCTGTGGAGGAGGGGTGGTCGATGATCACAGCGTTACCCTGTTGGCCTCCTACAAATAAATCTAATCCATCCGACTAGGCTAGCGAAGTTGGATGGACGAGATGATTTGCTGCAGTTGCATATTGCCGTTGATGTAATTTAGGGTTTAGAAGCCGTGCGGCCAACCCTATTTTGGATGATCGATTGAAAGCGTTGGGCGCTAGTTTGAGCAAGCCGATCGGCCATGTGCAAAGGTGGGTTGCCAGCGAGCACGCTGATATCTCCATTGCTGCCTTAAATTGAATCTAAGCCACTCAGTTTGGCTGGCGAAAATGGATGGTTGTGATCGATTTACGATAGTAGCGTGTTGTCGCAACGCAAGTTAGGGTTTCCAAAACAACGCGTTCATCCTTCTTTGAGCAAGCGATTCCATGCACTCTTGGTGTGTCATGGGCATATCGATCGACCAGGGATTGAGTTGGGTGTCCGGTGATCACGTTGGCGCCTTTTTGATTGCCCAAAACTCGATCTAAGCCGTCCTACTTGGCTGGATAAGTTGTACGGATGTGATGATTTTAAGATCGTCATGGTCGGTCTAGCTCGTTTGAGCACTTTTTAAAACAGCGCCATCACCCATATTTTGGCGAGCGTTCAAGGGTGTAGCGGATGAGCTAAAGGGATTTCGACCGGTCGGGATGTTAGTGGGCCCGCCGATGGTCATCATGATGATCACCTAGTTCCGCTAGGAGTAGGCTAGGCCTGTTTAATTGTGTGGCCAAATCGTGTGTCCGTGATCGTTTTTTAAGACTGATATGGACAATCTAGATTTTCCTTAAGGAATTTAAACGCGTCCGTTCGCGCTAACTTTTAATTAAAAAGTGTGTAAACACGCTGATCTCTTTGTCAGAGGGTGGTGTAGCCTATGTGAGTGTTTTCATGCAGATCTCAATACTGACACTTCGGGAGATTCATGCTACTCTGCTGCGAGTGAACATTAATCGTCATGTCATGCCAATATTGAGAGTTCGGCTGGGAACATTGCATAGGAAAATACTAGGAAGGTCAATACATTAGTGAATAATGCAATAGATTAAAATTTACAGAATATCTGGGATTGTTGCTTCACGCACCATTCTGGATAAAATTTCGTAAATATGTTGATCAACAGGGACTAAATATTAATATTTGGTGGGCTAAGTACAAAATACAAGAGAAATTGAAGGGTGTTTTTGTGAATATCTAGATTTTTTTTTGGTGTGGTGGGGGGGGGTGTGGTGGTGGTGGGTGTAGAGCCAGGGTTAGCCAACCCCTGGCTCTGCCACTGCCAAAAGACCGGCTCAATAAACAATTTTTTCTATCAGTTGACACATTTTATTAATTGATTTAGCTGAATCTAACGTGAATCATGTTGTAATGTGTCATTTAATGCCGAGTTTGTTACGAGGCAACTACCGATTCAAGAATTTCTTAAACACAAAATTTGATACCTAAGGCCTATTCCTATGCACATGGCCAAAAAAAAAGTTGTTTAACATACCAGGTGGTATGGCAAACATGCCAAACGAGTTGCGCCACTATGAGAAAACCATTGAGTGCAATAAAGTTTCTAGCGAACGAAATAGATAATATCGTCAGCGATAAAATCTTTATCGCCAGCGCTACCATGAATATCGCTCGATGTAAAGTCTAGCGCCAACAGTTAGTTCTTTGTCGCCTATAAATAGGTAACTTTCAAACTAAAAATTTACACCAAAAATTTTTTACACAAAAAATTTCTCTGTTTCTCTCTTTCTCAATCTAATTTATTTTTCAAATTTTCCCAAACCCAACTTGATTCGGCAACGCAACTTGATTTTTCTGGAGTAGTGCTTGAAGGTGTCGTTAAGAAGATATGTGATATTTATAAAGAGATAGATAAAAAGCAAAGAAGTTTTCAAGTTTTTGATATTAACCAAGTCAAAACCGCAACTAAGAACAGGCAAAGAAAAGTTCAAGGCAAGAAAAATCAAGGCAAAACAAATTTGAAGACAAAAAGGAAGATAAACAAAAGAAACTCAGTTCATAAGCGCATTGATTGGAAGTTTTGTGAAATGAAGAAGATAAACAAGATGAAGAACATTGTCCCAATTTTTTATTTTTAAAGTCCATATTTCAAATTTTTATTGTCTAATTTTATGCATTGTAAAATGATTAATGATTAATTCGAAGTTTAATGAATTTGAAAATTTAACTCGTATTGTTGAAAATTAAGCTTATATTCTATTCTTAATTCAGTCTTACATTTTAATAAAAACTAATAAAATAAGACAAATATTAAAACTTAATACTTAGACTCTAGTTGACAATTAAGAAATTAAAACATAAATATTGGATTATATTTGGGCAACCCTTTTAAGATCTCAAAACAACTTCGAAATGGAAGTCTTTTCCGTGGATCTCACAATATTCCGCACGACACCTTTGTTCAAGTTCCATTATGGTTTCACCATCCCTCATGTTTGTACTCTCTTGCTGAAGTAGAACAAGATACATACTAATTTCTTTATTCATTATAGTGAAGCGATGAGACAACCCTGGAGCATCACGATTGTTGGGATTCATTGTTTGTTCTTGAAATTTTCCAAATATCCTTTCCCAATTTTTTTGGGAATGGAATGCATCTGCGAATAAAGTTTCAGTAAAATAAACATAATTCCTGCAAATACATTCATCTTCCTCAGTGGTAAATTTTTGTGATCGCCTCCTAATTCGACTTCGCACATTGGCACGGTTAGCAGCTCTTTGATTTTCGGCAGCATTTTGGTTTGCTATGAACTCAGCCATGTTCATATTATCAGCCATGCTCTTTGAAGAATTGGAAGAGTGATGAAAAGAATTGAAGATTGAGAAATTCTAGAGAGATTTAGAAATTTTGGTGTGAGTTGAAATGAGTTTGAAATTGGGTATTTATAGAGGGGGAAAATTTTAGCCGTTGGATGAGGAACTGATGAGCGATGATAATCTCAGCGAGCGACAGATTAACTATCGTTGTCGCTCGTATGACCAACGAGAAACTTTTTACCATATAGCGATGGAGACTTTATCGCTCGTTAGAGACTCTGTCGTGCATGCCTAACTGTTATTCGTAGCACATAGGCAAATATGTTTGTCACTTAGGTATACCCATAGTGGGTGCTAAAGTGACAAAACCAGCTGCTTGACATGTGCACAGGAATAAGCCTAATAACCTAGAAATTACTATACCCCAAAAGTGAATTTTTTTATCCTGAGTTTGTTCTATGTCTGAGGAGTCTGGAGTCTTAAATGAGAAGAGGTTTGAAGAGCGAGGATGTTGAAGTTTAGTTTTTAGTACATTTGGGGAAGGGGAAAACTTCAACCCGCAAACTCTCTTGTCAGGGTTGAACACCTTCCATAGGAAAAGGGTTTGGGGCACCAAGCAAGCATATAACTTATTACCCTATATGCGACGAAAGTTGTGGATGCTAATTTAGGGACCAAATCAGCAGAATAAAAGGTCCAGATTGTGACTTTCTGCCAAATGAATAGAGGAACTAAATCAAAGAACCGGACATATTAGTTGACCATGGTAACAATTTCTTCCCTATAAATAAAAAAGAACTCCAGAAACGAAAGAACAAGTTGTTTTTATTCCATTTTTTCTGTTGGACAAAGCACCAACTTTGAGAAGAACGATTTTTTGGGGACCATGGTTTTTTTGGGGAACCATGGTTCTATTTTTAGTAAGACATTTATAAGTAAAATGAAGACACCCCTTAGCCAAATATCTATGTTAATACAAAAATTACCCTTCTTAATTAAATTTGTTTAATGATTAGTTAGAGTAATCATTAGTTAGTGTAATTATTAATTAGCGTAATTAGTGATTAGTGTAAGATTAAATCAATATTATTTTTCTTAAAATTAAGTTATTGAGAGGGAAGAAGAAGGAGAATATAAGAGTTGAAAAAACTCAATTATTTTTTTTTTATTTTTTGAATCTGAACCTTCAAACCACCCAAGCATACTTCAAAATTAGTTTTTTGTTGCTTGAATTGGCCAAAATTTTCTGAAAATGAGAAATTTTATAGCTTGATTTGGGCTAAGTCAAACAAGTTCGGCTACAAGATCTGAAGAACTGGTAGCCGAACTTATCTGCTAATGTAGTTCGGCTAATGTTCATGAAAGTGCAGGTAGCCGAACTTAGTTTTAATGGATTTTTTTGCTTTCAGAAAAAAGTTCGGTTAGGAGAAATTTTTTGCGATGTAACCGAACTAAATATATAGGGAATTCGGTTAGGAGAAAATTTTTTGCAACGTAATCGAACTCAATATATAGGATTTCAGAGAAAAGTTCGGTTAGGAAATTAAAAGTTCGGTTAGGAAATTGAAAAGTTCGGTTAGGAAATTAGAAGTTCGGTTAGGAAATTAAAAAGTTCGGTTAGGAGAAAAAATTTGCTATGTAACCGAACTAAATATATTGGGAATTCGGTTAGGAGAAATTTTTTTGCAACGTAATCGAACTCAATATATAGGATTTCATAGAAAAGTTCGGTTAGGAAATTAAAAGTTCGGTTAGGAAATTGAAAAGTTCGGTTAGGAAATTAGAAGTTCGGTTAGGAAATTAAAAAGTTCGGTTAGGAGAAAATTTTTGCTATGTAACCGAACTAAATATATTGGGAATTCGGTTAGGAGAAAAAAATTGCGACGTAACCGAACTCAATATATAGGATTTCAGAGAAAAGTTCGGTTAAGAAATTAAAAGTTCGATTAGGAAATTAAAAAGTTCGGTTAGGAAATTAAAAGTTCGTTTAGGATTTTTTTTTTTTAACGAAACAGTCGAACTGTTCTTCATGTTCTTCATTTCCAACAAGTTCGGCTAGTTCGAAAAAGTTTTTCCACAAAATTCCTAACCGAACTTACTTCTGTAACTTCCATTTTCAACCTATTTTGATGACTGCTACTCAAAATTTTCAATCAAAAACGAATTATAAGTAATGGGTTTGTGGGAAAATACTTATGGACGGGTTTGTTTACAAAAGATTGATTAATCGACGATAAAAATTCAATGAATCGACGACGATGAAAATTTGATGATTTTGATTAGATTTGTATATGATCAGGTTTAGATGATCATAAATTGATGAAGAAGGGAAGAAGAAAAATTGTAGAATAGAGGATAAGAAGTTGTAGAGTTATAATTTTAATTAGGCTAAAAGGTAAACTAGTCATCTCCACCTTTTAGGACACCCCTTATAACTATAGGGCAGGTGGCCTAATCAAATCATGGTCCCAAAAAATCGTTCTTTGAGAAGGACTTGAATCTCGTTTAGGGACCAAAGCGGCACCTTCCCGGGTTATTATTAACTTGGCCTCCACATGCTGGATTCATTGAAATTGTTGCTAGTTGAGGAAGGTTTTTAGTTCTGATAATCTTTAGAAAATTAGTTGGAGAATTTGTTGTCATCACCAAAATGATTTCCTTTTCTGCTAATCTGTTTAGACAATCTACTATGCTGTTAACCTCCCAAGGTAAACAACTATTAAGGTTCGTTAAAAAAAGTTCTCTTCAAGAATTTTCGTTGCAAGAACAAAAACTTGTTTTAACTGAACTTTTAGTTTACTCCAGCATCCCAAATTATGTATTTGTACTTATTTGTTCGGTTTTGTTCTTCATATTGTTGCACTAAAAATTTGTTCAACATCCGGCATATACTATAAATAGTGTTGAGAAAATATGAACACAACAAATTGTCCTAATATAGGATTTTAAAGTTTAGGAACATTTCATAGAATTTACATGTTAAATAATGGGAATGTTACATTTCAATGACAAAATTTTGATGATATCGGTTTCCAACTTATATGGTCGTTTACCACAAGGAACAAAACTCATTAATTACGGTCCAGAAGACCAGCTCAAGAAACAATTCTTGCTATCGGTTGACACATTCTATTAATTGATTTAGCTATCCGTGCCAAGTCAACTCCCAAGTTTGAATTGAATCTAACGTGAATCATGTTGTTACGTGTCATTTAATGCCGTGTTGATTACGAGTCAACTACCGATTCAAGAATTTCTCAAACACAAAATTCGATACCTAAAAACCCACTCGGTCCGTACCTATTTTATAGCGGAATATTATTTTTTTCTTGTACCATTAGATAGGCGAAATAGGAATTCCAAGATGGCTTTTAATTATTTTACCTTTATTTATGCTGCCTGGTTATCATCACAATTGAGTTTATGTCCATAACATAGGGAATATAATAAAGGGCAAAACAGGAAAAGACATGGATATTTGTAAAATCAAAAAAGATTTCTTAATATAAGAGAATTGGTCCCTCTGCCTATATATGTGGTACGGAAAGAGTACAAACTAGTATACCCCAAAAGTGAATTTTTTTATCCTGAGTTTGTTCTTGGAAGTAATTGTAGAATTTGTGGTGCAACAATAAACTAATTTCAAAATCTGGCCCCCTTGAGATAAATTGTCACTCAGCTAATGAGCTAGTAGTGGTGGAGTGGAGAATACAATTCAAGAGATGAGAAAACGTACGATGGGCCCAACTTAGTCAAATGGCTACTTAAGCTGCAAAACTAAACCATGTTTCTGGGCATACAATAAAAAATTGGGCCTACAAAAAGATTAAACTAATTAGGGTGGGTTGGTTGGTTAGGGGTATCCTAGGATGAGTAAATTACTTAGTTACCTTTGGTTAATTTATTTATTATCTAGCTATTTATTTATTTTAGGATAAATATGTTGTGATACTAGAAAATAGACAAAAGTAGAGACCAAGAAGGTGAGCAGTTCTTATTCATATACATAATAGACAAACATTAGAGCCTTTATTTATAGGATAGACACAAGGGAATCCTAGTAATAAATGAGATTCACCCTAGATATTCTTAACATAATTACACATTTATAACACTCCCGCTGATGACATGGTGTCTAATCTAATTGCCTCGTTAAAACCTTGTCAGGATATTCCAAAAGGATAAAACCTGATCGAAGGGAAAAGAGTACAAATGAGAAAATTTAGAAAAGATTTGGACACGCAAATTTTGCCTCATTAAAACCTTGACAAGGAAAACCCAATGGGACAAAACCTTGATGAATGAAAAAAAGTACAATGCGATAAGTCCAATAGTATGCACCTTATGTGATGGTGCCCCCACCCCCGATGAGTACTTCAGTAAATTCTTGGCTTGCAAATCTTTGAGTCGAGACTTCCCAATTTTGGTGAACAAATTTCTTGAATGTAGAAGATAGTTGTTCTTACATGAAGAATATTGCTAGTTGATGAAGTCTTGTTTTGTGTTAGTCTTCTAATAGTAGTGTACTCGAATCTTCATGCTTCTCTAAATGCTCGTTTCTTGGATTGCTATCTTCAGAGATGATTTGCAGATGTAGTTGATGTAGTTTCTTAAACAAGGTTCCAATATGTAGTTCCAGTACCATAGGTGAACAAAATTTGTGATCATACCTTATATGGATCAGAAAGATATCCAAATTCATAGGAGATGGTTATGTTGATTTGTTCTAACAAAATGACATAGTCAATGGTGGGAATCCACCAAATAATCGAAATTCATACGCTCCCCCTTGGATGACCACCATGTTGAATTGATTTTCCTCACTAAAACCTTACCATTAAAACCCAATGGGGAAAAAAATTGGAAGAAGGAAAAAGAGCACAAATATCAACATTTTGATAGAAAATTAAATGTCTATGAGATGTTGCCTCATTAAAACCTTGTCAGGGAAACCACATGGGATAAAACCTGAAACGAAGGAAAAAGAGTAAAACCTATGACTATTTATGAATGCTAACTCAACTATATGAGTATTATAGAAAACAAGCATCATAACTCTAGTCTATATCATACAAACAAGTTTTAAGCAAGCATAATGTTAAACTGCAGAATTAAGGAAAAATAAATAATATTATGTTGCTAAAGCGTGGATTTTTGTGTTTTCAAAGACTCCTCAAGAGACCTATAAAGTTGATAACATCAACTAATTAATCCGGATTTTTGGTTCATACAAAATTTCTAAGAACACAGAAAGGATTGTTAAACCTGACATAATCGAGTCAAGTGGCTTCCTGAATATAATTTGAATCCTATAAAGACTAGTTTGAAACCCGTGCTACGCACCAGGACTGTTGGAGTTTTTTTATATTGTTGGTTTATATCCACTGAGGCGGGGCTTCGCCCCGCCCCGGTCCTTATAAGAGTTCAAATAGGCTAATATAAAATTACTATCCAACGAATTGACAATTAACAATTAAAACTATGTAATTGTAAATTTCTAATAATCAAATGTGTAATATTATTCTTTTCTAAAAATCTCACATGATTTGAAAACTAATTTCAAGCAATCGAATAAAGCAATAACCAATTCTTCAAATAAACTAAAATAAATCAATCTAAGTAATCTCAAAAGTAAAATAGTTTAACTATAAATATTAAAGCGTAATTAGAATTTTTCAGTATTCTACTCGTGCTACATACCGGGTATGATGAGAATTGATCCCATTTGGTGAGGTGGGTTTTCGCCGCGCAGCTGTTTAAGAAGGGGTACCAATTAACAAATGCATTACACCAATTATCATTTAGTAGATTAAATGTTGGAACTAAATTCAACAATTACAAACTGTTTAAACTTTTGGAGATTAAAAAATCCTCTTAAAGAAAATACAATTGAAAAATTACACCAACCTTTGGAATCAGTAAACTTCATGGCATTTCCTATATCAGTACTCTAAAAATTATTCGTAAGGCTAAATTTGAAGTTTGCTACTCAAAGTAGCACTACACCTACCATTATTCTTGCTACATTTTAGAATACATATTTCTTGGCTAATCAACTTTTGCAACTTAAAAGTAGAGAAACAAAGTCGTAATAATATTCTACCTTAAAATCCTAATAAGGACTTCCAGTTCGGTTAAATCATGTTTGTACTTCACCATCTGCCTTACGTACCATATCACATAATTCTGTTAAGAATCAAGCAGCCAACTCAACTGTTATTTCAGACTCCAACTCGCCTCAGTAAAATATAAAAAAATTACACTCACTATATAGTTATATCAATAGTGGGTATAAGAGATACTAAATAAATAATAATATATGAAATACTTCCCGTCGAAGATGATGTAATCAAAAAAATGTACCGACATGTTTTTATTCAGAAATCATATATTAGATATATAAAAAAATGATATCAATGTTAAATATATTGCAAACTCTAAATAGTGCAAAGAATATGAAGTGCTTCCCGTCGAAGATGTTGTAATCAAGAAAATGCACCGATATATTTTTCTTCATAAATCATATACTTGTGTTAAGCGACCAAATCAATTGCTCTTCCAGGATCCAACTCTTTATAATGAAACGAAAAATCACGCTCACTATATGGTTGTATCAATATATGATATCAGAGACACTATAAAAAACATAATATCAATAAATAAATAAAATAGATGGCCAATTATACATAGTGAAAAGCATATGAAGTGCTTCCCTTCGAAGAACATGTAATCAATATATCTTTCTTCAGAAATCATATATTTGAGATACTAAAAAAATGATATCCATGTTAAATGTATTGCAAACTATAAATAGTGCAAATCATATGAAGTGCTTCCCGTCGAAGATGATGTAATCAAGAAAATGCGCCGATATATCTTTCTTCATAAATCATATACTTGTGTTAAGAACCATAAGTGACCAAATCAATTGCTCTTCCAGGTTCCAACTCTCTATAATTAAACGAAAAATCACACTCAATATATGGTTGTATCAATGTATTAGAGACACTATTAAGAGAAGAAATATTTGGATAATATTAATAAAAAATAGATTGTCAACTCTACATAGTGAAAAGCATATGAACTGTTTCCCGTCGGAGAATATAAAATCAATGAAAAGTACCAATATATCTTTCTTCAGAAATCGAATCAAGTAGCCAACTGAACTGCTCCTCCAAACTCCAACTCCTTATAGTTAAATGAAAAATCACATGACTATATAGTTGTATCAATATCTAATATTAGAGATATTTAAAAAAATATATGTTAATATTAAATAGTTTTCTAACTCTAAGTCGTACAAAGCATATGAAGTGCTTCTTGTCAAGGAGATGCACTAATATATCTTTCTTCAGAAATCGTATACTTGCTTTAAAAATCAAGAGGCCAGCTCAACTACTATTCCAGGCTCCAACTTCTTGTCACTAAATAAAAAACTACACCCACTATATAGTCGTATTGATATATGACATTAGAGACACTAAAAAACACACAAATTGACATAAAATATATAGTTAACTCTAAATAGTGCAAAACATATAAAGTGCTTCCCGTCAAAGAAGATGTAATCAAGGAAACACATTGATATATTTTTCTTCATGTTTAATCAAGGAAATACAACCAGTACTACGCACTGGGTCCGATGGCAATTTTTGATTTGGTGTGCCCGGTACCGTCACGACGCATCTAAAAACTCCAATATATCTTTCTTTATTAGTATGATTACTTTTACTGGGTAGCAAAATTTGATACACTTTGATAATCCAATATAAGGATTTTTTTCACCAGTTTTATTATATTTTTGTTGGCTAATATATATATTTTTTTAAATTATGGAATTTTATCGGCTCAAATTAATATTTTTTAATTATATACAATGAACTTGGTTGATCTAAGTGACGAACTCAAAAATTCAACGGTCCGAGATTTTAAAAAACTTTGTAAACGTGGTGTAAGAATACGAAATAAAATCTCAACCAATAAGGACTAAGAGTTTCATTAACCATCCAAAAGGAGGGTAAGCGCTTCCTTTGAACTTGGAACCAGAGATAGAGCCCATTTTATAAAAAATTAATGGACACTAAATATAAACAGTTTTTAGACCAATCATAAGCCATGGTTTCGTGGACCGCAAGTGGGAATAAAGATAAGCGCAACTTTAAACGTGGTCCTCAACTATAAATACCCCTTATAAAAATAATTTAGTATCTCACAGGCTGTGCAGAAAGCCATCTTCTTTTAAAAAGAAAAAATGACTGCAAAGATTATCTATTAACATGATTAGTTGTGATTAAAAATTGAAGCATATGTTCTACGACCGGTTAAGAAAATGTAAGGAAAAGAGAAAAGTGTTCCTTTATTAATGAATTCAAATGTTCAGGAATTAGAAAAGACCGAAACTGGATCTGTTTATCTTAAAACATTGAAACCAAAATTTCCGTGCAAATATATTATGTATTAATCGAACAAATAGATCTCACTAAAACGTTTGTGCCCAAACAAAGATAGAGGTTACTAATGAGAAACAATTAAATAAAGATGTAATGAACGATTATAAAGTAGGTCAGAATGAGGGGAAATGTTTTGAACCATTCTTTAAAGAAATTAAATATATAAATTCGTCTGAATGCTTTGAAGTATTGGCTGGAAAATTCCCTTATTTGCACTCGACTTACCCGTAATCTTTTCTCCATCTACAATCTCCATGCGAGGTTTTCCAATTAAATATCAACTGGGATTAGTGGAGGTGTTAGCAACTCCCTCCGGCTCATTAGACCCATCTCTGAAACCTAAAAACCAAATACAACAACAATCATTAGATATCTTTAAACCGCAGAAAGTCATCTAGTTAAAAAGCCTCTACTCTAAGCCAGTACCAATAAGGTCCAGTGTAGAATGAACGTGATTTCAAAAGAGCTATTCTCAGTTTCTATGCAAAACCGGGAACAAACAACAAACAAAAGAAATTCAAGACTTGAGTTGACATATTTAGGTTACAACTTCTTTTAGTACATTTGTTAGTGAGCTAAAACATACCTTGTCCAAACTATGCCCTAGCAACTCGGTAACTGAAAGTTCATTCACTCCATATATCAATGGAAATATCCAATATCCCCATATCCACCATTTTTTTACATAAAGTATTTAGATTATGCGAGTTTACAAATGATTTTAAAGAAGTGTTTTACTGCACCACGTTTCAGCTCTCATTTCTTGTACTTTCCAGTAATAAGTTCATCGGAATGTATTTATGACTGCAAAAGGTTGCAGAAAAGACAATCTAGCTAGCTAGAAGGGATCAACATGATAGATATAAAAAGAAAAAAAAATCAAAGAATACTACAACCAACTGATGATACTGATATCAAACAAACATGGGTTGAAATTCTAAGGCTAAAACTTAAAAGTTGTTTTATTTATTTATTCTATCTAGGATTATGGATTTACTTAAAAAAAATATTGATATATAATACATTTGGAATAAACTTGGAGTAATACGTGATGTTAAATTCAAAGGTCAGCCCAAAGAGAATAGGAAAAAAATACCAAATTTATTGTTGTAAGTGTTGTGCCTGCTCATGTACAAAAGTGCAGGTAACATGAAAAGAACGAAAGACCACCCTATTTTAGAATTACAATCCACTAATACTGTAATTAAAAAATGAAAAATCAAATAAAATAAAATAAGAAGCCCTACCTGTCTTCTTAGGAACTTCAGTGTGCAACAAATTAATAAAAGTAACCCAGAATAAGGATCGTAAAATGAAACCATCACCTGCAATAAAAAACAACAACATATAATCAACATCCAAATGTATTTGCAATCCTATTCAACTAAAATAAATTCGAAATAGCGCCATATGTTACCATACAGTAATTTCATCTATATAAATATTGATAAAAAATAAATCATCACAACAATTGTCCTCATTATTCCAAATCATTAATGAAGAGTTCAAAGCGATTAACAACCATAGAGTAAAATCCTACCAATTGCTGACTTGAATGAAAAATCCAACCAAGAAAATGAAAATTACCCGAGTAGTCTTCATAGGAGAGGAGCAATGCCAATAAACTAAAGTTTTCATTATATCTGCAAAACGATGATATTGAATCGTAAGCATCCACTAACAAAAGACAAAAATAGCAAAGAAGTAACATCCAAAAACATCAAAAAAAGAATGAGGCTTGGATTTGCACTAAAGCGTTTTTATATAGGGGGAGAGAATTTTTTATTTTTTGGAATTAATGTCTTATATTTACCAAGAAAAATCAAAAAGATTTTTTCTTCTCCATTTTCAAGATGATACTAATAATTATTCATAGATTTTTTACCTTAAAAACAATCTAAAAAATATAAATATGATTTTTTTACCCCATAAACATTTTTATCCGATTTTCTGGATTTTTATCATAAATATTCGAAATTAACATAGTAATTTTTTTATTTTTTTGGATATTTATCATAAATACTCGAAATTAGTATAGTAATTTTTTTAGAAAAAATTGACGGATATAATTTTAAAATAATCATGTAAACTCGGTGTAATTATACGTAATAATTTTAGGCCGTCCAATCAAAGATCTAAATATTAATTTAAAATATCAATTAACATAATAATCTTTAGATGTTGTCAATTTTTAATGCATAAACATGGCTGGATTTTCTAGAAGTTTATTATTAATACTAAAAATTAATATAGTCATTTCTAGATTTATTTTTTCCTTATAAAAGATTCAGAAATATAAATCTTATTTTTTTATTCCATAAATATGTTGATTTTTTTTTTTATTTCAGTCATAAATGTAAGAAATTAATATAGTAGTTTTTTCTATTTTCTGGATTTTTTATAATAAATACATGAAATTATAAAAGATTCAAAAAATATAAATCTTATTATTTTATTCCATAAATATGTTGAATTGATTTTATTTATTTTTAATCATAAATTTCCGAAACTAATATAGTAGTTTTCTTTGGCATATTTATATTTTTTTCCTTATAAAATATTTAAAAAATATAAATATTATTATTTTATTCCATAAATATGTTGAATTGATTTTTTTATTTATTTAGTCATAAATGTACGAAATTAATATAGTAGTTGTTTTAATTTTCTGGATTTTTTATAATAAATACATGAAATTATAAAAGATTCAAAAAATATAAATCTTATTATTTTGTTCCATAAATATGTTAAATTGATTTTTTTTTATATTTTAATCATAAATGTCCGAAATTAATATAGTAGTTTTTTTTTTATTTTCTGGATTTTCACAATAAATACACGAAATTAATATAGCAATTTTTCTAAATAATGAGGGCCGTCGGTCGCGTGTGTCTCAACCATCCACCCAATCTACACCACACATTGTCGGATCAACGCACCATATCTAACGAAATTTCATCCGACGAATACGAATGGTTTTTCAAAGAGCCAATGAGAGCGCGAGGTTACGCTCACCGGCCAATAGGAGAGAGGGTAAGCTCCACCATTGCTACTTTTATTCTGGAGTGAGGGATGGTATTGAGTTTTTAGGTTGTTGATTACAAATTTGAATATGTTCTCCAAGCACATTTCTTGTATGAATGCAATACGAGTCTTTCAAGACTACCACGCAAAATGCATCATATAGGGAGAACAACGTATTATTGAACCAATCCTCGGGTTTGAACGTACAACCCTCAATTGCTCTTAAAAACGACTTATTTCTCTTAATACGCAATATGACTAACACCAACATGTAATGTTCAATCTTGGCACTTTTATGATGTCAAGTCTAGCTAGGATCCTTATATTGCATCAATTGAGAAATTACAATAATCCAATCTAAATTGGATTACATGCCAACCAATCACATATGTCGATATTCCTCTGCAGAGGGGTTAACAACACCATCTTTATTATTTCAGTAGCTACTATAAATGAATATCCGACAATAATTAGCTTATCACGATCCCACAAAATTCTCAAGTGTATATATATCTTGAAAGAATTCACAGAATACTGGTACCAGTGCCTTTAACGGGCAAAGGAAGAGATATTGACGTGGATCTTGTTTTGATATAATCTATTGGAGAATTATCTGTAGCATGTACTCAAAAGCTACATACTTGCTAGATGTGACTGGATTATCCCCTTCAAGAGGAAAAAGCTTAATAAAAGCAAAATGAAATATTTTCACGCCGATTTGAGATGGCATCCTTTTTTGGTTTTGATCATGATGGGAGAGAAACGTTTGGTAGTGTATAATCTCCCCCTGATTACGACGGAAATATTGTCATCTCATATACGAAAACAAGTTTCGTAGATTAAATCAAGGACATATACTCATAATATATTCTGGATTTTTAAGAATACCAGTTGGACTATAGATAATGACTTCAAAAGCCATTAAAAAAAATGTCCTTAAAAATTGTAGTCTACTTGACATACAGATTTAACATCAACCATGGATTTTAATGGTTACAACCAAAAGCATATAAAATATGCAAATAAAAGAACAATTAATTGGGGGATACATAAACTAATTGGGGGATATTTCATTGTAGCTGCCGGCATGATTTTTCAATGCCTGCAATCCATCGACCATGCCGGCATCATTGAAAAACCATGCCGGCAGCTACAGTAAAAATATCTCCCAATTAGTTTATGTATCCCCAATTTGGTGTTCAAATAAAACTCCAAAAAGATAAACAAATAAAAATTGTGACATGTACCCTATAAGAAAAATTTAATGAATAAGTTACTATTAGAATGATTGACAGTTAGAGAGGTGTTTTACGGTAAGATGACATCAACAGTCACAAACCTAAAACATACTACCTCCGTCAAACTATTAAGTGACGATTTTTGTTAAAGGGAGAGCAAAAAGTGATCTGAGGAGAGCACAAATCGTTGTCGACTCACTAACTAGGCCCTAGTCAATATAGTTTTCTAACTCGAACAAAATTACCCGTACAGATCACACCCAATAACCCTACAAAATTCGACAACTCCGCCACCACCAATTCGACACCAGAATATTTCGGTGAATCATAGGTAAAGCATCTCCTAAAGTACCCCATTAGCTTACTGAACTCTTCATCCTTCCTTTCGGAATGGGGTTTGTGTTTTGATATAATCCTATTCTCCTTGATACTCTTACTGAATTTCCACTCAATTCTAATACACCAAAATATTAAATCCAAATAGTATCTTAATTTATTAAACGTATAACCCATAACAGCAAGAACCCTAAAACTAAAACAGATTGATTAAAAACCCATTTCACAAATTAAAAATCAATGGAATCAATTTGATCCAAAAACGAAACAAATCAAAACAGAAAACTTATAAATGTTAGATTACAAAGAACGGAATAATGAGTTTGTATCACTATATACATCTACGATCTAGAGATCTTCATCGTCAATATTGTAAGTCTTTAAAAT
The DNA here is from genome assembly GCA_023531105.1 of Papaver atlanticum. Taxonomy (NCBI): domain Eukaryota; kingdom Viridiplantae; phylum Streptophyta; class Magnoliopsida; order Ranunculales; family Papaveraceae; genus Papaver; species Papaver atlanticum. The sequence continues at coordinate 95,973 of JAJJMB010016078.1, forward strand.
TTGGAACTAAGATCAAGCATTAAAAAGAAGTTATATTCTTATAAAAATATAAAAACCTATTTAGAATTTTACCATTGCCAATGTTATTTTCTATTTTATTTTTTGGTTTCTGTTGCTCTTATGGCTTTCATCTTTCTTTAGCGTCGCTAATGGATTGGGAAGGTGAAACAGTGCGAGTGTTGTCCAGGTATTAGGTGTATTTGGTAAGGTTAATGTTGTCCGATTCATAATTTTATATTGGATATGTCCGGATTAGTGAGTCGACTACGATTTATGCTCTCCTCATATCGCTTTTTGCTCTCCCTTTAACAAAAATCTTAAGTAACCTACACTTAATAGTTGGACGGTGGGAGTACTAATGAATACCGATTGCCTTGGTGTTAAAAATATAAAAAAAAACGAAAACCAAGGATTATAAATCAATCCCTAAAAGTATGGCAGACAAAAGGACCAAGGTTTCGTGAAACATAAGAGGTGTTAAAATTTCTGTTATAGACCACTCATGATCCCTCTGTTCCATAGAAGAAAAAAAATCCATCTGAACTGTGTACCTCCTATATATATGTATAGGATATTGTTGTGTCCATTAAGCGACAAACCAATAAACCTGTGAGGATCTCTTAAAAAGGAATACAATAATCAAAAGAAAACCAAAGAAAAAAAAACCAATATTGGTTAAAGTAAAAGAAAAACAAACAGAATTTAGATGATTCTTTTTTCTATTATTATTGCTCAATGGTTAAAGCTACGTGCGTGATAACGTGTTGTGATACTAGAAAATGGATAAAAGTAGAGACGAAGAAGGTGAGGAGTTCTTATTCATATACATAATAGACAAACATTAGAGTCTTTATTTATAGGCTAGATACAAAGATATCCCAGTAATAAATGAGATTCACCCTAGATATTCTTAACATAATTACACGCTTAAAACAAAAGAGTATTATTACAATAGACTAGTTGGAAGCCTAACAAGCTAAGCTCCAAACAACGTACTACTACATTAGTTGAATAAATTGTCGTGCTTGCTTACCCAGGGACGGAGCCAGGACATATATGCTATGGGGTCGAATAAATTTTTGTTCCGACATTCGCAAATTTTTTTTTTTGATCAGTACGCATATTTGCACACTTCCGCGATAGCATCAAAAATCCTATTATAAATACGTCAATTTTGGCAAAGAAATTGTGCACATTGATGTCAATAGCCAGCAACAAAAACATTGCATGTTAAAATGGCTTGAATATCTCGTATTTTATCCACAACGACAATGGTTCCTGCATCTAAATTCGCATACCAATGTCGTCTTCAAGTCCATCTATATTTATTTTCCTCCATGAGTCAGATAGAAAAGCCGAAGCAACTATCTTTTGCACCCACAATGCATAAAATTGTGAACAAGCCCAAGCATTTTTCCATTGTAATTCAAAACTTGGTGGGTGCAAGTGACCCCACTTGCACCCACTTCCCTCCGTCCCTGAGCTTACCAGCGAGCCTCATGAGGAACCAGCCAAGGGAACTGAAGCGGATAGTGGGGCTGATTATGTCGCAAGGGGGGCAAGCTAACTCTTCCTTCCATGTCAAATTCTGTAATATTGCGCCATCTAGGTCTCGAACCTGGGACCTCCTGGAGTGCATGAAACATTTGCGGAAGAGGAATGACCAGCTGACCAGCTGAGCTAGGTACCCGTTTTTTATTTATTTATATTTTTTAAATTTTTTAATCTTTAATATTTTTTTCTTCCTTTCTCTCTTCCCTATATCAACCGACAAATAGAAAGTATTTTCCAGAAACCCATGTCCTATTTTCTTGTGTTTGATTGATAGATTAAGTTTAAATTAAAAAAAAGTGAGGTTTTTTGGTAGTTACAGAATGAAGTTCAGCTGAACTGCTCATTTCTTTTTTCATTTTGAAGGTGTTGATGAACAGTTCGGCTGATAACTAAACGCGAAAATGATAGTTGAAATTCACTTTATGAAGTACAACACTAAGCTCGGTTGTCCTATTTTTTGCTCGAATCAACCGAACCTAAGTTCGGCGATTACAAATTGAAGATGGTTCATTCATTTTCAATAAATAAATAAAAAAAACAAAAAAAAAACATTTTTTTGAGGACCATAACTGAATTGGAAATATAGATTGAAAACCCAAATAAATGTTTTTAAAAAAAACTGAGAAAAGGAAGAGGCTCAGATTCATTCATTTCCAAAAATAAAATAAAAATGTTTCTAACTGAATTGAAAAAAAAAAACGGACTGAAAAAGACATTGAAAACTCGAATAAATGTTTAAAAAAAAGAGAGAGATAGAGGCTCAGATTCGCCTTCAATCAGACATGCAAGGGTGCTTCTATCTCCTCCTCTCCTCTTGGCTGCAGACTGGTTGCCAAAATTGAAAAGAGATTAAATCTAGTTCAAAAATGACCTTCCTAGTTGCCTCGCCATGGAGACTTATATTGATTTAACCTCTTTATCTGACAACCCCCATAGGGATAGGGTTTTTCTTTTTGAATCATCACTGCAGGCACAAATTATGGAGGGTCTCCTTTGTCAAATTAATCACCGTGACATCAAGTACAAAGTCGTAACGATGAACTGTAATATATGCTTCAACATAAATAGGGTCCTGTCAGCTGAAGAATGCGGTTTAGCTTGTTGGTGTCATCTCCATCTTTCGTGAATTCTCCAGTAGCACGTTTAGATCATCTTGGACCACATCTTCCAACTCAAGCTGGCTCATACCCTGAAAATTGTCCAGGAGTCATGAAAAGAATATTGATGAAACTAAGAAGTCATACATGAACTAATTGAAAAGCAAGCAGATGCAAAACAATATAATGCCTAATACTTAAAGTTGGATTCAGAAAAATAACAAGGAAATAGTACGACAATCTCTGAGAATGTCGGTAGCATAAAATACCTAACAAACTATTTTTCATCCGTGCAGCTTTGATAGCAAGGGTGCTGGAACAACAAGTTACAAAACCCAGATTAACAGTTAAACAAGATCAGCTTCTATGGTGTAAACGAACAACATGAACGTATGTATCAGATCGATATATGTGCATCTCAACCATACGCATAAGCATACCATCCAAAAATCTATTCTAGTACATCAGTGTATCTAACACATCATAAGGCAATAAGTCATCCTAAATAAGTGAACATGTTATCTTAAGCACAACAACATATGTGTCTTCAGCAGCATCATAGGAATTGCTAATTTGTGAGAGCATGTTATCATATCTTATCTTATACTTAAATAATGATATCAATAGCCACATAATCATGCAGTAACCTTTATCTACGCTTCCAGAATAAAGGTACACTTTCATATATAAGAGAATCAGAACTGCGTTTTCTTACCTTCCTACTCTTCAAATGGTAGAAGTCAATAATATCATCTGGTTGTGCATGAGAAATCTTGTCAGCGGAATCAAGCGTGTTGTAAATAAAATAATAATAGTAATCTAAAAATTCAAATAAACAAAAATCTTCTAAAAAGGTAAAATAAGGGAATTTTTGTCATTAAGTAAAATATAAGGATAGGGAGCTTTACAGAGCACTACCTAATAATCTTTTTTTGTCCTTATTTGATATGCCCAGATTTTTTTTTTATATATCCTAAAACACGGTTAAAAACGAGATGGTTTTATTTTCATAGCTCCAATTTTCTACTTTGCTAGGGGAATTGAAAGTCAGCTTAACTATGAAACTCAACCAAATATAGTGATCGAGAGGAGCTCTGATAAATCAGCATGACGTAAGCCTTCTTTCAAGTCCCTGATTGTTGCTCTCAAGATCATGAAACTCAACCAAATTCACCTTTTCATCTGTATAATCACTCACCTCGTTACCCTATTTTCTACCAATCTTATCAGAAATTTTCATCGAATTGTTTATCTAGTTCAAGCATTCACAGAAACATATTCATTCCTTAGCAACATTAGAATTCGAAAGCAAAGAAAGACGAGAACAACTAGTTTTATTACAGGCACAAAAACAAAAACAAAGCAAATTACTATCTCTACTTCTCCGATTGCTAACCAGTTCTACTACAACTTTCTTTCTTACATCACTCAAGAGAAAAGTTGCAGTACTAAAAGACCTTCTGAAACCAAGACCACTGCCAATATAACATCTGATATTTCTCCGACTTTTCTTCCAACCTCGTCTCTACTGCAAAGCCAACCCCAAAATCACTTGAAATCCCACACTTCTCCTATAACCATTTTTCAAACACCAAAAAATAACAACAGAAACTACCATAACATGTCAGACATAGAAACCCTTTTCTCCTTACACTTCTTCCGCAACATTAAGTATCACCAATACTCTCATAAATTTTCACGAAGATGCACTAGAGACCTTGCAATTAACAATTTACAAGATTCTCTTACCAAAGGGTTTGATCATACTTACATGACAATCACGAAGGATTATCATCATTGTCACTACCGAATTCATCTTCCTCATAGTAGAAGTCACGACCATCATCACTGCTTGAAGAAGGAAAGGGTCCAGCACCAACATCATCATCTGAATCCTCATCTTCCTCTTTACTGTCAAGATCGGTCTCACCCTCCATCACCGGTTCTTCATCAACATCTAGCCCCTGGATCTCCTCTCTGTCAGAATCCACGTTCAATGGCTCTGACATGGTTCGTGCAAACTTCCACGAATTATTCTTCTCTGCAAGATAGAACCCGTACATCACATCCTCAAAATGTTGTTGCTTCAACCTGTTCTTATCAGCCTTTCTTGCTATCTCCTCATACTCAAACGAAACATCACTGGTCTCCTCCTCCTCTTCCTCATGTTGCTGCTCCTCATCTTCACTTTCACTCTCTGTCGCACTTTTGTTTTTACCCCATCAACATCTCCATTCACCCCTTCATTGTAGCCTCTCTCTTTCTCGTCGTGCATCAATCGCATCATACTTTCTCATCCATAACTGAAATTCCTCATCGTTCTCAATTCTTAACCTTTCAAATTCCTCTCGCTCATCTTGCTCTTTCTTTCTTGCCTTCTCCTGATTCAGAAAAGGAATTAAACTCTCTATCTCAGCACTTGATAATCTCAAAATTGCTCTCTTTGCATGTTGCATTTCTTCTGATTCTGGTGGAAGTTCATTATTATTTCCATTCCCTGTGTTGTTTGCAGGCTCAGCCATTGTTTTCTTATTGTATCGCCGGTGATACCTTTTCTTATTTTGGTATAATTTGGGATAATTATCCGCTAATTCCCTTCCCCTGCTTAAATAAGATGAGTAGTTTAGCCATAAATGGCCATTTATGGCGCTTGGTTAAACGTCCCGTCCCTTGGCTATTCACGCCATTTCAAAACCATGCGCAAAGCTATCAGAACCATCATTACACTTTGCATGCCTATTTTCAAACCCTAACTCTAGACTTTTCATTAATCGATAAACCTTTTAGAATCACCATTAAGAGGTGCATTGGTGGTTCACCTAATTTGGAAATGTTTTTATGGGCCCTAATTAAAGTCTTTGATTTTATGCAGATTCAGAAAAAACAGCACTTGTTGAGAGGCGCATTGCACTTTGGAGCATATTGGCTAGACAGGTTGTAGCTACATGCAATATGGGATGCGAAAATTTCACTAAATCCTTCAGCAGCCAAAAAAAGATTTCCACTTTTACCCCTGTTCAAGCTAATGTTGAGGATTACCCATTTCCCGCCTCACAATTGTATCAGTCCACACAAAAAAACACACTAATATCACCATCTTAATTACAATTAGTAGTATACGTTGGAGGAATTACAGCTACAACATAAAAGATAACTGCATTCATGTCTCAACCACTACCTGTTACCTCATGATTACGTGTTTTGTTTATACCAACCATCGAGACAATATTCATACCCAAGGCAAAAAATTTTTATTATCTTTACATCATCAGTATCACGTGAACATTTGTACTCAGCTATCCATACTCCATTAGATAAATTTTGCGAAAGTTGGTTTGTCTCTACCATGGGGTACTTTAATATCAAATAACGACAACACTCATTTCATATTTTCATCATACTTTTCCTTTTCTCAAAACAAAGACCAGTTTCAACCCTCTTATTTTTTCCATTTTAAGGATAAGTCACAAACTGATACCTTCGTTCATTATCATCTGAATATCTTTGTGATAAGTCAGTGTCTATACACATGCCCTCTTATTATATGGCATTGTCACATCCATATAAATTTGCGTATACATATTCACAACACTTATCTCATACCAAACTTGATCTGAACTTTTCTTTTATCTTACACTATTTTATGGATCAATCTCATCTTTATAATCAACCCTCCTCCATTGACATTCAAAACCTCTCTTCTCAAATGGCAGAAAAGCTTACCTTACCCTCAACTCTTACTGAACCACTTTTTATTGATAAAGAGGTTGTTCTTGCTGAGACTGACAACAACTGGAAATATTGTATGGTGGGTTATGTTTGTAGTGAGATACTTGTTCATACATCATCTATTAGACATTATATTTGCTCTCAATGTTCTCTATCCCCAACTCCTACTGGAACTACTTTTAGTGGTTTGAGAAATAAAGTTCTTATATGTTTTCTAGTTGAAGCTGATTTCAATAAAGTTCATGAATAGCGTCCTTGGTTCGCCTGTGGTTATTTAATAGTGCTAAGGGTTGTTCCACCATCTGGTTAACGAATTACCAAGTCTCATTTGCATAAGAACTCATGTGGCTCATCTTATGTAATGTTCTAAAGGAGTGTACAAAATTTGAAGATTTAAAGAAACTTACCTTCAAGCTCGTCACCCTCATTGATGCAAAATAACCCTTTGGAAATCATCCTTTGAAGAGGAATATCAAAGTTTGTGTAGCATCTCTGTTCAACGTGCTCTTTTTGCTGGTATCCCTTCGGTCACGAGAGGAAGAATTCAACCATTTCTGATCGAATGCAGATACTTTAAAGTACCAAGAAACTTTTGCACCTCTTGTCGAGTCAACCACCAAATCAGATTGATGTCATTGCTGAATCAAGTCTGAGTCCTGAATTGAGGAAATCGGGTCTGATTCGTACCTCGGACTCAACTAGAAGATTCAAATCATCATTTGTTCCCACACAAAAGACTACTGTCGCAAGAGAGGAAGTTATTTCTCTAGCTGCTGAACACGATGCTCTTTATAACCTCAAAAGAAAGATCAATCCTAGAGCTGACCTTTGAAAATGTACTAGAACCAGGACCTCTACTCTAGCTAGTGTTGTGGTTGTTCCGGAATCTACTGAGCCTTCTGAACCTGACTATAAAAATCTTTGTCCTCCTATTACAAAGTTAGGAGATCTCCCAGCTATAAACCTTTTTAATTGTACCATAAATACCCATTCCCTGGTTAATCCCTATGGTAGCTACAATGTTCCTTCTGACACGTCTTCAGAAAACAATGTCGTTCGCAATAATTCTCATCACAATGCTGCCAATCTGGATCTCAATTCGGCTCAGCAAACTAATCAAATTGGTGGTACAACTAATTCCCAGTTTAATGGTGATCCTCTATCCACCAATCAGGTACACTCGTCTACTCCCTCCCCCCCCCCCCCTAAAAAAAATGCTGTTAATTTTACTCCCAATCTTGTGATTGGTTGTCCTGTTTTTAATGTTAATCTCCTGTGCTGGAATATTATAGGACTAGGAAAGAAATCAGCTAACAAAGAATTAAACATTCATTGCAAGAATATTAACCCTAATATAGTTTTTCTTTCTGAGACTACAATGAAGAATGATACTGCATCTATAAAATTGAGAAACATAGGCTTTCCCTGTACCTTTTATCTTCCCAGTGTAGGAAGAAGTGGTGGTTTAGTTTTGGCTTGGAAAAAAGAGATTCAACTTAACATTTTATCCTTCAGTCTAAGGGGCATCTATGTTACGACCGATGATATTATTCACTCTAAACTCTGTCACATTCACTTCATATATGTGGAACCTAATAGTAGTCTCAAACAGGCTTTCTGGAATAGCCAATGTCAAATGCCACTAATCCCATCTAGTGAACCTGTTTTTTTTGTGGGTGAGTTCAATGCCCTCTTAGGAACTGAAGATAAAAATGGTGGTCTAGAAGTAGATGACTCTAACTTCTTGAATCTTAGAAACTTTTGCAATGTCTTTGCTCTACATGATCCTGGTTTTTCTGGCCCTAGATTCACTTGGTCTAATATGCAACAGGGTTCTGATCTTATTTTGGAAAGATTGGACAGATGTCTCATTAATAATATTGCTGAACTGTTATTTCCTAAATTGTGTGTTAACAATTTTCCTAGAGATTCCTCTGACCATTGCCCTATGCATATAGGTTTTCACTTTGATGAAATTTACATGCCTATGTGGATTGAAGACCCTACCTGTAGAGATATTATAGCTATTGTTAACGTTGTGGGATCTCCATCCTATAAACTTAAAGCTAAATTGTTAAATAATAAAAAAGGCCTCCGTGATTGGAATAAATCTTCTTTTGGCAACATACAAACTAATATCTCCACTACTAGAGAGGAATTAACAAAAATTCAAACTTCCAGTCCTACTGACTCTAGTTCTATCTCAAGACTTAGAGCCAGATTGGAATATCTCTACAATTTTGAGGAATTGTATTGGAAGGACAAATCCAAAAAGGTTTGGCTCATGGAAGGAGATCGAAATTCTCCCTATTTTCATAGAGTCACTCTTTTCAGAAGGAAGAGAAATGCCATAAGTTGGGCTAAGGATTCTGGTGCTATTCTAACTGATAGAGATAGTATTGGAAATTCCTGTATAGATTACTTTAAAACCCTTTATTCCTGTCATCCTCAACAATACCAAGATGAAATTATCCAAGATCTCCCTGTTAAATTTTCAGAGGATGATAAAATTCATCTTAATTCTCCTCTTACTGCTAAGGAAATTAAAAATGTTGTTTTCCAAATGGGTGGAAAGAAGGCCCCTGGCCCTGATGGCTTCACTGGTCTGTTCTATCAAAAGCATTGGGATATTGTGGGTGAAGCTGTTATTGATATGACCCAGACTTGCTTCAGAACTGGGCATATTGCTAAAGTCTTTAACCATACTAATATTACTCTTATCCCCAAAGTCCCTCTTGCTGAATTAGTCTCCCAATATACGCCTATATATAGATCTCTGTAACTTTATTAATAAGATTCTCTATAAAACTTTAGCTAACCGACTAAATCCTTTTATGAATGACATTATTTCCCGAAATCAAAGTACCTTTATTCCTTAGAGGAGTATTTCTGATAATATTCTTCTAGCTAATGAGGCCATATTTGTTGTTAACCATCATAATAAATCTGAAGGCATTGCTGCTATTAAACTTGATATGTCCAAAGCTTATGACAAGCTAGAATGGTCTTTTCTTAAAAAGGTTTTACAAAAACTGGGTATGTCTGACCACTGGGTTAAGTTAATAAATCAGTGTTTCTTCTGTTTCTTATTCTGTCCTTCTCAATGGTAGCCATACTGGCCTGATTAAACCTGAAAGGGGTCTTAGACAAGGAGACCCTTTGTCTCCTTATTTGAACATTATTTGCTCCGAGGCCTTGTCTTCTTATATTGATACTCTTATTAAGAAAGGTCTGGTTGTTAGCATAAAAGTGTGTAAAAATGCTCATGTTATGACACATCTTTTATTTGCTGATGATTCCTTACTATTTTCTAAGGATACTATTAAGGACTTCCAGACTATCAAAGAGTACCTTCAAAAGTACCGCTTGGCCTCTAGTCAAGAAATTAATTTTGAGAAGTCTGGCATTCTTTTCAGTAAGAAGATCCCTGGTTCTCTCAAAGACCAACTTTCTGATATCCTTGAATATTAGGAATAGGGACTTAGGAGAAAAATATTTGGGTACTCCTACTGTTTTTCAAGCTTCTAAAATTCAAACCCATATGAGTATCCTCCAAGCAGTTGATGCGAGGATTTATATTTGGTTTCATAAACTCTTGTCACAAGCTGCTAGAACTTCTTTGATTAAACATGTTGGGCAGGCTATCCCTCTTTACCAGATAGGGGCTTTCCTTATCCCTAAATATCTTTGCAGAAAGATGGATTCTCATCTTTGCAAGTTCCGGTGGGGAGAGACCCTGGACCAAAAGATAGGAAGTTGCACCTTCTGGGCTGGGATATCCTTTGCTCTCCCAAGTTTGAAGGTGGCTTGGGATTTAGAAAAGTTGAGCTAAATAATTTGGCTATGTTAGCAAAGAATGCTTGGAGGATTATTGAGAACCCTAATTGTCTGCTAGCTACTACTCTTAAAGCTAGATATTTTCTTAGGACTGATTTTTTAAATGCTAAATGTGCTAATACTTGCTCTTGGAAGTGTTTACATGCTATCAAAGAATTGATTAAACCTTTTATTTCTTGGATTGTGGGTGATGATAAATTTATTTACCCATGGTGTGATAAATGGATTCCTACTATAGGATCTGCTACCCCCAATCCCCTTGTGCCCCTGATCCTAATGTTAAAGTCTCTTATTTTATTGATGCTAATACCGGATAAAGAAGGATGAGATAAAGAAGGCAATCAATCCGTTGATGGGTGATGGAGAGGAAGCAAAAGAAATGAGAAGTAAGGCCCAGGAATTAGATGAATTAGCTAGAAAAGTTGTACAGGAAGGTGGGTCGTCTTACACTGAACTTACTTCTTTGTTAGAAGAGTTGGGAATATGTGAAAAACCCTCAACATAGAAACACAGATCATTTAAGATGATACTAATGTAGCATAACTATGCTCTTTCAAGTAAAAAACCAAGTGAATCAAATACTATTTTCTAACTTTTTTGGTTCTTCTTCTTATGGCTTAAGAAAATGAGATTACTCTTAATATCATGAATCTATAAAAAAAAAAACGTCAACATAGTGACATAGATCATTGGAGACACAACCAAGTGAACCTAATACTCTTTCAACTTTATGGGTTCTCTTTTCCTCTCATGGCTTATGAGCATATGACCCGGCTGTAGATATTGCTAAACTCGTCGTTTCGTGTATAAAGGCCACCCACATTTCACAAAAATAATCTCATTTTCCCTGAAAAAAATGTCATCATATTGGCCTTCCATTCAGATTGTGCTAAAGAGCTATATGACTTTCTAGCAGCCTAAGAACACTTAAGCTTGGAAAAAATTCCAGCAACTTGAGTCTTAAGTACAGTAACTTTAGAATGTGATTGTTTGCTCAAGTTAACTGAACGCATATGGAGATGCGAGATATACGTGCCCAAGCAAATATTGTGCAAATACAATGTAACAGGCATCTGCTTGTCTGACAGATTGGGATTGTATTGTAAGGAAGAAAATTGTACACATGAAATAGAGCCAAAGGAAGGCAGAACATGCTCAAGCAAACCTTGGACTAAAACAAACTACATACAAGAAAGAGCATCAAAGACGGTTACTAAAAAATGTAAAGCAAAAAGCTTTTTTCAGGGCTGCCTAAGCACTGTATCTAAGTTTGTATAGACTGTTTAACACTTTTAACTTGACCAATTCAAAAATGCTGGCCTGTTTTGAGTTCTTACATTTTTCCAGTGTGCTCTAAATGCTAGGACCAATCAAAACTTGGTTGTCTGGTCTCTGACCAATTGGGTTCTATCCAGCTGCACCTTAAGTTCTCTGTCGAGTTAGAATAGTCTTTGCCATCATGCTTACTATCAAGAGAGTGATATTTACCAGAGTCAAGAGAATAAAATAGAACTTTTTCGTTCTGCAACCTCGGAAAGTAGATTTTGTTCTCCATTCGACTAGTTGGAGCAACTGTTGCAATACAAGATGTATTGCTAATAAACACCACATGCCGTCCTAAATCTTCAACTTTAACCCAAACCATTGCCGACATATCCAATCTAAATATCCGAACCCATTTTCCAAAATGGCCTAATAGTATAGATAAAAGATTTCCTTCAAGCTCCACCAAATAACTCTTATAGATAAAACCACAAGTAGGCCGGGGAACCATGGAAAGAATGTCCCAGGTAATGCCATTCTCTTCTAATTAAAATAATCCTAAAGCTCCATTCAGATCCAAACAATAGAACACTCAGCCAGAGAATACTGGACAATTAAGAGTTGGCTCAAATACAATATCTTTCTTACCAGGAGGCAAATAAACATTATCTAAAATGCCGCATGTCCACGTTTCATCTCCCCGTTTAATGAAGGCGATACATACTTCGTCTACTTTGTAGTTACTTATGGCAAAAACTGAGCAATCTGAAGAAGTTGGCAATGATGAGAATGAGAAACCTCGGAACGTATAATCAGTATCATCCGGTAAATCCGGCAGTTTGATAATTGCCTTTGTGAAGGGATTGTAGAAGAACAAACAATGGTAACCTTTTGACAAGAGTAACCACCCATCTTTCGAGAAGCGAATTGTTGACTCCTTCAACAACTCGGGGATGCTCATGAGGTAATTTTCATCATTATGCATTGGGTTTATGAAACTGTAAACAGCTTCATTATCTTTGGCAAAAACCAGCCATGGAGATGAATCAGCAATTTGTAAACTCCTGGTAGGACGAAATCTTCTCCAATTCACTGAAGGAATCACAGATCGATAGTTTCTTCGAACAGCACGTAAATGAATATAATCCAACGGGCTTAGATAGCTTGATATCGACCACACTAAATCATCCGTAAGTGTAACCCAAGGTCTTGCTTCCTCAGTATCCTTCATCTCATCAGTAGTGTTTATACTAGTTCTTTTTTCCATTTTCTTCATACTATTACCCCCGTCACCGTTATTACCTAACCCACATTCTGTTCCTCTTCTTTTATCGTCGACCCTACTAAAGAAAGAAAAACAGAAAGTAAGAAGATGATCACATGATTCAACAAATTCACTCGAATGGTGAATTGACGACAGTTTATTGATATTTTTCGCACTATTCAACAGATTTAAGTTGTTCTTCAGGTTCAAACTAGATCGAACATAGGGAGAACAAGGATCAGAGAAACAGGCACAACAAAGAGAACAACAAAATCCCAAACAGGCACAACAAAGAGAACAACAAAAGCACCACCAGGCGCAAATGGCATGAAACCTCCTCATACAATCATACTCATCACTTCTCTTTTGATTCAAATTTGCTCAAACACTTAATGATGTATTTGAATGTATGAATTTTTATTTGGGATGTTATAATTGTTGTGACACTAATTTTATGCTAATGTGATTGGTAATGTGAATTCAACAACCACTGTTGCATCCTAACTAGGAGAAAAGTATCACTATTGCAAAGCTCGGTAAGAGCCAACAATCACTGTTGTTTTAAGAATATCAGTTTATACGTACACAAAAATCTAAACATATAAACAGCTAAGATTGTAGATTTCTAAAATTTTACCTGAAAGTTGTAGAAATCATGAGCCACTCAGGAGATAACCACGGTTGAGGAAGATCGGGACATGGCAGAGAAAGCAATAAGCTTTTATCTTCCAAGTCATACTTGTAGAAGCTCATTTCCTCTATTTGTGTAAAATACACACAACCCCGACTAAAACCCAACTCCTTGGTCGAGCAACACAGCGCAGAAGAATGGCTTAGAAATAAGACATGATCATCCAAACTTTTCACTTCCACCCAAGACATGGAAGAGAAATCCAACTTTGCTATCACCATATTAGTTACATAATATTCATAAACACCTCTAGCAAGGAAAATTCTTTCAATTCTGAATATTTCATCAAAAGACTCCACATAATATGTTTCTGTTTGAGTATCAAAAATTCCTCCTACTGTATAGCCTCTTATGTCATCACTAACTTCAATTTTAGTTACAGAGAGGATTTTATCAACATCTTGCTCAGATGATCCATGTTGCATATTTATCTCTAAATGTTCATCACCTGCGCACATTATATACATCTTACCTTTAAAGTAAAGCATCGAGTGCAGGTCTCCCAAGTCATATATGTCAGTGATTTTCTGCGTTTTCCATTCTCTGTCACCAGGGTAACAATACACAAGAATGTCCTTTCCAACTCCTCGTCTTGTACCAAAAAGGAAAGCAACAATGGAACCATCACCAACATTATCATCATCTTCGGTGCTACTACTACCATTCATCCGAGGTGGCGAAGACAAAACACAGTCTTTGGTAAAATGATCATCCCTAATGAACCAATTGAGAACAGAAGGTAATTGAATAGTCTCCATTGATACTGGATTCCACAAAAAACAATCCCCGTAACTGAAATTCGGGGTAGGATCATCTTCTTCATCACAGACAGTTACTAACCAACCTTGAAAAGACGATCTCTGCCAGAATCTCTTCCTGCTCAGCTCTGGTATGAATTTGTTGCAAGCTCTATTCTCATCACTTATATTGTAAAAAGTTTGAAACTTTCCCTCTTTTCCATGTGGGAAAACAAGCCAAGGTGCTACCTTTGGCTTTGGAAGGGACTTCCTCCCACTTCTTTGATCTGATTTTTCCATGGAGGCTGAACTGAGGACAAAAGGGTAAGTGAAAGTGAAAACCTAAGTCATGTAAAGGAAGTATTTATAATACTCCATTTAGCGAGGGGAAATTACATTTACACCTTCACTTGCTTTTCCTGTCACGAAACTTTTGTCAAGCAGCTGATGTGCTGCTACATATAGTTGATCTCCTTGTTCACGTGACTCATATCTGAATTATTACCTAGTTGGAATCAACCCAACTTGGTCTTTTCACCTTAGAGGTGGCGGGGTTTCGATTTCACTATCACTCTCTTCTTCATGGCATTGGGTTTTCAGATAAAGGAAACAAACCTTTCTGTAGTAACTGATGGTTGTTCCTGTTATATTTTCCACATTCTCAATTCCTCTCTGTGGTGGCGTCAATTGATTGAGCAGAGAAGTTTAAGGATTAATAGCTATGGACATTGTTCAAGAATCATTTTTTAGGGAATACCTAAAAATTTCAGGGCATACAAAACAATAGTCCCATCTTGGGTGACCTTATAAGGGGTACCTATGGGTAGTTCAATCACCTATATTCCCTTAAGCCTTTTAAATTACTAATTTATCCTTACCCCTAATACGAAAACCTAAAATCAGTTTATCAAAATCAGTTTCAAAAACAAGTCTTCTTCTTCCTCCTCTGCCTTTGCCGAACCCTCACTATTTTTTTTTTCATCGCATCGCCGTGAAATTGATACTCATCGATTCGTGAAAATTTGATCGTCGATTAAACTCAACTATATAATGGGTCGTCGTACAAAGAATAAGGCAACGCGTTCTAAGAAATCAACTGAAGAACCAATTGAAGATGAAGATGTGGAAACTGAAATCGAACCAGAAATCCAACCGAGTGAAGAACCAACTCCTGAAATGAGGATAAGAAAGTAAGTTCTACAAAACATCTCGTATTTGATTGTTTTTTATTGGTATAATAGGTTGAATACGTCAAAAATTAGGGTTTTGCGGCGGTTACAGTGTAGGGTTCGGCTTAAAAGTATGACAAGATTTGCGCCGAACTGTTCTTGAAACTGAACTCTGAAAGTGCATATGAACAGTTCGGCTTAGCAGTTCATATTTGTTTTGAGCCGAACTTAGTTACATAGAAGCCCTGTATTTAGGATCGGCTTATCCGATACTATTAGTTTTAAGCCGAATATGTATTGTTAGAATTTCATAAATTGTTCAAGTGTAGAGGTTCGCCTTATTCTATGATTTCATTATACGCCGAATATGTGTTACAATTCATAAGTATAGATTCGGCTTATTCGATACTATTAGTTTTGAGCCGAATATGTATTGTTAGAATTCATAAATTGTGCAAGTGTAGGGGTTCGGCTTATTCTATGGTTTCATTATGCGCCGAATATGTGTTTCAATTCATAAGTATAGGTTCAGCTTATTCGATACTATTAGTGTTGAGCCGAATATGAAGGATCGGCTTGAAAGTATTTTGTACATATAAGCCGAACCACTCTCTGTGTATAATAATCAAAAGATTAAGACATAGTTCGGCTCATTTTTGTTACTTCGGGTTAGCCGAACCTTTTGATTTGTTGGCAAAATGTTGTTCGAAGTATTAGGCTTATAAGTTTTATACTCGTGTCAGGAACATTGCAGGTAAAAGGAGGAAGAAGATGGAGGTAACGCCTTCTACTTCTAAAACTCCCGATCCTCGAGGGGGAGGTAAGAAATAATTGGGAGCGGGAGGTAGAGGAACTGACATTTTAGAAGTAGAAGATGAACAAGGAAGAGTTGGAAGAAAAGATGAGGGAATAGATGATGATGATGAAGAAGTTGATGATAATCAAGAAACACAACCCCAACGAAAACCAGAGAAATGGAAGAAGGTTGCAGAACCTGAGAAAGAGAAGAAAGTTGTAGAACAACGGATTATAGGTTTACATATTCCTGATAAAGATGACGTAATTTCACCTCGATCGAATGGTTTGCCTCATGGTCTTCCAGAAAATGGAGGAAATGTGTTGATTGGTTACGCCGATTCTTGGGCAAAAAGAATTTATGAGACTCTTGATCACAACCATGCAGTCCGAGTATTGAGACACCAGAGGGCAGCGGAATGGAAACTTTCTGAAGAGAGGTGCTTGCTTTCGTACAATCCTATACTTTATGGCCTGCCATTCAATATGGACATCAGGAATATGATAGTGTGACGGCCTCCGCCTTTGCCGAGAGATTTTTTCCAAAGACTTACACATTCCAATTACCTTTTGGAGAGATGGCAATCACTCTTGATGATGCGAGTAAGATTACAGGCCTTAAAGCAGGGGGTATAACCGTGGATGCTGATTATTATGACATGAGTTGGGATGAGCTGTACCAGTTATTCGAGGAAACTCTTGGTTGGGATGCATAAAAAACTGAGTTGGAGTTTTGTCGATCCGTTAAAGATGTCGATTCCGTTTTCATACCCGGTGGGAAAAATAAGAAGAATAAGAAGATCAAGATAACTAGCTTGAAAAAGGAATTTGAGAATACAAAGGAGAAAGTAAAGAGTGGAGTGTTGGTAATGGACGAGAACAAAGTAAAGCAAACCGGAACCGTCTACTTGCTTTATACTCTTAGCAGAGATATATTTCCTGACCTTACCAGAAACAAGGTGAATGCTAATTATCTCCAATTGGTAAAGAATCTTGCTACCGTTAACAAGTATGCTTGGGGAACGGCCTCGCTAGCTTACCTACTGGATAAAATTGCGACCGCCTCTAGGTTGACAAGTACAAACATTGGGGGAAACTTCACTATGCTTCAGGTAATTCTCGACGATCAAACTTCAAATTTTCTGGCTCATCAGTGTTTGGTTCGGCTTATAACTGTACTCACGTACAAGCCGAACAATTTACTTGTCAGGTTCGGCTTATAATAATTTTTAATTATAATCCGAACCATGCACTGAGTTTTCAAATTTAATTCTTACTTTGTTGTGTCGAAGCAAACAACTTCTAGTGTTCTGTTTCTATTACTTCAATTCCTTTAAATTTTTGATGTGGTTCTTCGGATGTAGGTGTGGGCATATGACCATTTCCCAATTTTGGAATTTCCCGAAACACTTGAAAAGGATGTCGAGTGGGTTGATACAGAGCCAACTGCAACACGGTACGAGTATGAGGACTCGAAGAAAATGAATAAAAAAAAGTTAGTGGCAAGTTTGAGAGAGACGTTAGACACAATAGGTGTTGATGACGTCGTTTTTCAACCATATGTGAAGGAAGATGAAGAAGATGAATCTGTTGAAAATGAGGATATGCCGGTGGGTATGTACCATGGGCCATTGTTTTATCCTGGTGGTTATGTAATATATGATCCTCGGCGAGTACTCCGTCAATCTTGCATCATGGTACTCAACGCCGGATGGATCCCTATGGGTAACCAAAAGTTCCTTGTTTGCTTGTCTAGATTGGAAATATACATTTTCTTACTCTTCCTACCTTTCGGGACCGCCTTCCCCGGTTCCAAAATATTCTCTTGGGTGAAAGGATACATGACCGACATCATGTTGTGCCATAGTATTTGTTTTTGAGCTCGGAACATCTTCCTACACATTTCCGCCAATTTTTTCCCATTTGCCGTGTCTCAAATCTCTAAATCATCCTTGTCATCTTCGGTTGGGAGAGGCTCAAAGCTTAATTGTTTCCAAAACGGATCAATATCTTCAAATGGTATGGTACCATCCTTGTACCGAAGTATGTCGTGGCGGCATGGAAGCCCCATAGATGTTTTCATTTTACAAACACACTCTTCCTCCAAGTTAGCGGATAATTTGTCCACCAAATCTACTTCTTTCATCAATAAGTCAATGCATAAATGGGAGACTCTATAAGTTAATCCCCGAGGCCATTTACTATCATAATCTTTGTGTTTGAACATAAGGTTATGTTCGAATTCCGCTTTAATTCTCACAACATCACTTTTGAAATATTCATCCATTGCATCAAATACCGTGACAAACATGTCAACGCAACCAAAAAGATTCTTCTTCAACCGATAATGAGCCGACTCTACCATACTTGTGGCTTGGTTATCAAAGTGTTTGTGTTGATTAGTGAAACAAAATACAAACCTTTCTTTATTTAGTTCCAACACGTCTTTGAGCAAATAAGTAATGACGTCGGGGTAGTAGGTCCTCCAATGCTCAATAAGCATTTCTTCCTTTTCTTTGTAGACTTCCTCGGTGATTGACCATAGCAAAGATTCCCACTCGCCGGAAAAACATGGCCACAACCTCTCATTTTTGTCATATTTTTCCATGGATTCCCTCTTTGCCTTCACTCGTCTTTCCGCCGGTAGCTTAGCAATATTCTCTAGTTCTTTCAACTTAAGTGGTTGAATTATCGGTTGGCATTTTTTTCTCACATTGCTCCATATATGAAACGTACAAAGAAAGTTGAATGTTGAAAAAGCGGGGGTACAACAACCACACCCAATATTTCGTTCGGTAATCTGAATAGACAAACTCCAATATACTTTCAAGAGAATCAACTAGACAGTCAGACTCAATCTATAGAAAAGTATATCAAAGAGTATTATATCTCTATCTCTTAATTCAATCCACAATACACAAATAGGAATTTGCGAGCCCGATTGAATATAAGAGAATTAACTTGAACGGTACCAAAGACCAATGTTCAAGTGTCAATCAATTTATATCAACAACCAAAGGTTGGATTATCTAATTGATTGATCTTAACGCACAACCTGTGATATTTCTATTATATAACAAAATATAATGCGGAAAAGAAATAACAAAGACACCAGAAATTTTGTTAATGAGGAAACTGCAAATGCAAAAAAAACCCGGGACCTAGTCCAGCTTTAAACACCACACTGTATTAAGCCGCTACAGACACTGGCCTACTACCAATGAACTACGGACTGGACTGTAGTTGAACCCTAATCAATCTCACACTGATTCAAGGTACATCTGCACTCTTTACGTCTCTGATCCCAGCGGGATACTATGCACTTGATTCCCTTAGCTGATCTCACCCACAACCAAGAGTTGCTACGACCCAAAGTCGAAGACTTGATAAACAAATCTGTCTCACACAGAAAAGTCTATTGGAATAGATAAACCTTTCTCCCACAGAAATACCTACGAGTTTTGTTCCGGCTTTTGATAAATCAAGGTGCCCAAGAACCAATTGATAAACCGGACTTATATTCCCGAAGAACAGGCTAGTATTATCAATCACCTCACAATAATCTTAGTCGTATGGTAGCGAAACAAGATATTTTGGAATCACAAACGATGAGACGAATATGTTTGTGACTACTTTTTATCTTGCCTATCAGAGAATAAATCTCGAGCCAATCTTAAAGAAGATAATACTCAAATACGATAGAAACAACAAGATCAGATCATGCAACTACAGAGAAAATAGTTGGGCCTGGCTTCACAATCCCAATGAAGTCTTTAAGTCGTTAACCTACAAGGTTTCGTGAAAAACCTAAGGTTAAAGGAGAATCGACTCTAGCTTATACAACTAGTATCACACAGGAGGTGTGGGGATTAGGTTTCCCAGTTTCTAGAGTTCTCCTTTATATAGTTTTCAAATCAGGGTTTGCAATCTAAGTTACCTTGGTAACAAAGCATTCAATATTCACTATTAGATGAAAACCTGATTAGATACAAGCTAATATCTTACAACCGTTCGATCGAACTTAGCTTGTTATACACAAATGAAATGTACCCTCATTTAGGTTTATGTAACCGTACCTAAACGTGTACACCATGTTGGCTCAACCGTAGTTAACTGAGGTTGGCTATATGAACACTCTCATATCAACCATATTCATCTTAACCATAACTAGTTCAAATGACTCAAATGAAACTAGTTAAAGAGTTGTTTAATTGCTATATTCTCATAGAAGTATACAAGAACATAATTGAAGCAAAATTGGTTTGATTCACTCGAATCAATTCATGAACATTATAGCCACGGTTTGCAAAGAATGCATTCCTTAATATATATAAATGTATTAGTTCATGAACAAACCAATTCTAGAACTTTAACCACTCAAGTATGCAAATGGGTACGCATACTTAAGTAGACGGTCTGAGTTTGGGTTCGCCAGTATGCGAACGGGTACGCATACCTAAGTACACTTCCAAAACCCAGCATAAATTCCCGGACCTATACCTTACGCAAGTATGCGTACCGGTATGTGTACTTGGTACACAGAATTTCACAACTACAAGTACGCATACGGGTATGCATACTTTAGTTCCGGTCATGGATCACATACATGCAAGAATGCACACTATGTTTATAATCTAATGATGGTTAAGTATTTTAATCTCTATTTAAATTATTGAAACTTTCTTAGAGGATGACAATAGCCGTTTTCACACACTATTAGCATCAAAGCAATTTTCAAGATATTTAAATAATCATAACGAAACATTCCAAGTCTACACAAATGATTGTATCACACAAACCATGTAAGATGTTACTCGGATATTTTCACATGATCATCTTTTGACTTTCGTCAAGAATATAAGATGAACTTGGTTGAAGCGAAAGCTTACACACACATATTCCGAGAAATATGTAAGCGAGTTAATATCAACTCGAAATCTAAAATGTGTATAATCGAAAACTATCGTAATACGACTTTTGTCTCAATATATGAGATAGAGTAGAAATAGACTTTCCAAGTGATAGATGAGTTTTAGTCTCCACATACCTTTTGTTGATGAAGTTCGACAAGCTCTCCTTAGTAGTTCTTCGTCTTCAATTAATGAACGTCGTGAAGTTTAATGCTCAACTACACAATCTATCCTAGTCCGAGACATCACTATAAGTAGACTAGAAATCAAGACTTATATTTTTGATCACTAACATTGACAAACAAGCTTGAGATAGCAACGCTTGCGAGTTCGACCGAGCAGTGCTCTAACAATCTCCCCCTTTGTCAATTTTAGTTACAAAACTATCAATACATATGGATTACAAAATAAATAAACTTTGGAGATTCTCATCGAAATACTTGATCTCCTTGGTTCTTCAACGTTACTCAAAATATTTGTCACTTCCAAGTATTCCAATGATTCCAAATGTGTTCAATTCCGCATCATTATTGTTGAAGATCCGTAGCAATAATAATGAGAAAACAGTTGCTCTCAATCATTGTTATACAGTGTCATAGTATCATTATACATCATCAAAGTTCAATTGTATCACAACTTTGACAATAATACTATGGTGATATGTATCACTCCCCCTTAGTCAATACTTCATCTCACATGAAAACTACTCCCCCTTACATAATGATCCGTAAACCATATGTATTTGTAGTGTGAACTACACATTAATTCTCCCCATTTTTGTCAATAAAAATTGGCAAAGGTACGAAAACTAGTGGGATCCTCATGAAATTTCCATAGAGATACTTCAAGACCAAAATAGAACAACATATCAACTTGTTTAGATGCCATCAAATAGCCAAAACTAAATGCATTCATCAAGGAGTTTATAAAGATACAAGATAACCCCTATAATATTCCACAATCGCACTCCCCACAAAGATTTGGCAATTAAGCACAAGTTCAATTAAGAACTCCCCCCCATAAAATGTCATTCCCGAAAGAACAACAAGAGCGACCTTACTTTTACAAGAAAAAAAAAGGATTTCTTTGGACATTAACAAATCTCATGAAACATGAATTTGTATCCAAAAATCTCAATTGAAATAACCACAAGTAAAATGATCAATTCAATTGGTCATGCTCAACATAAGAGAACTTACGGAGCAACACAGTACATACACAAAGGTGTAGATCAGGAAAAGACCAATACTGCGGAATAATCAAAGATTCATTCTATTTTTCATCACTATTTGCACAATGACATATAATAGACTTAATCTTTGTAAACAAAAGTTCATCCTTTCTTCCATCAATATTTGCATAATGACATAAAAGGCTTAACTTTTGTAGTCAAAAGTTCATTCTATCTTTTATCAATACTTTCATACCGACATATAATAGAGTTAACTTTTGAACAAATATGGGACAGTCAAGGTTCACGGACGTAAACAACATATCCCATAACAATTTGCAATATATAAAACCATAAAGATTAATACTGCAAAAACAATCTTTGCCCTTAAAAGGTAGAATCAATCTTTTTCGCACGGATTTACACCAAGAATAGCTACCAAAGGCATATAAAAATATTTTCTTAACAAAGAAGAACATACAAAGTCATTAAAGACCATGCATCATAGTTCACATAAGAGAATTGTGAACATTCAAGAATCCCATAGCAATTCATACTACTTCCCATTCTTGAACTTCCTTCTTTGTGATTCACCAACATCATTCTTGTAAAAGCTACAAATGAGATTAGAAGAGAATTACTCCAAGAATCCAAGTGCCCAAGTCCAAGAGAAGTGGAACAAGTGCGATGAAACGGAGCAAAACACTCAAAAACAAGAGGCAGGACAAATACCAATCCTAACTCATCCAAATTCAAGAATTCTCATCTCCATTTTGAAGAGAATTCAAAGAGGAAGATAATGCAAAAAGAATGAGGTCATTCCGAATTCGTACGAAGAAGTTACGGCCAAAACAAGTTTACCGAATATCGACGTCTACGGGCAAGTATGCATACGGGTTTGCAAACGAATTTTCATGACCTGGAGAAGTATGCAAACGGGTATGCATACTAAATTCCCTGGATTTTGATTTTAAATGATGGTATGCATACCTGGTATGTGTACCATGAAGTCCAAACATCCCGAACTATTATTTTCAAACCTAAACATTTAAGAACCTTAAACACAGATCAAGTTGGTAGAAATGAACGATAAGCAAGATACATGAATCATTATAAGTACTCTAAGCAAATAAAAACACAAATATTTCTTAAGTTTATAGACATGCCTTTTTAGAAGAATCCAATCGAATTCTACAGCCTTACCGAACATAATCTGTGTGCCCCAATTCTCGTGCTTCCCTCACCGTATACATAGCAGGGGATTCCTTGGTGAGGATGCACTTACAACACAATCAAGTTGTGTTGAGGTGAACAATGTCTTGCTCACCACAAGTGACTTTTGGATTATCATGAAAGAGATCACTTTTAGAACCTTTCACATCCAAATCCATCTTTCCAAAGAAATTTTTAAGTTCCAACATTGTTTTGGGGTAAAAACTGATTTTTATGGTTTTGGTAAATTTGGGTGTGTTGATGAGAAACGAATCCAAACCCCCAAACAAATGCACTGCATGGGAGTACTTTAGATTCGAGAGATCAATCTGTACAATCCTGTCCTAAACCAAGAAATTGCCGTTCCAGTCTTGCTTCGGTTACAAAATGAAAGAGAAGGGTTGATCTTAGGGAGGGAAGCGAAGAAGGTGTTGAGATTAGAATGGTTAACTCTGAAGGTGTGGCTATTTTATGACTTGTATCAGAATATGGAACTGGCTTGCAAAATGTAAGCTATTAGTTCTTTAATGATTTTCTGGATACCGTGTTGTTAACCAAAGCTCTGTTGTCGGTTGAAATAGGTTGAAAACCTATTTATATCAGTCATAGTTGCATGCACCCTGATCTCATAGGTTCTGGGAATAGTTGAGTGATAGAGGAGTGGGATCGTGCAGGATGGTGAAAACCACGTCTCCACTATGAGGGGAAGACTGGGTGGTTTCGTCCCACTACTTCTCTATCATCACTAACTGCCCGCCTTTCCTGACACTTTCTTGTAATAGGCGTCTTGCACGCCCTCACACTGTAGACCGCCAGACCAATACCATGATGAACATCCCCCAGTTTGTGACATGTTTGATGTCTCGAGTATTTTCGTGGAAAATATGCAGCAGGCTGCTGAATGGGTCTTGTTTGCAAGACCTAGTTATTCTGACAAATCACGCGCAAGCTAGGTGGCGGGTGGTCATGTGTGAGTAGCTGCCAGGAGCTATCTATGTACATTAAAGATGTGATGATCGGTTTCTATAGGAGAATGGTGGATGGTAGCCATTTTGACATCCTATTGGTTGGCCCGTTAAGTTGGCTAGCCAAGTTGGATGGCTGAGATGATTTGCAGAAGTTTGTGATAATTCATGAAATTTCATGATCAGAAAATTCAGATGTGAGACCCTCACTAAAACTGCTGTAGAATTCTCATACGAACTCGTATTTTGACGATCCGCCCATCCATTCTTATCAGAAAAGAATTTCCTATCTTCCTACGAAATAATATTTAGGTTTTGAGCTTGTTTAGGAGGTGAAAACAGACCGACAGTGAAAACTCAGTAAAAATTCAGGAGGAATTCTGTCAGTTTTCAGCCATGACCTCTCTCGCCTTTTAAGCTGTATCTTTTAGCTCGTTAATCCGATTGATGTGATTATTTAGTATGTTATGCTAGACATCCATACGAAACTTTTGGCATGTAGCTCATACTAAAATTGTTTACCAAATGCTCCCAGTTGTTCGTTTAATATTTGGGTTATCGTTTAGAAGCCATATGGGTAGGCCGCGGCGTGGTTGATTGTTCCTTATGGAAGAGGGGTGGACGTTGATCATGTCCACAGCTCGTTATGGAAAAGGGGGTGTCCGTTGATCATGGCCACAGATCGTTGTGGAAAAGTGGGTAGCCGTTGATCATGGCCACAGCTCGTTGGCTTCCTAAAATAAGGATTAGGCCGGCCGATTCGTAGCCTTAGCATGACGCGTTCATGGCCCGCATAAATCGGTAAAAATAAAAAGTAGCATAGTAGCGTAACGGCGATACAATGGCGCACTGGCGCCTGCCAGTGGCATAGTGGCGTAGTTGCGGCCACTATATCTTGGCATATTGGTGTTAGATCCAAATATGACTCAACGATATTGGCTTCTAGTTGCTGTATCAAACTTAATGCCTAGGTGGTATTATTTGACATGAGCCGGCATAGTGGTCCCGGCCAAATTAGGGTTTGGCATGTCGAAACCCTAAATGGCGCATGCGGCTATGTGGCCCCGATATGGTGGCATGGTGGTGCTTGTCCGGTCAGGAAGAGGCCAAGCTTGATAAATCGATTGGCCAAAACGTACGGCCGTGATCGTTTTAAGACTGACATGGGCCGTCTATATTAGATTCCTTAAGGAATTAGGCGCGTCGACCAACCAACTTCCAACTTTATTTAAAAGTGTGTGTGGCGCGTTTAAAGCGATTTGATTGGTCGATGGGAAAGGGGCCCGGCAAGCAGCAACATGGAGCGTGGCCAGTCGGCCACAGGTGGAGCTTGCTAAATCCAATCGGTCGGCCAAGTGGCGCGGCCACGCCTCTTTTTGCCGCTGCTCTTACTTGCCGCAGTTCCTCTTTATTTCTTGTTTTCTGATTTTTGGTAAGACTTTGCTCCTACTAGTCCATGGCGGATTAATTGCCTAGCTTACCTAGGTTTTGTCTCGACCAATGGGGTTCGAGATATTGCGCAGGGCACCAAAAACCTAATTTTTGCAAATTGATTAGGTTAAAGGACTGAATTTTGCGGGTTGCCTCAAAAATCACTAATTTAATGTTAAAGGGCAGCATAGCTTCGCGTTCCTATGATTGAGTACTTCCACACACATCTCAATTCTGACACTTCGGGAGATTCATGCTACTCGGCTGAGAGCGAACATTAGTCATCATGTCATGTCAAAATCAATAGTTCGGCTGGGAACATAGCATGGAATGAATACTCGGCAGGCTCCGGCATTAGTGAGTAATGCAACTAGGAGCTTAAATACTCATTAGGCTCTATACTAGTGAACAATTCATATAGGAGCTTGAGTTTCAATATAATATGAAGAGAAACATAGACACTCATCAGATTCTGATATATTCTTCAAATTCCTTGTGGAATCTAGACATATCAACATCTACTACTTATGATGCTGGGTCAGGTAGGCATACTTTTACAGTTTTTGCCCAATATTAAAAACCACCATCAACAAACATCATGGATACTGCCTTCTCCATAGTCATAGAATTTTCTGGGAGATCATTCCTTTTCACACTCAAAACATTATTGATTTTCTTTGGTATCCACTTCTGAGTGCATTTAGGAACAACCGGAACCTTCTTCCCATTACTCTCTTCAAGAATTCTCGGAAGAGAATTAGATTGACTATTCTTTTGCAAGTTAGTATTTCTCCAATTGGGAGCATCGGATCTTGTCTTCATCTTTACGAAGTTATCCTTTTGATAACCATTACGATTATGAAAAAGATTCATATGACGTTTATAGGAAAATCTAGGTTTATCACAGCACTGATTCCTTTGCCTAAAGGTTGGAAAGTTATAACCTGTAATGTTAAGGGGATTAGTCTTAACATATGATCTTGGTTTCACAACTTCTTGTGATGCCCAAACAAAAACATCATGAAGTTTCTCATTCCTTATACGGAAACGACATCTCCTTTCAAGGTGACCTTTATTTCGGCAATAGTGGCAAACATATGGAATGTTCTTACCTCAATATTCACCAAGCTTTCAGAATCATCTGGTAATTTCTGAACTGCTACGTTATTAGAGATAGACTCGTCCATAATAATCAGATTGCTACAAACACAGACTTATGAGGTCTTAAACGTGTTTGCCTGCTCTGATACTAATTGAAAAAGAGGGGTACAACAACCACACCCAATATTTCGTTCGGAAATCTGAATAGACAAACTCAAATATACTTTCAAGAGAATCAACTAGACAGTCAGACTCAATCTATAGAAAAGCATATCAAAGAGTTTTTTTTATCTCTATCTCTTAATTCAATCCGCGATCAGCAAATAGGAATTTGAGAGCCCGATTGAATATAAGAGAATTAACTTGAACGGTACCAAAGACCAATGTTCAAGTGTCAATCAATTTATATCAACAACCAAAGGTTGGATTATCTAATTGATTGATTTTAACGCACAACCTGTGATATTTCTATTATATAACAAAATATAATGCGGAAAAGAAATAACAAAGACACCAGAAATTTTGTTAATGAGGAAACTGCAAATACAAAAAAAAACCCGGGACCTAGTCCAGCTTTAAACACCACACTGTATTAAGCCGCTACAGACACTAGCCTACTACCAATGAACTTCGTACTGGACTGTAATTGAACCCTAATCAATCTCACACTGATTCAAGGTACAGCTGCATTCTTTACGTCTCTGATCCAAGAAGGATACTATGCACTTGATTCCCTTAGCTGATCTCACCCACAACCAAGAGTTGCTACGACCCAAAGTCGAAGACTTGATAAACAAATCTGTCTCACACAGAAAAGTCTATTGGAATAGATAAACCTTTCTCCCACAGAAATACCTACGAGTTTTGTTCCGGCTTTTGATAAATCAAGATGCACAGGAACCAATTGATAAACCGGACTTATATTCCCGAAGAACAACCTAGTAATATCAATCACCTCACAATAATCTTAATCGTATGGTAGCGAAACAAGATATTTTGGAATCACAAACGATGATACGAATTTGTTTGTGATTACTTTTTATCTTGCCTATCGGATAATAAATCTCAATCCAATCCTAAAGAAGATAGTACTCAAATACGATAGAAACAGCAAGATCATATCATGCAACTACATAAAAAATAGTTGGGTCTTGCTTCACAATCCCAATGAAGTCTTTAAGTCGTTAACCTACAGGGTTTCGTGAAAAACCTAAGGTTAAAGGAGAATTGACTCTAGATTATACAACTAGTATCACACAGCAGGTGTGGGGATTAGGTTTCCCAGTTGTTAGAGTTCTCTTTTATATAGTTTTCAAATCAGGGTTTGCAATCTAAGTTACCTTGGTAATAAAGCATTCAATATTCACCGTTAGATGAAAACCTGATTAGATACAAGCTAATATCTTTCAACCATTATATCAAACTTGGCTTGTTATACACAAATGAAATGTACCCTCATTTAGGTTTATGTAACCATACCTAAACGTGTACACCATGTTGGCTCAACCGTAGTTATCCAAGGTTAGATAAATGAACAATCTCATATCAACCATATTCATCTTAACCATAACTAGTTCAAATGACTTAAATGAAACTAGTTAAAAAGTTGTTTAATTGCTATATTCTCATAGAAGTATACAAGAACACAATTGAAGCAATATTGGTTTGATTCACTCGAATCAATTCACGAACATTATAGCCACGGTTTTCAAAGAATTCATTCCTTAATATATAAATGTATTAGTTCATGAACAAACCAATTCTAGAACTTTAAGCACTCAAGTATGCAAACGGGTACGCATACTTAAGTAGACGGTCTGAGTTTGGGTTCGCCAGTATGCGAACGGGTACGCATACCTAAGTACACTTCCAAAACCCAGCAGAAATTCCCGGACCTATACCTTACGCAAGTATGCGTATCGGTATGTGTACTTGGTACACGGAATTTCATAACTACAAGTACGCATACGGGTATGCATACTTTAGTTCCAGTCATGGATCACATACATGCAAGAATGCACACTATGTTTATAATCCAATGATGGTTAAGTATTCTAAACTCTATTTCAATCATTGAAACTTTCTTAGAGGATGACAATAGCCGTTTTCACACACTATTAGCATCAAAACAATTTTCAAGATATTGAAATAATCATAACGAAACATTCCAAGTCTACAGAAAATGATTGTATCACACAAACCATGTAAGATGTTACTCGGCGATTTTCATATGATCATCTTTTTACTTTCGTCAAGAATATAAGATGAACTTGGTTGAAGCGAAAGATTACTAACACATATTCCGAGAAATATGTAAGTGAGTTAATCTCAGTTCGAAATCTCAAATGTGTATAATCGAAAACTATCGTAATACGACTTTTTTATCAATATAGGAGACATAGTAGAAATAGACTTTCCAAGTGATAGATGAGTTTTAGTCTCCACATACCTTTTGTTGATGAAGTTCCACAAGCTCGCCTTAGTAGTTCTTCGTCTTTAATTGATGAACGCCGTGAAGTATGATGCTCAACTACACAATTTATCCTAGTCCGAGACATCACTATAAGTAGACTAGAAATCAAGACTTATAGTTTTTATCACTAACATCGACAAACAAGCTTGAGATAGCAACACTTGCGAGTTCGACCGAGCAATGCTCTAACAAATGCATCCGAAAATACCTTGTTAATAGCATACATCAACGCTGAATCTTGATCGAAAACGAACACTTTAGGAAGAGCACCCTCCCGGAAGATTAACTTCAACCCCCAAACATAACTTTCTTTCTTCTCATTTTTCAAGAAACAAAAAGCAAAGGTGAACGGTGCCTTTGTCGACGAATGCCCAATAATGTTTCATCAACGGCATCTCATATTTGTTAGTATTGTACGTGCAATCTAATATAATAACTTGTGGGAAGCAGAGAACCAATTGGACGCATTCCGGGTGGGCAATAAAAAGGTGTGTGACTTGACCGAAGTCATCCAACTTGTTTTGGAAAGCATAGTTATGCTTCACCCCTAACCACATCACTTGTTGCATCACCATCCTACCTTGCAAATTGAGTCTTCTCAACTTATTTCTTGCGTTGTATATAGTCTGCATAGTTGACTTGTTATTCTTGTTGTCCGTCTTCAATTTACTAAGAATCCTAGACGGTGGCATACGTGCTCGTGTCATTTTATCCACTTCTAGCATTTCGTTGGGTTTGAGTCGCGCTACTTTTGCATGTCCATGAAGGTCACGTGGACGTGGGTGGTTATGACGACAATCCATAGTTTTATTCATAACCCAATATTTATCATCTTTGTTCAAGGAATTATTCTTATTCTTGAGGTGTAGAACGATCTTGAAAGGGAACTTTGTTTTCTTCATCTTTGTCCTATTCTTTCTCCCGGTCTTCCCAACATATACAGAACCCTTTTTATCCTTTCTATCGTCGGTTCCACTTCGCTCACAAATCATTTCAAACTGATCCCCTCGGCTTTGTCGTCCTTTAAGTAGTACGCAATTTATCTTCATTACGTGTTCCTCAGCCCAAGCCTGTGCTTCGGGTTTACTTTTCCATGTCTACGTTCATTCAAACACAAATAATTAGTAAGAAAAACTTTGGAATATTCCGACAAAATTAAGGTAAACAACAAGTTCTTACATACCGAATAATTTTGGAAGTGATCCTTAGTATCTTCGTGAATTACATCTACTGGATCAGGTTGATTTTTCATTGGTATAGGTCCACCAAGCATGATCTACAAAGAATATCACAAGGTTAGATACTACAGAGAAAAATTAATGGTCAGGTTCGGCTTATACAATAATCTTAACATGTGCCGAACCTAATACATTTATAAGGCTCGGATTATACGATATTCACAATATGTGTCGAACCTAGTACATTTACAAGGTTCGTCTTATACGATATTCACAATATGGGCCGAACCATTAACAAATTATGAACCCAACAATTATTAATGGTATGTTCGGATCTTACGATAATCATTGAATAAGCCGAACCATTAACATGTTTTCTTCCAAAACTCTCAGGAATAGGTTCGGCTTGTTATGAAACTTTCATATAAGCCGAACTAGTATCTAGCAAATAGGTTGGAAGTGGAAAATATATGTTCGGCGCATAACGTTAACAGTTTCATCTAGCCGAACTGTTTGTCGTTTGGGTGGGTTCGACTCATAGTTTTAAGCCGAACATCATCCTGGTTCGCCGAACCATGATGAAAAAATATAAACTTTTGATGATTTCAAGCTACAAAAGTGAGATTAAACATAAGATAGAAGTGTACATGTGTATTAGAAGCATTGGGTTTCTCATATATGTATTCATCATCTAGATTTGGTTTATAAAAATCATCATCTTGAGTTTGTGTTTGAGTTTGAGCTTGAGCTTGAGTTTGAGTTTGTGTAAAATCATTCTCATAATCTAAGAAATCATCCATTTCCGGATCATTGTTGTAGTTGATGTGTATTTTCCTAGGTTTTTTAGATGAATAATGACCCTCCTTATCCTCCAACGAATCAAGATACAAATTTGTTTCTCACTTTCTCCTTCTCCTTCTCTCCTTCTCAATGAAAACCTTTTTTTTTCCCCAAATTTTTTCATCTACACAAACCTTTATAATTAAATTATATTAATCACTAATCAAAAGTATTAATCACTAATCCAGATTATTAACACTAACACTGAAAGGGAAGATTTGCCATTACCAAAAATATTTGTTTAAGGGGCTTTTGATTTTGCTATTTACAACCCCTTTTTGTCTTTATTCAGTATGCCCAATAATTTTTAGGTATGCCTTAAAACAGGATTCTTGTTCAATCCTCTCAAAAGTCTGTCTAAGATACTGAACTTAGGATGTTGGGGTTATTCATGATGGGGTTCATGTGCCTGGATTCTGGAATACGTTTGTGTATTCTGTTTGGGCTTGTCCTCATAGAGCGCAGCCCATTCCGTCTGTTTTGTTGAAGTGATACGAAGAACGCCTATCTCCTTTCTCAATAAAAGTAGTGATCAAAACTGAATTTAGAGGATTGTCTCTTTATTCTAAGTGATTTTAGTTATGTCAAAACTGAATTTGTTAGTAGAAATTTTAGCGGTTGGGCTGATAAAACAGCAAAATATAGTACAAGATTCAATGTATCAGGTGTTTGGTCGGACAATAATCCTCCATTCATCCTAAATCTGATGTGATCTTTTTCAATATAATATATCTTTATTTCCTAATAAAAAAAAAAAAAAAGTGTGTGAGGAAGTTCCCAGGGTTGTTCCTGGAAAAAAATTGCCCCAAAGCGACAGAATTTTTTTTTGCCTCTATATAGGGACATCCAAGATATTGTCTTAGGTGGTGGGGTTAGAATGGCCACTAATATATGAAGCCGTCAAAGACCGCGGCGACTTTTTTTTTGAAATAATCACATAGTTAGTGTGTAATTCTAATTTACAAATAAAATACTACTAGATAACTAGACAATAAAAAGTTAAAATGAAAAAGTTCAGTAACAAAAAATGATCATGGAAAAAATTTGTAGTTTATGGAAGAAAAATGGAAGGTAATTAAAGTGGTAAGAAAATATTATTTTGCTTTTCAATAAAAATAAAAATCTACTTTATATAGCTTACCGGTGATAGGTATTAGTAGACTAGCATATGATGATCCGTGGAGGGAAGAAAAAGGAGGAGTAAGGACAGGAGAAGACGAGAGAAAGGAATAGATAGAGTTATATAAGTAATAAGACAGTCCATGTTTTTGTTTTTCTTAATGAAAACCCCCAACAGAAATGGGCTATTTGTTGCCCCTGGGCCGTTGTTGCCTGCAAGCGGGACTTACCCTGCTTACCTATCAGGCCCGGCCCTAGAGGAAGAAAGGGGTCTGTGATGTTGATACATAGCGAAAATCATTTTACCGTCTTCGTAAGTGGATGTAGATCATCTTGATCGAACCATTATAAATCCTTGAGTTGTGTGTGTGCTTGTTGACTTGATATAGTTTCCTATTTCTTATCTTGATTGATTGTGCTAGGTTGTGCCACTTGTTACAACATATTGGTACCAGAGCTCCGAGTGGGAGCGATCTATAATGCAAAGAATGAGATTGAGAAGTCTGAAGGAAGGAATGATCTTAATCTATGGATGCTAAAGCTGAGGGTTGTTTTGGTACAATAAGGTTTATTGACAACCTTGAAAGGGAGAACAGATCTTGCAACAATGTTGAAGGATAAGGAAAAGGAAGAGCTCATGGAGGAAGCATTTCGATTAATTTTATCGTGTTTGAGAAACGAGGTCTAGAGAGAAGTATCAACCGAAACGGCACTGGTGGGCTATATAACAAGTTAAAAAAGAGGTATATGACTAAATCTTTGACCAGTCGTCTTTAACTTAAGAATAAATTACATAATCTTATAATGCATGAGGAAATATTTATTATAAATATTAATGATTATGATGAAATTCTCTTGGATTTGTCATATATTAATGTGAAAATTGAAGATGGATAGGTTGTCTTAGTACCTAACCACCATCTTATGCTAACTTTATTTATACCATAATGTATGGAAAACCATAATTTCCACGGAAGACGTTAAGGCAGCTTTGAACTCTAAGGAGTTAAAGAAAACTGGTATTGATGGTAAAGAGAGTTCGGGAGATGGTATTTTTGTACATGTCATCACGTATACGCTGATATCTTGTCGCCTTTATTTTTACTTTTCTCGCCTCTTGTGGATATGATGGTAGCACTTCATAATTCAAGTAACTATATATATATATATATATATATCATTCATCCGGTAACCTTTCGCTTCATCTTGCGTCAGTTTGGAGTCTGGATTATTACATCTCCTATGTTGTGCTCATGAATGGATGATCTTTCAAGAACTCCAATTTTGATGGTCCACTGACAAGATCCAGGTATCACCGAACCCATAAATGGTAAATTATCTTCGTATTTTATCTTATTTCTTGGTACCTGTCTGGTACTCAGTTTGACAAAACTAGCAATTTTCATAGAGGCGTCTCTTGTCTCAGATTGACCTTCTAATTGCTTAGTTTTCAACTGAGATTCAGTATAGAGAATGCACTCTTTTAGTTGTAAAATTTTGCAGCAAGGAGTCCTTGGAGAAGTACTTCATATTCTACTTGATTATTAGCTTGACTGCAAGCCAATGCATATAAAATTCGATGAAGTTGTTTTCTGGAGTGACTATCACTACTCCACCTCGACCTCCTTTTGACACGTCATCCACAAAGACTTTCCACATTGCTGGTATGTCAAGGGACGAATCATCTCAATCTGGTGTGAACTCAGGTTCAGGTAACACTTCAAGTTTCTCTTCACAGACTGTAGATTATAGTCTGAATCTTCAACTGGGAAATCATTTAAGAAATCAGCTGCACCTTGTGCGTTAAATTTCTTTCATATGTTTATAACCTATGCCAAACATGATTTAAATGGATTCACCACCTTATTGTTATCATGTTTTTGTTTTTATAGAAAGTGTTAGAGCACTGCTCGGTCGAACTCGCAAGCGTTGCTATCTCAAGCTTGTTGTCAAGTTTAGTTTCCAAAACTATAAGTCTTGATTTCTAGTCTACTTATAGCTAAGTCTCGGATTAGGATAGAAAGTGTAGTTGAGCTTTAGACTTCACGGCGTTCATTGATTGAAGACGAATAACTACCAAGGGCTTGTGGAACTTCATCAACAAAAGGTATGTGGAGACTTGAACTCATCTATCACTCAAAGTTTATCTACTTTATCTCCTATTTGAGACAAAATTCGTATAGCTATATAGACTTCTATTATGCACATTTGATATTTCGAGATGAGTTTAACTCACTTACATATTTCTCGAAATATGTGTTGGTAAGCTTTCGCTTCAACCAAGTTCATCTTATACTCTTGACGAAAGTCAAAAGATGATCATATGAAAATTGCCTTGTAACATCTCATTTGATGTAGACTCGGAATGTTTCGAATTGATTATGTCAATCACTTGAAAATGGCTTTGATGCAAATAGTTAGTGAAAACAACTATTGTCATCCTCTAAGAATGTTTCAATGATTGAAATAGAGTTTAGAACAAATGGATTTAAGCATACTAATTGTACTTGCATATATGTAATCTATGTCTGGGAACCATGGTATGCATACCCGTATGCGTACTTGTTGGTTTGAGAAAGTCCGGGAACCTGGTATGTAAACCGGTACGCGTACTGGCGTAAGGTTCAGGTCCGGGAATTTCTACTGAGTTTGAATATTGATTTGGTATGCGTTCCAGTTCGCGTACTGGCGAAACCAAAACTTGTTTCGGCTACTTAGGTAAGCATACCTGTACGCATACCTAAGTAGATGATGTTCTAAAATCGGTTTGTTCATGAACTAATACATTTATATAATAAGGAATGCAATCTTTTGCAAACCATGTCTATAATGTTCATGAATTGATTCGAGTGAATCAAAATCGATTTTTCTTCAATTGTGTCTTGTATACTTCTATGAGAATATAAACAATTGAATAACTCTAAAACTAGTTTCATTTGAGTCATTCGAACTAGTTATGGTTTAGATTAATAAGGTTGATATGAAAGTGTTCATATGGATAACTTCGGTTAACTATTGTTGAGCCAACAAGGTGTACACGTTTAGTTACGGTTACTCATATCTAAATGAAGGTACATTTCATTTGTGTGTAACAAGTTAAGTTCGATCTAACGGTTGAAAGATATTAGCTTGAGTCTAATCAGGTTTTCATCTAACGGTGAATATTGAATGCTTTATTACCAAGGTAACATTGATTGCAAACCCTGATTTGAAGACTATATAAAGGAGAACTCTATCAACTGGGAAACCTAATCTCCACACCTTCTGTGTGATACTAGTTGCGACTACAGTCGATTCTCCTTTAACCTTAGGTTTTTCACGAAACCCTGTAGGTTAACGACTTAAAGACTTCATTGGGATTATGATGCCAGACCCAACTATTTTCTCTGTAGTTGCGTGATCTGATCTTGCATATTCTATCGTATTGAGTACTATCTTCTTTAAGCTTGGCTCGAAATTTATTCTCCGATAGGCAAGATAAAAAGTAGTCACAAACATCTTCGTCTCATAATTTGTGATTCCACAATATCTTGTTTCGCTACTATACGATTAAGATTATTGTGAGGTGATTGATATTTCTCGGCTGTTCTTCGGAAATTTAAGTTCGGTATATCAATTGGTTCCTGTTCACCTTGATTTATCAAACGACGGAACAAAACTCATAGGTTTATCTGTGTGGGACATATTTATCTATACAAATAGACTTTTCTATGTGAGACAGATTTGTTTATCAAGTCTTCGACTTTGGGTCGTAGCCACTCTTAGTTGTGGGTGACATCATCTAAGGGAATCAAGTGCATAAAGTCCTGCTGGGATTCAGAGACGTAAGGAGCACAACTGTACCTTGATCAGTGTGAGATTGATTAGGGCTCAACTACATTCCAGTCCGAAGTTAACTTGTAGTAGGCTAGTGTCTGTAGCGACTTAATACATTGTGGTGTTCAAATATGGACTAGGTCCCGGGGGTTTTCTGCATTTGCGGTATC
Source organism: Papaver atlanticum (assembly GCA_023531105.1). Lineage (NCBI taxonomy): Eukaryota > Viridiplantae > Streptophyta > Magnoliopsida > Ranunculales > Papaveraceae > Papaver > Papaver atlanticum. The sequence goes on from JAJJMB010016078.1 coordinate 132,495, forward strand.
CTCGTTAACAAAATTTCTTGTGTCTGTGTTATTTCTTTTCCGCATTATATTTTGTTATATAATAGAAATATCATAGGTTGTGCGTAGTTCGATCAATTAGAGAATCCAACCTTTGGTTGTTGATTATATTGATTAACACTTGAACATTGTTCTTTGGTACCGTTCAAGTTGTTTCACATAATAATCAGGCTCACGGATTTCTATTTGTTTGATTTGCTAATTACATTATAAAACAGAGATACAACTCTTGGATATATTTCCATTGATTGAGTCTGACTGTCTAGTTGATTCTCTTGGAATTATATTGGAGTTTGTCCATACAAATTGCTAAGCGAAATATTGGGTGTGGTTGTTAGACCCCCGCTTTTTCAGAAAGGACATTCTCAACTAGATATTCAGTAACAATGATGATTATCCAGCTTAGGAAATATGGCCTTAACTTGACTGATGATAAATATATAGCAAAGATCACTTTCTCAAGCTATGAGTATCTTGACTTTGGTGTTGTTAGTGTGTTGCTTATAAAGGAGACATGCCTTTCTTTGTCCACCTCCAATGTTACCAATACTGCACTTATTGCATTTGGAGCTGGCAATGTAGAGATAAAGTTCTTCAGCTGGAACAGAAGAAGATAGTATTGATACTGACGATAAATAAGTATTGATGTTTCCAAGAGCTTCATGGCATTTTGTGCTCCACTGAAAGTTTTGTTGTTTCAGAAGCAAGTTGAAAAAAAGTTTGCACTTTTCTGACAGTCTTGAAATGAATCTGTTCAGTGCAGCTAGCTCTCTTGTCAATTGTTAGACCTTTTTTTATTTTATATGGGTGGTTTTCTCTCTTGAACTTCTATGATCTTAATTTGATCAACTTCAATCCCATCTTGTGCAACCATGAAGCACATAAACTTTCCACTATGAACTCCAAAAGCACATTTTCATGTTATATTGTCTCAAGACAACAAATATTTTGAGGAGATCTCGCTGGTGGTCAGCTGGCTCCAAACTCTTTACAACCATATCATCAACATACACTTCATGGTATTGCCAATGAGATCCTTAAACATAATTTTCACCAATTTTTGATAAGTTTAACCTGCATTTTTTAAATTGAAGGGAATTTCTTAGAAGCAGTACAAACCTCTGTCTGCGTGATCCTCATCTTCTGGATTCATGGGTATCTAGTTGTACCCAGAATATCCGTCCAGGAATGATAAACGCATGTATCTTGTGATAGATTCCATTGTCCTATCAATATCTGAAAGAGGAAAGCTATCTTTTGGACAGGTTTGATTGAGGTTTATAAAGTCTATACAGACCCTTACTTTCTCATTCTTTTTCATCACGACAACAAAGTTTGAGATACACGCTAGATACTTGATTTATATCGATGTTCATAGCATTATACACCTTGTCTTTTATTTTTCTTTTCGTTTATTTAATTGGCTTGAAGGATGGATATATGTTCAACGAATGACAGGCTATGTTGGATCAATACCGGCCACATCTTACATTTTCCAGACGGTGTAGACCTTTTTTTGAGGAGACGGTGTAGACCTTTTTTTTCTTCAGGTGCGAGATTTTTGCTAATGTATGTTATCTTTGGACTTTCATCTGCCCCAATTCACCTCTTCAAGTAGTTCTCTTTCTTGAGTTCTTTGTCAAACATCTTTCCGTTCTTCAAGTTGTAAGGTTGGGACTTGCTATTCTTTTTGCTTGGCTGTTAGGTAGTTAATTTCATCTTGTGCTCTTTCAAGCTTTTGAGGTTTTCGTGGCAGCTATAGTTGATATCTTCTTGACCTACCATACAAATCTTCCTCCTGAGATAAAGAGAGTACTGCAAGCTCTTTGAACGCAACTAGTTTCCCCGAATGACATATTCACCTTTTAACCAGGTCAGTTGCATTTGTACCCTGTCCGCTGCACATAACACTTTCATGGGAGTAATGTATTTAACCATCCCCATGGCCTCCTATGATTGATGTTATCTCCGTTCGATCAGTATTTAAGACTAGTAGATAATAATCAACGAGGGCATGAAATCTGTGATGCATTTTTTTTTTAGTAATATCTGATACATTCAGTTTGGTACGTCTTTGAAATTAAAAAAAATGAGTTTTTATTGTGTCTAGAATCAAAGAATCATCAATGGCTTGTACTTATAGTACCTCCTGATTGGTATTTGAATCTCTAAGGCTGTTTTTTTTTTACACAAATCTCTAAGACTGTTGCTTCTTGTTGGGTTAGTAACAACAATAATGAAAATAAATTGAATAAGCATAAGTGATACTTAACTTAATTTGCAGAAACTTTATGGATGAATCACGTCGAGTAGCACGCGGAGTAAAAATTTATAGAGGCACGTATATAATACTCTGGCCTAAAGACAATATCGCCTGCTACTCCTCTAAACAGAGAGATGCTATAGCTTGATTGACGAGTTGCCTCTAGGATACAACTATCGTTAGCGTTCCTTATTGTAGCATACAAGAAAACGCCCTAAGAACTTGGCAGTGAAAAATAATTCAGTGAAACCACCTTGTTTCACACAAAAAACTCATACAAAAAAATGGAAGAAGAAAATTTGTTCTCTTTTACTCTCCTACTCTCTTTTTCTACTAAAAATAGAGCACTTAATGTTGAGTTGTTTCTCTATTAAAAACAAGAAGGAGTTCTTCTCTTTCTGAAAACACTGCGGGTACCAAAATACACCACCAACTTTTTTGTAGGCAATCTGTATGGACAAAATCAACACAACTACGAGAGTAAAAAACTCAATCAAGGAAAGTGTCTAGAGTTATATCTCTATCTCTCTTGTGATTAGAACGTTTACAGAATTGAATCTGTGAACCTAATCACAAAGAAAGTTCTTGGACGGTACCAAAGACCAATATCCAAGGATCAATCAAGTCTAATCCAACAAACTAGGTCAGACCTATCTACTGTGATTGATCAACGCACAACCTGTGATATTTCAATAATAAAGATAAATAATACAATGCGGAAAAATAAATAACACAGACACCAAAAAATTTGTTAACGAGGAAACCGCAAATGCAGAAAAACCCCGGGACCTAGTCCAGATTGAACACCAAACTGTATTAAGCCGCTACAGACACCAGCATACTACCAATTAACTTCGGTCTGGAATATAGTTGATCCCTAAAAGGAAATCCACCTATTAAGGTACAGTCGCGCTCCTGACGCCTCTTGAATCCCAGCAGGACTCCGCGTAATTGATTCCCTTAGATGACGTCATACCAACTAAGAGTTGCTTCAACTCAATTGAATACTTTAAACCAAATCTACCTCGCACATATTAAGCCTATAATTGATTTCCTGATTTACGATCGAAACGGATGATCAGATCAAACGTAGGATCAAGGTGATGGAAATCGATAGCAACTTGACAAAGTATGGCTATCCTCAAAATACGGACTTATGCAACCCGAAGTGCAGCCTAGATTATTATTCACCTCACAAGTATAAAACTTGCGGAATCAAAAAGTTTGAGACGAAGAGAACTTTGTGATTTTTATATATCTTGTTCAAGTGATAAATCAACAATCGAACAAGATCAAGATACTCAAGTTATCAAGATAATAGATAACTGGACATTGCTTCACGAATCCCAATGAAGTCTTTGATAGTCACTAAACCCTAAAAAGGTTTATGGATAGGATGACTCTAGATACAACTAGGAAACAACAAAAAGTAGTGTCAGGATTCAAGGATCCCAGTTGCCAAGAGTTCCCCTTATATAGACATTCAAAGAATAGGTTGCTTTAGGTTTAATCTAAGATAGCTTTGGAACCAAGCAAACAATATTCACCGTTAGATGAAAATTTTGAATCTTATTCACATAAACAAGATATACACTTCGGTTAGGTAAACCGTAACCGAACCGCGTATAAAGACTATTTCCAACATGGTTAGTCGAAACTAGCCGATTTGAACTTAAAAGCTTAACACTCATTTTCATTTACACAAAGACATTGACTTGAGTCACAATTATGTGATCAAATAAGTCTAGTGTATTTATAGAAAATTGATCAAATGCAAATTATCTCATAGAAATAATTTAATCGCAATTTAATCATGATCGACATAGTTGGTAGATGCACAAAGTATAAATACTTGAGTTGTTTGTGAATCGGCTGATTCATGGTACGCTGACCGGTTTGCAAAATTAAAAGAAAATCCAAGTTCCTTAGTTGACAGAATTTTTTCAGTTCGCGTACTTGTTTGAAAGCTTTTAAAACTTTTACTGGTTCCATAGTTCATAGAACCTTTTCAATTTGCGTATCGGTTTGGGTACTAAACTGGTTCTAGATGTTAGAGCACTTCTCGGTCGAACTCGCAAGCGTTGCTATCTCAAGCTTGTTTTTCAAGTTTAGGTGATCAAAACTACAAGTCTTGATTTCTAGTCTACTGATAGCTATGTCTCGGATTAGGATAGAAAGTGTAGCTGAGCATTAGAATTCACGGCATTAATCGATTGAAGACGAAGAACTACTAAGGGGAGCTTGTGGAACTTCATCAACAAAAGATATGTGGAGACTTGAACTTATCTATCACTCAGAAGTCTATTCTATTCTATCTCCTAATGAGACTAAGTGTGTAGCTATATAGACTTTTACATTATACACATTTGATAGTTCGAGCTGAGTTTAACTCGCCTATATCTTTCTCGAAATATGTGTTGGAAATATTTTTTATTTATCTACGTTCATCATTATTCTTGACAAGTTTAGTTAGAAACAATTTATTTGTTGGAAACTAAATAAAAAGTCAAAAGATGATCATGTGAAAATTGCCTTGAAGCATCTTACATGATTTGTGTGAGACAGTCATTTGATGTAGACTCAGAATGTTTCGTATTGATCATTCGATCACTTGAAAATTACTTAGAAGCTAATATTTTGTGAGAGACAGCTATTGTCGTCTTCTAAGGATGTTTAAATGATTGAAATGGGAGTTTAGAACAAATAACCATTGTCTGGATATAGCACAGTATGCATACCAGTATTAAAACTGTTGTAGTATGATTCAGGTCTGGGAACCAAGTTTGCGTACCAGTAAGCAAACGGTTTCAACTGTGAAAGTTCGGGAACAAAGTTTGCATACCAGTATGCAAACGGTTTCACCTGAGTCGGGTCCGGTATAACAGTATGAATACCCATTTGCGAACTGTCGGACGCGACCAAAGTTCGGAACTCTAGTTTGCGTACCCGTTTGAAAACTGAGTTGGTTTAAGTTCTAAAATCAGTTAAGTATGATTTCATACTCATGAACAAATACATTTATATATTAAGAAATGAAATCTTTGCAAACCATGGCTAAAATGTTCATGAACTGTTTCTCTTGAATCAATCCAATTTTGTTTCAATTGTGTCTTGTATACTTCTATGAGAATATAAATAATTGAACAACTCTATGAGTAACACAATTAGATTCATTTGATTATCATTTGATCTAGAAGTGTTAGATGAATGTGAATAATACAAAAGTGTTCATATGGCTAACTTCGGTTAACTGTTATTGAGCCAACTCAATATACACGTTTAGGTATGGTTACCCATATCTAAATGAAGGTATATTTCATTTGTGTATAACAAGCTAAGACCATATAACGGTGGAGAGATATTGCTTTGGTTTTAAGCAAACTTAGCTTGAATCTTAAATCATGATTTCATCTACCGGTGAATATTGATTGTTTTGTTTCAAAGCTATCAAACCCTAATTTGAAGACTATATAAGGGAGAACTCTAGCAACTGGAAAACCTAATCCCCACACCTCCTGTGTGATACTAGTTGCGACTAGAATCGATTCTCCTTTAACCTAGGTTTTTCCTAAAACCATTATAGGTTAACGACTTAAAGACTTCATTGTTTAAGCCCAATGAAGTCTTTAAGTCGGTTAAAACCGGCTTAAAGACCTAGCAAGCAAGCCAACCAAAAACCAACCTAGGTTTTTGGTTGGCTTGCTTACTTTGAGGCTCTGAGAATCGGTTAAAACCAGCGATTGACCCGGCGATCGACTCAGCTCTCTTTTCAAAAAAAAAAATCAGTTTTGTTCTTCTTTCTTCATTAATTCAGGTTATCATTCGAACAATCCGATGATTGGCAATGATTTCTTTGGTGTTTTTTCTCTGTTCTAATGGAAAACAACAATAGTTTCAGTAGTTTACATTCTGATTTTAGATCTGTTTAGATGGATTCAACTTCTTCTAGCGACGATGGAAAATTCGATTATCCTTCCTTATTTATTCCAGATGAGATCATAGATGAAAGTTTAAATGAATGGAGATTCAGTTTGATTGGTAGGTTGGATTTGGTCAATCTTAAATTGGAAACTGCTGCTACATCTTTGAGGAAGCAATGGAACATTACAGGTACTCTTCAGTTTATCCCTCTTGGTAAAGGATTTTTCATAATTAAACTTGATAACATAGAGGATAGAACTCATATTTGGAAAGGTGGTTGGACTGTTGAATCTCAGCATTTTAGTCTCAGAGCTTGGAAGGAGAACATTCTTATGCAGATGAGCAAAACTCTAGGTAAACCAATTAAGGTTGATGAAATAACATTGAAGAGAACCATTGGTTACTATGCTTGTGTTTTAGTAGAAATGGATTTATCTAAAGCTATTCCTTCGAAGATTTGGGTTAAATCAAAATTTGCGAAGTTTGAACAACCAGTTTTGTTTCCTAGAATACCTAAATTCTGCAATCATTGTCAACCAATTGGTCATTATGTAGCAGAATGTAAATCCAAAAGAAAGGAGAATATGCATACTCCAAACCAAGATGATTTTGTTGTTAAACCTAGGAAAATTTGGGTGCCAAAAAAAGCTTCTGAAATTGGTTTTGATATCTGTAACCCTGTTATAGATAATGGGATTGAAAGTATGATTCAAAATGCTCAAGTAACTCCTATCTCTTCAGGAAGATTTCAAATACTTCAAGATAATACTTATGAATTCAACAATGATCTGAAGCCTACTGATGAATTTCCTCCTCTAAATAAAAGCTCATTACTCACTGGTGAATCAAGTGGAGTGGTTAAAGAGATTCAGTGTTTTGAAAATTCTCCTAAAATTTCTTTTTCTGCAGAGACTCTTGATCAACCTATTATAGAAGAAAAACCAAGTGATTCGAGTTCCGAGGATGGTGAAATTAAAGAGGTTGGTACAACTTCATTACTTCATAATAGTAATATTCAGCAACTTGTAAGTATCTTAAGAAATGAGGAAACACATAATATCCCTGCTGCTAAGAAACAGATTGTGGAAAAGAGAAAACCTCCTACTAAACCTTCCAAACCAGCTCCAATAACTAGGAAGGCTAGCAAAGAAAGTCAAAAAATTTGAACAATAAAGGGGATTCTCCCCACAATCCTTCTAAATGAGAATTATTTTCTGGAATATAAGAGGCCTTAAGAGACAAAAGGCCGGAAATAAATTGAAATCTTTAGTAAATCAAGTAAATCCTTCTTTAGTTTGGATAGCAGAGCCAAAAATTCATTTTAATTCTATAAATAGAGTTAAGCTTCCTGGTATGCATCATCAAATTATACATAATACTTGTGATCAAAGAAAAGCAAATATTTGGTTGTTTTGGAATTGTTCAATTACTCCTCCTACTGTCATTTTTTCATCTAGACAATGCATAACTATTGAAGTTGGAGGTGTACAAGTAACTGGTGTTCATGCAGATGTTCTTACAAAAAACAGGAGAGAATTATGGTCTGACTTAGTTAATATTAGTAATTTCAATAAACCTTGGATGGTTATTGGTGATTTTAACACCATTTCTTCTATAACTGAAAAAAGGGTGGTTCTAGTCCTCTTACTGCTGCAGTAAATGATTTCAATGAAATGATAGATCAATGTGGTCTTCTTCAAGTACCAAAAAGTGGTTTTCAATTTTCTTGGTTTAATGGTAGATGTGGAAAGAAGAGAATTTTGTGCAATCTTGATAGAGTATTATTCAATTTGCAATGGTTAAATATATACAGTGGGTGGAAATATTAAGTATCAGCTAGATGGATTTCTGATCATAGCTACTTATTTGGTTCGGAACAGGAAATACGAAAACCATTCAATTCTCCTTTTAAATTTCAAAAAATGTGGACTTCTCACCCTGGTTTGCTACAAGTTAAAAGAGATTCTTGGAATGAAGACATTAATGGAAATCCAATTTTTGTCTTTATGAATAGCTTAAAAGATTGAAGATTATATTGAAAAAATGGAACTGGGAAGTTTTTGGAAATGTTCAAGTGACTTTAAAACAAGCTGAAGAAAAAGTTGTGGAGACAAATTTACTATCTGATGCAGATCCATCAAATTTGGAACTCCTAAATGATTATATTACAGCTATAGGGGTAAGAAATGTTGTTGCTCAAAATTATCATACAATTCTGAGTGAAAAGGCAAGAATTAACTGGATCAAGTTTGGAGATGCTAACACTTCTTTCTTTTATACTTCTATTAAGTTAAGGAAATCAAGAAACAATATTGCAGAGTTGGAGGATGATGTTGGAGTACTTGTAACAAACCAGAATACAATTAGTTACATCCTTATTCAACATTTTACCTCTAAATTTGCAGCCAACCAAGTCCTAATTTCAGATTCTATTTTAGATGTTATTCCACATGCAGTTACAAATGAAGATAACAAATTTCTAGAGCAGCTTCCTACACCAGATGAAATTAAAACTGCAGTATTTGATTTAAACCAAGATGGCCCACCTGGACCAGATGGCTTTACAGTTATCTTCTATAGAGTATCTTGGGAGATTATCAGTACTGATCTGATTAATGCTATCCAATTCTGTTGGTATAATCAAGTGATACCCTCTGGTCTTAATTCAAATTTTCTTGTTTTATTACCTAAAGTTAGAGGAGCTAAAAAAGCAAACCAATTCAGACCTATTGGTCTAAGTAATTTTTGTTTTAAGATCTTCACCAAAATTATTACTACTAGAATGAATAATATACTTTACAAGTTAATAAGCCCTCAACAAAGTGCTTTTATCAAGGGAAGAAATATTCATGAACAAATTTTATTGGCTTCTAAACTTGTAAATGAGATGAGTTCAAAAAGAAGAGGGGGGAATGTTGGTTTAAAATTGGATATTTCACAAGCTTATGATACTCTAGATTGGAATTTCTTGATTTCAGCTCTGAAGACATATGGTTTTTCTAATACATTTTGTAACTGGATTATGATTCTTATTAAGACAACAAAGATTTCAATAATGCTAAATGGTGCTCCTGTTGGTTACTTTGGTGTGGGAAGAGGGGTAAAACAGGGTGATCCACTATCACCTCTACTCTATGTTTTGGCTGCTGATGTTTAAGTAGGAAGATCACACAATATATATTTTCTGGAAAAATTCAACCAATGGTCATAAGAAAAGGTATTCATCCCTCTCATTTATTCTTTGCTGATGACATATTCATTTTCTGCAATGGATCCAAAAGTACTTTACATCATCTCAAACAATTATTATATGAATATCAAACTGCTTCTGGTCAGATGGTTAGTGCTCTTAAGAGCAAGGTTTTTGTGGGAACTACATATGTTAGAAATACTCAAATAGCTGATTTTATGGATATGAAATTATCCTATTTCCCTGATAAATATTTAGGAGTAATGCTAGTTCCTGGGAGGATAAAATCTGAACATCTTTGGTCCTTTGTGGAATTATTACAAAAGAAATTAGCTACATGGATAGGGACTTTTCTAAATTTTCAAGCAAGAATCACTCTGATAAAGTTTGTTCTAAGTAGCATACCAATTTATAATATGTCTATATACAAATGGCCCAAAAAAGTTATAGAAGCATATGAAAGAATTATAAGGAATTTTCTTTGGAGTGGGAATGCTGAAGAAAGAAAATATATCACCATTTCATGGGACAAAATTTATACTCCATTAGAAGAAGGTGGTTTGGGAATCAGGAAACTAGAGAATATCAATAAAGCTTTATTATTAAAACTGCTTTGGAGAATATTACATTCTGATGAAGATTGGGCAAAACAATTTTTAGCAAAGTTCCAAGACAAAAATGGTTGTTGGATTACATACTATAAACATTCCTCTGTTTGGCCAGGTATTAAATGGATTTTCCAGGAATTTGGTGAAAATACAAGATGGTTAGTGGGTGATGGAAAGCATATATCAGTCTGGAAAGATGCTTGGATCCTTGAATCAAGTATAATAAAACAGTTCCCATAAAATGAATATATTCAACAGAATATCCATATGAGGGTGGATAAACTCATCTCCAACAATACATGGCAGATACCTGAAGAAATGCTAGTTTTCTTTTCTATAGAAGATCTTCCTATTCTTTCCTCAGATTCTGATAAGCTTATTTGGTCTGCAACTCAAGATGGAGAATTCACTTTCCAGAGTGCTATAAATGTAGTCAGGAAAAAACAGCCAAAGCTAAAGTGGTACAAGAAAATATGGAAATCCTGTATTCGTCCTTCTATTGCTGGCAACATATGGAAAATAACAAGAGAAGCTTGTAACACAGATGACAATGTGCAAAAGAGAGGTATGTTTCTTGCCTCTAGATGTTTTTTGTGTCAAAAATTTTTAGATACTAATTATGGACAAATACTCTGGAAATGGATTGGTGAGGTTTTTACTTTTAAACATCCTAAATCATTTTAAGATGTAGTGAAGGTATGCAAAGACAAAAGTTCAGTTATACAAGAACTATTGTATATTGCTGCTTATAGTGTTATGGTTGACATATGGTTTACTAGAAATAAGGTTTTCTTTGAAAACATATCACCTAACAGTGTTGGAGCAATAAAAAGAATAACTCAGAAGGTCCATGACAGTGAAGTGAGACTCAAGGGATTCATGAATAATTCTTCATATGATCTTCAATTTCTAAAATATTTTGGTATTGGCTGTACAAAGGTAAGATCTGCTAAAGCTATTGAATGCACTTTCACTCTTCCTGATGTTGACAATATATTATTATGCTATGATTGAGCATCAAGAGGGAACCCAGGCTCTGCTGGTTATGGTTTTATTGCAAGAGATCATTTGGGTGGTTTCATTACAGCTGGAAGTGGAGGTATAGGCATCTCAACAAATTTTGTTGAAGAAATTATGGGAACTATAAGTGCTCTGGAATGGGCTGTTAAAAACCTTAAAGAAGCAGTTATCATTAACACTGATTCTACAGCTGCCATTAGTGCATTTATTAAGCAAAAGCTGTCATGGTTTGTATGGAATAGATGAAGATATATCTGTAAGAAAATCAAACATATTCACTTCAATCATGTCTACAGGGAAGTAAACTTCTCTGCTGATTTCTTTGCTAAGAAAGGTGTTCATCTTTCAAAAGGTGAAGTGATAAATTTTGATTCTAGACCTCCTCAGATGCACATAATGGAATTTCCTAACACACCTTACTATAGGTTTGATTAGTCTGTGACATGTTGTCATCTCTGGCTTTTTTGTTTTTTGTTTTTGTTTTGGCTTAATTCCTTCAGTTAGCTTTATCTTTTAGCCTAGGACATGTTGTCAAATTTGGCCATTTCTTTCTGCCTGTTCTTTTGTAATAAACCTTTCGATCAATAAAATTTAATTTTTGGTTAAAAAAAAGGGGGGGGGATTCTGAAGCCAGACCCAACTATTTTCTCTGTAGTTGTGTGTTCTGGTCTTACTTGTTCTATCGTATTGAGTACTATCTTCTCTAAGATTTCCTCGAGATTTATCTCCGATAGGTAAGATATAAAAAGTAATCACAAAGCTCTTCGTCTCATTCTTTGTGATTTCACAATAACTTGTTCTACTACCATATAATTAAGTTATTGTGAGGTGATTGATATTTCTAGGATGTTCTTCAAGAATATAAGACCGGATTATCAATTGGTTCCTGATCACCTTGATTTATCAAAAGACTGAACAAAACTTCATGGGTATTTTTGTCGGATACAGATTTATCTATCAGAATATACTTTTCTATGGGAGACAGACTTGTTTAGAAAGTCTTCGTCTTTGGGTTGTAGCAACTCTTAGTTGTGGGTGAGATCAGCTAATTAATGGTATCAAGTGCGTAGAGTCCTGCTGGGATTCAGAGGCGTAAGGAATGCGAGTGTACCTTAATCGGTTTGAGACTTGGTTAGGTTTCAACTACATTCCAGTCCGAAGTTAACTTGTAGTAGGCTAGTGTCTGTAGCGGCTTAATACAATGTGGTGTTCAAATCGGGGTTTTTCTGCATTTGAGGTTTCCTCGTTAACAAAAATTATGGTGTCTGTGTTATTTCTTTTCCGCATTATATTTTCTATATAATTGAAATATCACAGGTTGTGCGTAGTTCAATCAATTGGTAAATCTAACCTTTGGTTGTTGATTGAAATTTATTGACACTTGAACATTGGTCTTTTGTACCGTTTAAGTTGTTTCTCATAATATAATAATCAGGCTCACGGATTCTATCTGTTTGATTTGCTGATTACATTGAGAAACAGAGATATAACTCTTGGATATATTTCCTTGATTGAGTCTGACTGTCTAGTTGATTCTCTTGGAATTATATTGGAGTTAGTCCATACAGATTTTCGAACGAAATATTGGGTGTGGTTGTTAGACCCCCGCTTTTTGAATTGGTATCAGAGAAGGGAAACACGTTAAAGACCTCATAAGTCTGTGTTTGTAGCAATCTGACTTTATGGACAGAAGCGCTATTTCTATAAACAACCGCCAGTCTTCGAGGGATCGAACTACTTATGGTGGAAAAAAATTATGCTTGCCTTTCTCCAAGCACGTGATTTTAAATCATGGGTTTATGTTGTTAATGGCTATATTCCTCCAATGGTTATAGTAGACGATGTAATTGTTGCAAAGGATATTGGTAGGTATGAGCCTAACGAGATTCTTGCTGCAAAGCAAAATTCTGACGGCTTAAATGCTATCATACATGCCATTACCCCATATCTTCAGTATCATATGACTACGTGCACTCGGTCTAAAGATGCTTGGGATATCTTAGAAACCGTATTTGAATGGAATACCTCTGAAAAAGAAGCTAGGCTTCAAAACCTAAATTCTGATTGGGAAAACCTTCGTACGGCTGATGAAGATTCATTTGATGAGTTTAATCACAAAGTGTGTGAAATTGTTAATGAATCATTTGCATTGGGTAAGACTATTCCTGAAAAGGATATTGTGATGAAAATTCTCAGATCATTGCCAGCTAGATATGACTCTAAGAAACATTTTATCGTTGAAGGAAATAACCTTGATGCACTTTCCAGAAATACTCTTTTTAGGAAGTTAAAGATCTTTTATCATAAGCATACATCCAAATCTTGAAAGGATATTGCTTTCAGAGCATAAAAGAACACTAAATTGCTTGACAAAAGTAAAAGTGTTGGCAACTCTGTAGTTGATCCTAGTGAGACTGATTCATCAGATGAAGATCTTGACAACTAGGTATCAATTATCACAAGACAGTTTAGAGATCTTCTTTTGAAGAGAAGTAAACGGTTCATCAGAGATAAAACCAGGTGATCAGTCAAACCTCATGACCATGCCCCTACTAAAAACAGGGACACCGTTGATACTGATAATGAGGATATGCCACAGTGCTTCAAGTGTAAAGGTTTTGGTAATTTTGTTAATGAGTGTCCAAATCGTAGAAAATACACTGGAAACAAAGGTCTTGCTGCAACTCTTGATAAAATGTCTGATCACTATGATTCAAATGATAATGAAAAATCAAGTGTTGCACTCCTTGGTGAAAATATTGATTTTGATAATTGTAGAAATACGTACATCAATCTCGATATTCTTCCTGGAGAAACTTCTTCAACCACTTAGGAGGATAAAATAGATTTTTCCCTGTCTACTGAAAATTCTATCTCACATGTTTCAGGTACCTCAATTTTTTTAGCAGCATGCTCAGCTGTGGTGTCTGAACCGTCCTCCACATTGGCATGTTTTTATTGTACTCTTAAGGTTCATGAACTCTCTAAGTGTTTCAAGTACAAACATAAAATAAGATATGTCAACAAACTTCAACAGAGGGAAAATCGATTAGCAAACAAGCTCAAACTTGTTCAGAAGTCGAATTCATCTGAGGTATGTAAACTCAACTCATCTCTGAAGAAGTTAATTTCTAAAGAAAAAGATAGACCTCTACAGAAAATAACAAGGTCTAAACAATCTATGAAAAAGGGTATTAAGAATTCCGTATAAAAATTGTATGGTGGACAGATTATGTTTCACCCCAATACAGCTTAATTGTGTTGAAGGTTCATTTTGTCTCATGTGCCTGGTTTCAAAGAGTCAAGAGTTGAGCATAAATCGGTCTTTAGGAAAATAAAATTTTTGTTTATTTTTTTATTTTTGTTTTCTGGAATTTTGTTGATCTTTTCATATCTTAAAATTGGTATTGAAAAGGTTTTCCCTGTTTGATCATTGAAATTAAGAAGGTTAAAATCGACAATTCTACCTTTTTTAGGGTTGAGAGTTGTGTGTACGTGAATCCTTACTACTATGTATAAAGGTTCCGTAACCCTACATTCCTTTTTTCCTTCACTGAAAACTCTTTTTATCAAAAGATTACTTGAAGAGCTTGAATTATGTATTTCTCTCACGATTCCATATTTGAATGGAGACTCCAAGCATCATATCTTCTGATGGAAAAGATGTTAATATGATTGCTAAGCCATAAATCATGAAGGAAAAAAATAAATCTCTTTCCTCTACAACTTTGAAGAGAAAAGGAAAGAATATGAAGAAACCAAGGGCTATCCCCTCAAATCTTCAGAAGTTTTCTGGTGTTCTTGAAGAGTTGAAGGAAACATGGAAGAAGATTCAGCAAATAAAGGCTATCATTCTAAGAACGCTTGAAATTCAGAAGGCCCTGGTTCGGCATCAGTCAAGAAGGTTCGTTGGAATTGACTCCTTTCTTCATGAACCTTATGTTCCAATGTCTATTGACGACAAGGAGTTCGGAGACGATAAAGAATTTTTCAATAATCTTAATGTCTAGGAAACTTCTTATGAGAATTTATTCTTGTGTTTTAAGAAGGATAACTAGGGTTTGGAATAGCAAATATTGTGATTACACATAGCGATTGCCAACGATTTTCATCTTGCAATGTTTTAAATTTATTTATTTAAATTCTAAGTTATTTGGAAGATGATTTTGCAGTATTAATCTTTATGGTTTTATATATTGCAAAAAAATTATGGGATATGTGTGTTTACGTCCGTGAACTATGATTATCTCATATATGTCAAGAGTTAAGTCTATTATGTCTTTATGCAAATATTGATAAAAAGATATAATGAACTTTTGAATCTTCTATGTGAAAGTACTGTATGGCTCCGTAAGTTTTCTTATGTTAAGCGTTTCTGGTTAAATTAATCATTAAGGTTCTCTTGGGGTTACTTTATTCGAGTTTACTGGATACAAATTCATGTTTTATGTGATTTATTAATTTCCAAAGAAATCCTTCTTTTCTTGTAAAAGTAAGGTCTCTCTTGTTGTTCTTTCAGGAATGGCATTTTATGGGGGAGAGTTCTTAACTGAACTTGTGCTTAATTGCCAAATCTTTATGGGGAGTGCGGCTGTGGAATATTGTAGGAGTCATCTTGTATCTTTATAAACTCCTTGATGAATACATTAAGTTTCAACTATGTGAAATCATCGAAACAAAGTTGATATGTTCTCTTTTAGTCATGAATAATCTCTTTGAGAATTTCATTATGATCCCGCTAGTTTTCGTACCTTTGCCAATTTATATTGACAAAAAGGGGGGAGAATTATTTTGTAGTTCACACTACATACATATGGTTTACGGATCATTATGTAAGGGGGAGTGGTTTTCATTGTGAGATAAAGTATTGACTAGGGGGGGATGATACATATCACCATAGTATTATTGTCAAAGTTGTGATACAATTGAACTTTGATGCTGTGTAATAATACTATGACACTGTATAACAATAATTGAGAACATACGTTTTCTTATTATTATGGCTACGGATTTTCAACAACTATGATGCTGGTTTGAACACGTTCAGAATCACTGGAGTACTTGGAGTGACGAAGAATTCAGGGAATGTTGAAAAACCAAGGAAATCAAGCATGTTGGATGAGAAGCTACAAAGTTTATTTATTTTGTAATCCATATGTATTGATAGTTTTGTCACTAAAATTGACAAAGGGGGAGATTGTTAGAGCACTTCTCGGTCGAACTCGCAAGCGTTGCTATCTCAAGCTTTTTTGTCAAGTTTAGGTGATAAAAACTATAAGTCTTGATTTCTAGTCTACTTATAGTTATGTCTCGGATTAGGATAGAATGTGTAGTTGAGCTTTAGACTTCACGACGTTCACTAATTGAAGACGAAGATCTACTAAGGAGCTTGGAGGAACTTCATCAACAAAAGGTATGTAAAGACTAAAACTTATCTATCACTTAGAAGTCTATTCTATTCTATCTTCTAATGAGACTAAGTCGTATAACTATATAGACTTTTACATTTTACACATTTGATATTTCGAGCCGAGTTTATCTCGCTTATTTATTTATCGAAATATGCGTTGGAAGATTTTTTCTTTAACTATGTTCATCATATTCTTGACGAGTTTAGTTGGAAACAATTTATTTGTTGGAAACTAAATAATAAGTCAAAAGATGATCATGTGAAAATTGCCTTGAAACATCTTACATGATTTGTGTGAGACGGTCATTTGATGTAGACTCAGAATGTTTCGTATTGATTATTCGATCACTTGAAAATTACTTATAAGCTAATAGTTTGTGTGAGACAGCTATTGTCGTCTTCTAATAATGTTTCAATGATTGAAATGGGAGTTTAGAACAAATAACTATTGTCTGGATATAACATAGTATGCATACCAATATTCAAACTGTTGTAGTATGATTCAGGTCTGGGAACCAAGTTTGTGTACCAGTATGCAAACGGTTTTAACTGTGAAAGTACGGAAACCAAGTTTGCATACCAGTATGCAAATGGTTTCGCCTTAGTCAGATCCGGTACGACAGTATGCATACCCGTTTGCGAACTGTCGGACGTGATCAAAGTTAAGAACTCTAGTTTGCGTACCCGTTTGCAAATTGAGTTGGTTTAAGTTCTAAAATAGGTTAATTATGATTTCATACTCATGAACAAATACATTTATATATTAAGGAATGCAATCTTTGCAAACCGTGGCTAAAATGTTCATGAACTGATTCTCTTGAATCAATCCGATTTTGTTTCAGTTGTGTCTTGTATACTTCTATGAGAATATAAACAACTGAACAACTCTATGAGTAACACAATTAGATTCATTTGATTATCATTTGATGTAGAAGTGTTAGATGAATGTGGTTAATACAAAAGTGTTCATATGGCTAACTTCGGTTAACTGTTATTGAGCCAACTCAATATACACGTTTAGGTATGGTTACCAATATCTAAATGAAGGTATATTTTATTTGTGTGTAACAAGCTAAGACCATCTAACGGTGGAGAGATATTGCTTTGGTTTTATGCAAACTTGGCTTGAATCTTAAATCAGGATTTCATCTAACGGTGAATATTGATTGCTTTGTTTCAAAGCTATCAAACCCTGATTTAAAGACTATATAAGGGAGAACTCTCGCAAGTGTAAAACCTAATCCCCACACCTCATATGTGATACTAGTTACGACTAGAATCGATTCTCTTTTAACCTAGGTTTTTCCTAAAACCATTAAAGGTTAACGACTTAAAGACTTCATTGGGATTCTGAAGCCAGACCCAACTATTTTCTTTGTAGTTTCGGGTTCTGATCTTACTTGTTCTATCGTATTGAGTACTATCTTCTCTAAGATTTCCTCGAGATTTATCTCCGATAGGTAAGATATAAAAAGTAATCACAAAGCTCTTCGTCTCATTATTTGTGATTCCACAATAACTTGTTCTACTACCATATAGTTAAGTTATTGTGAGGTGATTGATATTTCTAGGCTATTCTTCGAGAATATAAGAACGGATTATCAATTGGTTCATGTTCACCTTGATTTATCAAAAGACGGAACAAAACTTCATAGGTGTTTTTGTGGGAGACAGATTTATCTATCAGAATAGACTTTTCTGTGGGAGACAGACTTGTTTATTAAGTCTTCGACTTTGGGTCGTAGCAACTCTTAGTTCTGGGTGAGATCATCTAATTAATGGAATCAAGTGCGTAGAGTCCTGCTGGGATTCAGAGGCGTAAGGAACGCGACTGTACCTTAATCGGTGTGAGACTTGGTTAGGTCTCAACTACATTCCAGTCCAAAGTTAACTTGTAGTAGGCTAGTGTCTTTAGCGGCTTAATACAGTGTGGTGTTCAAATCTGGACTAGGTCCCGTGGGTTTTTTGCATTTGCGGTTTCCTCGTTAACAAAACTTCTGGTGTCTGTGTTATTCTTTTCCTCATTATATTTTCTATATAATTCAAATATCACAGTTGTGTGTAATTCAATCAAGTGGTAAATCCAACCTTTGGTTGTTGACTAAAATTGATTGACACTTGAACATTGGTCTTTGGTACCGTTCAAGTTGTTTCTCATAGTAATCAGGCTCACGGATTATATTTGTTTGATTTGCTGATTACATTGAGAAATAGAGATATAACTCTTGGATATATTTCCTTGATTGAGTCTGACTGTCTAGTTGATTCTCTTGGAATTATATTGGAGTCAGTCCATACAGATTGCCGAACGAAATATTGGGTGTGGTTGTTAGACCCCTGCTTTTTCAATAGAACATAGAACTATATTGGTTTGCATACCGGTTTGAATACTTTAACCCGGTTCCCTTACCACAGTTCAAAAATTGTTTGCATACGAATATGCATACCTATCCGGATCATGAAACAAACATATTTTCCCATGATGTGCATACGAATATGCGTATCACACAAATCTGAAAGTCGATATGTAGCTACTCCGCTAAGTGTACGAGTATATGTAATACGAATTCAGACGTATAACAGTTTTCTCAATTTGTAAGACTGATAACACTGTCTTGTATTCCGAATATAGTAGTTTTATATTTCTCTAAATATTAATGTTGAAAAATCTCTCCAGACTGCTTTGGCATGAGTACAACTTACTAGCAAATGAAATTGTCATCTTGGTGTTGAACTCTTGTTTCAATGAGTTTATTGTAAGCACTCTTGACCGTAAAATTGTCATCTTTTGAAGGAATCCATCGAATAACATCATCTTTTTGATATGAGAGCTGGATATTTTTGATTTTCTCCATAGTGTCTAGAGTGAATAACATACTGAAAAGACAGACACTCCAGCTGTTAGTCTCGGGAATAATCAGCTCACTAACAAAAACAAATTGAAGATGAGAAGGATGAAGAGGTTCAGCTTTACAATTTAACCCAATAATCCATTTATCAACCCAAATTGTAGTGCCTTTACCTTTATTAACCTCCATGTAATAGTTATGTTGAAGTATAGACAATCCTAGCTCAATCGCTTTCTAAGTCCATGAAGAGTTACTTCTTTCACCTGTTAAATGTAAAAACTCTTCTTTCTTGAAGCATTTAGCCTTAAGAATTTTAGTCAACAAGTGATCAGATTGTTGACATATTCTCCAGTCTATTTTGGTGAGAAGGGCATCATTTAACATTTCCAAATCTCTAAATGCTAAGCCTCCCAAATCTATAGACAAGCAAAGATTTTGCCAAGCAATTAAATTTAATCCTCTATTAGACTTGTAACCCCACCAGAATTTTCTTTGTAGAGAATCAAGCTTTTTAAGAAGTTTCTTATGCATCTTAAAAGTGCTCATTTGATACATAGGTACTGCATTAAGAACTGCTTTCACCACTATAGTTCTTCCAGCTTGATGAAGATTAATGCCTTGCCAATTACCAAGTCTTCTCTCAAAAGCAAACTGAATTTCTTCAAAAGACTTTACTTTAGACTTACCAATAAGAAGAGGTGACCCTAGATATTTCTCATTTTTTTCCATAGGTTTAACTCCCAAAATATGGTTGAGAGTGGTGCATACATATGGATCCATATTATTACTATAAAACACAGAAGATTTTTCAAAATTAATGACCTGACCAGATTGTGAACTAAAATCCTGCAAAATGTGAAGGAGATTATTCACACTGGTTAAATTAGCATGAGCAAAAATGAGACAGTCATCTGCAAAAAGTAAATGATTAATAGGTGGTGCCCCTCTTGCAGCAGTGATTCCTTTAATTGCCTTTGAATCATGAGCAGCTAGTAGAGTTCTATAAAACCACTCCATTGCAAGAATGAAAAGATAAGGAGACAAGGGATCTCCTTGTCTAATGCCTCTAGTAGGAGAGAAATCATCACATGTAGAGCCATTAAGAAGAACTGACAAGGTTGTAGTACTAATACATTGGTGTATTAATTGTCACCAATCTTCAGAAAATCCAAAGCTTTGAAGAACTTTAATAAGAAATGGTCATTCAAGCCTGTCAAATGTTTATTACATGTCTAGCTTAAGAGCTAACCATCCTCCTTCTCCTTCTTTTCTTCTCATGGGATGAATTAATTCATGAGCAATAATAATGTTATCATTAATCATTCTTCCAGAAACATAAGCAGCCTGGTAAGGAGATATAATTTTTTTCCATGAGTGGCTTCATTGTAGATACTAAGATCTTAGAGATGATCTTGTAAGAAGTATTACAGAGCC
The DNA here is from genome assembly GCA_023531105.1 of Papaver atlanticum. Classification (NCBI taxonomy): domain Eukaryota; kingdom Viridiplantae; phylum Streptophyta; class Magnoliopsida; order Ranunculales; family Papaveraceae; genus Papaver; species Papaver atlanticum. The sequence continues at coordinate 153,208 of JAJJMB010016078.1, forward strand.
CTATAGGTCTGAAATCAGATGGAGAACATGGTTTATTCTTTTTAGGAATCAAAGGGATATAGGTTTTGTTAATCTGTTTAGATATGTACTTGGTAGGAAAAAAAAGTTCTTTACCATCTCACAGACATCATTACCCACTGTACTCCATTGTGTCTTGCAGAATCCAGCTTGGAAGCCTTTAGGACCTGGTGCTGACCAGTTCTCCTACTCTTTAAGGTTTTATAAATTTCTTCATTAGAAGGTGGTAGAAGCAGCAACCTGTTATCTTCTTCTGTAATTAAAGTAGGAATGTTAATGTAATATTGTTCCTCAATAATTGGACTGCCAGAAGTACATATATCTTTGAAATATTTAGTGAGAAGTGTTGCAATATCTTCTCTTGAGTGTAACCAGTTGCCTCCAGCATCTTTTAAAGAGTCTATATTTTTCCTAGCTCTCTTCATCTTTGTTAAAGTATGGAAATATTTAGTGTTATAATCCATGTCCTTAACAAAATTGTCTCTAGACTTTTGCTGATTGAATTCATGCTGGATTTGAACATAACCCCCCCTTCCTGAGAAAATTTGTAACGGTTATAACCTGTTACAAAAACGTTGTTATTAATAATTTTGATAGTGTTTTGTAACGGTTATATCTGTGACATTTGCAAGCTATAGTCACATATAAAAACCATTACAATAATTAACAGCCACAATTGACCTAATTTTATGATTGCGACACGTGTCACATTTGTCACGTTTTACCCTAACGGTTTTAACTGTTACTCTCTATTTACCACAATTCTGAGTGTGACATGTGTCTTAAAGAGCCACATACACAACAACGGTTATAATTGTTACCGAATCCTTCCAACGAATGTTTCGGCGACACGTGTCCCGTTTTTTTTACAAATAAAGTAACACATATTAGTGTTGCCATTAGTTTTATTACGATTACTCATTGGACTCGTGTCGTCCTTCTATCATAACTTTTGTAACGCATAAACTGTTACTTTCATATGTAACAACATGATAACACGTGTAGTTTATTCTTAACATTTGTTGTTACAGATATCCCAGTGAGAATTCATTAATTACAATTTAAAAAAAGGGTAGTCCAGGTCATTATCATGGACCTGGACCTTCGGTTTACAGGCCTGCAATACAATTTAACCTGAAACCCAGGCCTCCAAATACAATTTAGCTAGCAATTCATATATTCTCAATTTACTGAGATCCATACATTCTCAATTTGCATAATTTAACCTACTTCGGCTTACAGCCCAGTCTCTAGCAATTTCCAGCCAATTGTGGAAACGTTTCTCCTGCAATATGACATGGATAAAGTAATTAATAAAAGAACTGCAATATGACATGGATAAAGTAAATAACAAAAGAAAGAAATTGGCAAGCAAAAAAAACACAGAGATGCTTATGAACTTTATGCACGTTTTAACGACTAATAGAAGTCTCAATAAAGACCTATCAATAATTTCACATGGATATATTGGATCCAGCAATTGACTAACTATCAAGGTCATTATTAATTGTTGCATGTGTATGCTTCACAATAAGAATATAGAGTGTTCCAAACATACTGTTTGAATATATTCACTCATGTCTTTAAGACTTTCAGCTGAGAAGGACAAATTCATAGTCTTTGATCTGATTTACTGAGTGACAAATTCAGATACTTGACATGCAATCGCAAAAAAAAGAGGGGCTTCTATCAACTCTATGAAGAAGGGAAAAGGCTATAAACTACATTAGAAGGATATTGATAGACGCATTTATGTGTCTATTTTCATCTCTTTTGTGTATACTGTTAGTACCCATTTCTGTACTAATTTTGGTATTTTATCCCTTTGTAGGTGTTTATGGAGAAATAGGCTTTTGCGGCAAAATTGGCTCGAAAAGTTGTTAAAGACTCCTGGGAGGACATTTGCTATTCGGACTCTCACTTTGGATAACGGGTAACCCATTTTCAGGCAGCTGCTAAGCACAGACCGAGACTGGATAGGGGGAGGAAAAATTTCTTCACGTTTTCAAATAAACAAAAATGGCGGGAATTTCTTCCTTACACAGGCGATTTTGTGGATGAATTTTTGATCGATTTTTATGGAGATTAAAGGGCTAAATTTGATTGGGTTTGTTCCTATGGACCTAATAGGCAAGGTAAGGGTGTTGGAATGGATCCAAAGTGGCTAGAACTCGAATTGGAAGCGAAAACTTTCCAAAAATATCATGGTTTATTTTGGGCAAGTTTCTTGGTTTATTTTTGGAAACTTACGTGAAGAAGTGGAAGGAAACTCTTCTTAAAGACTTGTTTCTATCAAGGGAGGAGTTTGGACAGCTTTGATTGATCGAATGCACGTGAAACAGAAAAAAAAGAGAGGGAAATATCGCAACTTGCTGTGGAGGAAAAAACCAAGTTTATTCTCGAATTTTCTTTGCTCTACTATGTATAAAAGGGTTGGTTAGGGTCCTAGGAAGGGAAGGAAGAAGTTAGGGGAAGTTTAGAGCCTTAGAGAAGCTAGAAAAATCATTGGAAGAAAACACGTTTCTGCTGGTGCAAACTGTGCCGGAGAAGACGAAGAACATAAACAGCAGAAAAAGAAAGTCGCAGATTCTGTGACCGTAATTTTCAAATTTTAAACCTTTTGTAACAATTTTTCCAACAGTTATCTTCAGTTCGCAACGGTTTCTCTGTAGAAATAGCTTCTGTAACAATTATATTAGTTACAGAACCCACTGTTTAGAACTTTTCACTCTTTTAATCAACTTTTGAACACCAAAGATGTATTTTGAGCAAGAGATTAATATGAGGATCTAAACCCCTTAGCCGAGGCGACGGAGGAAGCCATTGTTCCATGAAAAGTGGTATAATTCTATTTTTATTATTTATTGCAATTATTTTACATGATTTTTTGCATAGAACTTAAAAGAAAAATTGGTTTTTATTGAGTAGTTGTGAAGTGTTTTGATGGGACATGCTTGGTTTTAATACTTTTGATGTTTCATGCTTCGTGCTTACAATTATTACTTCAAGAACCAAATTAGAGGCAAATATTAGAGTCAACTTAAAGAAAAATATTGCATGAATATTGATTAGAATTTATCAAATAATTGGTCAATGGTGGAATCCAAATTCTCGGTGTCTTTTTTATAATTTGATACAATTTTATTTTAGTTAATTTGAGTCTAAAAGAATCCTTCACAAGTTCGAGAATCGAATCCTATTACCACCACTTTCACTACAACTAAAATTCACATCAGATATCTGACCTTGACAAAATCAGGGACCCAGTTAGTCTTTTGGTTATTTGCTAGCAATTGGTCTTTCAACTTCTCCACTGCAACAAACCTACAATAAGAACAATTCACCTTAGTCTTAGTAAGCATGAAATACTATTTACAATAACTTCACAAGTAAAGAATTACAGCACATTGAACTAAAGCACTATAATTGTAAATTCACCAACCAGGATGTAAACATACCGAAACAAAAGAGTACAATAATAAGGATGGGTCATTTCTTGCAACACTTTGAATACATGAGATGCTATTAAAATTGAAGTGGAGTTTTCTATTCTTAAAATAGTTTTTAAGAGTTGCAATATAAGGACAGAGACTATAACCATATACATCGACTTACCAGCTTGGAACTTCTCTATATAACTATAAATAAGAAATGGAGACATGAAAAATCCAAGTTCCATCTCATAAAATGCATCTAGAATTTCCCAAGTAAACTAAAAGGACCATAGTGAACTGTTATCAACTTCTGCAGTAAGCATAAGAACTGGATCTATGATTTAATTTAATATAAAACATTGAATTATAATAGTATGTGAAAATATATACAACAATATCCATATACAGCATTTTGCTGGGACATTTCCAGTAAGAAATTTTAATAAATTGATTTCTGCAAAATAAAAGACAAGTTTAGTTCCATTATACTAGTTGTTACTAATTTACTATGCTTGTAGCAACACTAATCATTTAAGGGTGCAACTGCAATAGCTTTCTCAAGCAAGGCAAACACAGTAGGAAGGTATAACGTGTTTCCATTCAACACCAAAGATTCGTAGAAGGTTACTACATACTCAAAGTGAGCAAGTACATTATATTTTTAGTCCTAATATATCAAGGTCATGCTTGGTAAACAATGTCACCACTAAACATGGCCATGCTCAGATTGTTGTCCATAGAGTCAGTTTTATATCTATAGATACCTAGATTTACATAGATGTCTTTTGTTTTTGATATGTAAGTATTGATGCAGCATATTTTCATAGAGTTTGTTTTTCCTATAATCAGCATATTCAACAAGAAAAAATTCGATGGCACCGACTATTAATTCAAAAGTTCATTGAGTTGATTATTTTCATGCTTGCCTTCACATCATTGATAATGTATTTATCGGCATCCTTGACATATCACCCACAAAAATGAGACACCTTCTCTGTAAAGCAACCATCGTCATCAACTGCTACAATCAACTTTTTTTCCCCTACATGAGTCAAACCAAAGAAAATGAGTAAACATAATTTACCCTTTAGCTTAGTATGGCTACAAAGAAAGCATACACTCGTACACAATTCATATCGAATACAGATATCCAGTAAAATAATGGAATGCTAAGTAGTACATAAGAGCAGTATAACCTTTTGGATGATCTGATGGGCAATACAGACACGATAATCCCCTTTTCCAAAATGCAGGAGCGCAGTGGACAACACCAGTACCACTGTCATCAGTGACATAGTTATCTGCAACAGGCTTTACAAATTTTAACAAATATTAAGGGCTTTTCTCAGTAGTAAGAGCTGTGTAATCTAGGGATGAGGAGAATTAATATCAAAGGGAAAGTGAGATCAAGGGTACAGTACAAAGACAGAACGAGAGAGAAATACCAATACATTATGAACGACCTGGCAATTCAGCTCCATATTTAAAAGCAAAAGTAATGGATTAGTAAAAATGCGGGTTCTCATTTTCTTGAACACGTAATAATGCATTTACGATGTATACATAATACGTGGTCAAGAAACTGAAAACTTGCACCATGTGCCTGCAATAAAGGGAAAGGACGGAGAAGGATATTATGGCTGATAATACTCATGAAAAAAGAAATAAAATGTCAAACACTTCATACTATCTATTACTTAAAAACTGAAACATGACAACTTTTGTTTATAGGTAGTTTTTTTAACCGACTAGGTGGTCAAGTCCATGATAGCGGAAACAATGTCACCATCACAGGCCTTGAGAGCCTTCACAGACTTTGACCTGGATACTCCATACCGAGTCATAACCAACTCGATGTCCTTAGGTTCCACTCCTGTCTCATCCACTTCTTCATCATCCTGAGCAGCAGCAGATGTCTCCGGCTTGGAGATCACTTGACTGAGATCATGAGCCTTAAACTGTTTTGCATCTTGAGTTTGTAATCGTGAGCTCAAGTACTCAATCTTTTCCTCTCCAAATATTACATATGTGTCTAATGTTGGGCTCTTGAAAACATCTGGTTTAGAGATGACGAACAAAATCGACCTGAAAGAACACAAAATATGTTTTATATATCTTATCTTCTCAGAATGACTTTTCATACTGAAATGCAGAAAAACAATGAAAACAAAAGGGGGATTACGTTCTTGCTCTTCTTGACGTTACCTCTTGAGCCTTGGCCCAAGGGGGAAATATGTCAATACCTTGGAAGGTTCACTTGAGGACGACTCTACACCATTAGGCATCCCAGATTGAGGATAAACGGCAGAATTTGGTAGAATACCAGCTGCGTTGTTAGAGTTTTCACCCATACTCATCAACAAGGTATTATAAGATTAAACAGCTACACATATCATAAATACTTGAAAGGAAAAAAAATGTCACAACATTCTTTTACCCATAGGACCTACATCACTCATATACTCTGAATCTTCTCCAAGAAAGGCCTCCCAACTGGCTTGGTGATGGCTATCACGTGGTTTTGGTATGTACTCCATGAAAAAAGCATCTAAGGCCATTCCAAACTTCTTACCCATTACCCATAGTACCAAAAGCATCACCACAACACACCACATTACAGAGTTGTATGAGCACTAGACCCTCCACTTCCATAACTAGCAATTGTAGCAAAATCAAGCTATCAATAAATTTAATACAAAATGAAACCTAAGCACCAGAATAAAAAAGAGAAAGGATGTGCTATTGTAACATAGCCGTTACCTTAAACATAAATAAAGAAAAGCAATAATCAAAATCATTTGAAATTGGTTACTAATACATAAATAAAGCTCAAAAAACACAAAATTTATGAGTTAAGACCTGTAGTTGTTTGAGTCCAACATTTTATGGCTTCATCACAATGATTCAGCCAACCCAAAAACCAAATTACTACTACACAACTATCCATTCTTCAACAAATCTATACTCCTCTTCCTCGGATTCCTATAAAACTTTCACAACAACCTTCAAAAACAAAACCCACATCAGAGAACACTCATTATTACTAATAACACAAAATCAAATCAATAAGCCAAATCAGGGCTTGTAAAAAAGATTGGATTTTAAGAAAACATGACCTGAGTTGAAAGATTGACTTCGCCAAGAAAAACTAAGAAGAACCCATTTTCGTTTGAAACTATAGGCTAGGATTTCTTCTCTTCTTGCTGATAAATTTAGGGTTTCTCCTAGGGTTTTCCTTTTCTCGTTCTCCTTCAAAAAAAAACAAAAAAATCAAACAGAAAATCAAGATTAAAACTGTTATAAAAAATAAGTCATAATCGATCAAACAAAAAACTACTGAAACTGAAATCTCAGTTCTTAGATTCACTTAGCTGAAGTTGAGAATAATTGTATGTAAAAGTTGAAAAATATCTGAGTCTCTCATTCGGATGAATCGAAGATGCATTTTATCTGATCTTTTCATCCCGGGTTCATATATTACTAAAGTTAGACCTGAATCTCTCATTCGGATGAACTGAAGATGGATTTTATCTGATCTTATCATCTCGGGTTCATATATCACTAGAGTTAGACCTGGGTCTCTCATTCGGATGAATCTAAGATAGATTTTATCTGATCTTATCATCTCGGGTTCATATATCACTAGAGTTAGACATGAGTCTCTCATTCAGATGAATCGAAGATGGATTTTATCTGATCTTATCATCTCGGGTTCATATATTACTAGAGTTAGACCTGAGTCTCTCATTCGGATGAACTGAAGATGGATTTTATCTGATATTGTCATCTCAGGTTCATATATTACTAGAGTTAGACCTGAGTCTCTCATTCGGATGAATCGAAGATGGATTTAATCTGATCTTATCATCTCGGGTTCATATATCACTAGAGTTAGATCTGAGTCTCATTCCGATTAACTGAATATGAATTTTATCTGATATTATTATCTCAGATTCATATATTGCAAGAGTTAGACCCGAGTCTCTCATTCGGATAAATTGAAGAAGGATTGTATGTGATCTTATCATCTCGGGTTCATATATTACAAGAGTTCGACCGGAGTCTCTCATTCGGAAGAACTGAAGATGGATTTTATCTGATATTATCATGTCGGGTTCATATATTACTAAAGTTATACCCGAGTCTCTCATTCGGATGAATCGAAGATGGATTTAATCTGATCTTATCATCTCGGGTTCATATATCACTAGAGTTAGACTTGAGTCTCGGGGTCATATATTACTAGAGTTAGACCTGAGTCTCGCATTCGGATGAACTGAAGATGGATTTTATCTTATCTTATCATCTCGGGTTCATATATTACTAGAGTTAGACCCGAATCTCTCATTCGGATGAATCGAAGATGGATTTTATCTGATCTTATCATCTCGTGTTCATATATCACTAGAGTTAGACCTGGGTCTCTCATTCGGATAAATCTAAGATGGATTTTATCTGATCTTATCATCCCGGGTTCATATATTACTAGAGTTAGACCTGAGTCTCTCATTCGGATGAACTGAAGATGGATTTTATCTGATCTTATCATCTCAGGTTCATATATCACTAGAGTTAGACCTGGGTCTCTCATTCGGATGAATCTAAGATAGATTTTATCTGATCTTATCATCTCGGGTTCATATATCACTAGAGTTAGACATGAGTCTCTCATTCAGATGAATCAAAGATGGATTTTATCTGATCTTATCATCTCGGGTTCATATATTACTAGAGTTAGACCTGAGTCTCTCATTCGGATGAACTGAAGATGGATTTTATCTGATCTTGTCATCTCGGGTTCATATATTACTAGAGTTAGACCTGAGTCTCTCATTCGGATGAATCGAAGATGGATTTAATCTGATCTTATCATCTCGGGTTCATATATCACTAGAGTTAGATCTGAGTCTCATTCCGATGAACTGAATATGAATTTTATCTGATATTATCATCTCAGATTCATATATTACTAGAGTTAGACCCGAGTCTCTCATTCGGATAAATTGAAGAATTATTGTATGTGATATTATCATCTCGGGTTCATATATTACTAGAGTTCGACCGGAGTCTCTCATTCGGATGAACTGAAGATGGATTTTATTTGATTTTATCATCTCGGGTTCATATATTACTAGAGTTAGACCTGAGTCTCTCATTCCGATGAACTGAAGATGGATTTTATCTGATATTATCATGTCGGGTTCATATATTACTAAAGTTAGACCCGAGTCTCTCATTCGGATGAATCGAAGATGGATTTAATCTAATCTTATCATCTCGGGTTCATATATCACTAGAGTTAGACTTGAGTCTCGGGTTCATATATTACTAGAGTAAGACCTGAGTCTCGCATTCGGATGAACTGAAGATGGATTTTATCTGATCTTATCATCTCGGGTTCATATATTACTAGAGTTAGACCCGAATCTCTCATTCGGATGAATCGAAGATGGATTTTATCTGATCTTATCATCTCGTGTTCATATATCACTAGAGTTAGACCTGGGTCTCTCATTCGGATAAATCTAAGATGGATTTTATCTGATCTTATCATCTCGGGTTCATATATCACTAGAGTTAGACATGAGTCTCTCATTCGGATGAATCGAAGATGGATTTTATCTGATCTTATCATCTCGGGTTCATATATTACTAGAGTTAGACCTGAGTCCCTCATTCGGATGAACTTAAGATGGATTTTATCTGATCTTATCGTCTCGGGTTCATATATTACTAGTGTTAGACCTGAGTCTCGCATTCGGATGAATCGAAGATGGATTTAATCTGATCTTATCATCTCGGGTTCGTATATCACTAGAGTTAGACCTGAGTCTCATTCCGATGAACTGAATATGAATTTTATCTAATTTTATCATCTCGGATTCATATATTACTAGAGTTAGACCCGAGTCTCTCATTCGGATGAATTGAAGAAGGATTGTATGTGATCTTATCATCTAGGGTTCATATATTACTAGAGTTCGACCCGAATCTCTCATTCGGATGAACTGATGATGGATTTTATCTGATTTTATCATCTCGTGTTCATATATTACTAGAGTTAGACCTGAGTCTCTCATTCCGATGAATTGAAGATGGATTTTATCTGATCTTATCATCTCGGGTTCATATATTACTAGAGTTAGACCTGAGTCTCTCATTCGGATGAATCGAAGATGGATTTTATCTGATCTTATCATCTCGGGTTCATATATCACTAGAATTAGATCTGAATCTCTCATTTGGACGAACTTAAGATGGATTTTATCTGATCTTATCATCTCGGGTTCATATATCACTAGAGTTAGACCCGAGTCTCACATTCGGATGAACTGAAGAAGGATTTTATCTGATCTTATCATCTCGGGTTCATATATTACTAGAGTTAGACCTGAGTCTCTCATTCGGAGGAATCGAAGATGGATTTTATCTGATCTTATTATCTCGGGTCCGTATATCACTAGAGTTAGACCTGAGTTTCTCATTCGGATGAACTGAAGATGAAATTTATCAAATTTGAACATCTCTGGTTCGAAGATTACTAGAGTTACACCTGAGTTTCTCATTCGGATGACTGAAGATGAAATTTATCAGATTTGAACATCCCAGGTTCGAAGATTACTAGAGTTAGACCTAAGATTCTCATTCGGATGAACTGAAGATGAAATTTATCAGATTTGAACATCCCAGGTTCGAAGATTACTAGAGTTAGAATTGAGTTTCTAATTCGGATGAACTGAAGATGAAATTTGTCAGATTTGAACATCCCAGGTTCCAAGATTACTAGAGTTAGACCTGAGTTTCTCATTCAGATGAATTGAAGATGAAATTTATCATATTTAAACATCCCATGTTCCAAGATTACTAGAGTTAGACCTGATTTTCTCGTTCAGATGAACTGAAGATGAAATTTAGCAGATTTGAACATCCCAGGTTCGAAGATTACCAGAGTTAGACCTGAGTTTCTCATTCGGTTGAACTGAAGATGAAATTTAGCAGATTTGAACATGACATACTACCCTTAATGGAAATAAGTGCAATAAATATTATGGAGACTGTGAAAATGACCAGACTACCCTTATTAGAAATAATTAAAGTAAGTATTACACATTTTGAAAATGACCATATTACCCTTACTGGAAATAAGTGCAATAAATATTATGGAGATTTTGAAAATGAACAGACTACCCTTATCGGAAATAATTAAAGTAGATATTACAGACTATGAAAATGACCATACTACCCTTAACGGAAATAAGTGCAATAAATATTATGGAGACTGTGAAAATGACCAAACTACGCTTATCGTAAATAATTAAAGTAAATATTACAGACTATGAAAATGACTATACTACCCTTAATGGAAATAAGTGCCATAAAATATTATGGAGACTGGAAAAATGACCAGACTACCCTTATCGAAAATAAGTAAAGTAAATATTACAAACTGTGAAAATGACCATATTATCCTTACTGGAAATAAGTGCAATAAAATATTATGGAGACTGTGAAAATGACCAAACTACTCTTATCGAAAATAAGTAAAGTAAATATTACAGACTGTGAAAATGACCATATTACCCTTATTGGAAATAAGTGCAATAAATATTATGGAGACTGTGAAATTGACCAAACTACCCTTATCGCAAATAATTAAAGTAAATATTACAGAGTATGAAAATGACCATATTAGCCTTACTGGAAATAAGTGCAATAAATATTATGGAGCTGTGAAAATGACTAGACTACCCTTATCGGAAATAAGTAAAGTAAATATTACAGATTGTAAAATGACCATATTAGCTTTACTGAAAATAAGTGTAAAATAAATATTATGGAGCCTTCAAAATTGGAGGTGTGCTCTTTCTCTATTTATCCATTTTCCTTATCTTTCCACTTTTTTTTCTTCTTTTCTTTAAGTAAACGTAAATGTTTGTTTCAAATGTACAAAAACGCTAGAAATATGAACGTCTCCTAGGAAATGTAAACATAAAGTTGTACTAATATTGAATAATCACTAGGAGTAGGATTAATCCACTGCTAAGATTTGAAACGCCCCTCTACCAAAACATAAACCCAGATTAGACGCAATTTGAGCCCAATGGGCTTGTAGAAAAAGTTAAATCCCAAAATTTGAACGATGTTTTGGGGACTATCCCAAAACAGTGGAGGACTACTTAGTTATTCAAATGTCCACCCTAAATTTTAAGGGGTGTCCTAAAAGATTAGGGAAGACTAATCTACCCTTATCTTAATTAAGGTTATAACTAATCCTAATAACCCACTAATTTAACCACTACCCACTAATCTAACCCCCTAAATTAAAACAAAAAATTAGTTTCAAAACCTTTTCTTTTCTTTTATTCTTCTTCTTCTCCAACATCAACCAAGAAGTCCGATTCGAGTAAAATGAAAATCCGCAGGTAATTTCCTTCATACCCATTCCTTTTAATCGTTTTTTGTTGAAGAAATCGATTAGAAATCATCAAAAACCATAGAAAATGGTAGTTACAGTATAGATTTCGGCTAGGAGAAATTTTGAAAACCCTAGATTTTGGTAACCGAACTTTCAATATGAAGAACAGTTCGGCCAAGTAGGAATTTTTAGGTAACCGAACTATGTAGTTCGGTAAGCTCGCAAAAAAAAAAATCGTAACCGAACTCTTTCTTTATATGCGAAATTTGAGTTCGGTTTAGTCGATAAATTTATATAGGTAACCGAACTTTGATAAAATATAGTTCGGTTACTTCGCAATTTCTATGGGGTAACCGAACTTTGATCTGTCAACACCAAACTTGTAGTTCGGTGACTTCGCAACTTATACCAGATATTGCGATCTTGCCGAACTTGTTCTTTGGAATTTTCTATGGTATAGTTCGGCAACATAATTACTACACTCGACTAAACCGAACTACAAAGTTCGGTTAGCTATTCAATGATCGTGATTTGCGATCTTGCCGAACAAAAAGTTCGGTAACAAAGGGACTAAACTCGACTAAACCGAACTATTAACTGTATACTCTATAAAATTAGTTCGGCAACGTTTTTTTGGAAAAAGATAACCGAACTCTCAAAAACCTCCATTAAAACAGAGTTCGGTTACTTGCGTATGCTGAAATGAGTAACCGAACTGCACATACAGGAGAGTTCGGCTACCTGTTTTGCAGAATTGCTAACCGAACTACTTTGACCTAGCCGAAATTTATTCCTGAAATTTTCGATTTGGCCAATTTTTTGCACAATTCAAGCTACATTAACTAAATTTGAGCCATACATGAGTACCCATAACTTCATTTTCTGGTTGTGGCTGATAAAATTCATCATTTGGGTTCTTCCCTCTTTTCTTCATCTTTTTTTCTTCTTCTTCTTCTTCTCTCTCAATAATTCTGATTCTAACAAAACTATCCTATTAATAACTCACTAATCACTAACGAATCAGTAATTAATCATTACACTAACACTAACTAATCAATAAACTAACTAATTTAATTACCAAGGGTAAATTTGGTATTTAAATTTTTTTAGATAAGGGGTGACCCAAAATTACTTCAAATATCCACCCCCAAATTGTAAGAGTAGTCCCCCACTGTTTTGGGGTAGTCCCCAAAACATCATTCCAAAATTTCTGCAAATTCATTAGGTTTTGTTTTACGCACTTTTCAAATGACTATTCATTGTTTTTTACTAAGATCAGAATTAACACTTTTACGAGCATGGATTAAAGACGAGAAATAGACTGGAAGCCCAGAAACAACAGATTTTGTAAGAGTAAGTTTCATCTTTGGATTCTTCTTGGTGATCTTAATTTTCAAGGAAATTATAAAGAAGAAAGAACAGTGGGAATTTATCAAGGAAATTGGTCTTAATATATCTTAGCCCTGGGTTCGTCTTGGTGATCTTAATTTTCATCTTCTTGATAAATCTTCTTCAGCTTCTACTTCAAGTCACTACACCAAAATCAGGATTTTATCACAGTGTAACCTGTCACAGTTTATTTTTCAGTCACTGATACACCTGTAATAAGTCCTGTAACAATTATAACTGTTAATAAAAAAATTATTTGTGATAATGATTAGGAATTTTTTTTTTTATTAGTAACAATAATATTTGTTGACAATTATCCAGACAATATCAATTATAATCTAAAATGATGTTTCCACCTAGAAATTTCACCACATCTAAAACAACCCCAAATTAATAACTCTTAGAGCATCTCCAATGGGAGGATGTTATGTTCCAACTTTAATGGATTAGGCTATTTTCCCTAAAAAATCATCTCCAACGGGATCTTTAAGAGAGGATGTGAGGATTATGTGGCAGACGGTTAGGTTGACATCCTCTAACCCATCCTCTAGTTTCAGAGGATCTCCTAGAGGATTTAATCAATCCATGTCATCAATAATTTAAACAGATTCTTTCTTTTTCTGAATAATATTTCGTTCAACCAAAATATGGGTTTGAGATTCTTTGTAAATAAGTCTCCTCTTTAATAGGGTTTACATAACGAGAGGACCACATGAAGATGACGAGCAGAAGAATTACAAACATAGAAGAAGAATTTTCTTGCAATTAAATCTTTACAGTAATAGTAGAAATACAAGTATAGAAGAAGGGTTTGCTTTGCCTTGCCAATCAAATTTTAATGCCTGAAGTTCCAATAGGTTGAATTTTTATCAAATCGAGTATCAATCTCGGTTATCTTAGTAATAGGAAGAAAAAAAACTGCTCGTCCTATCATTAGAGGACAACTGTAACAGTACCACTTCCTCACAAAGTTACCGGTTGGAGATGGTTTTTATTGGTCTTCCTGTATCTAAGGAAAATTTCAATACACATCAGCAGAGGATTTTACTTTTTGCATCCGCATATGATGGAAACGAATGTGCCGTTGGAGATGCTCTTAGGATTTTTCTTGTCACTACTTTTGCAACATTTATACAAACTAACAATTTTATTTAATTTCTAAAAATCAATTTTTATTTTTTTATTTTTTTAATTTTCTTAATATTAAAAAACAGGATCAAGACCAAGTCAACAAGTCATGACTTTGTAAGAAATTTGACTTTGACAAATACCAACATTTTCTCTCGATTTTGTCAACAAAATCACAACAGAAATATCTGTTTTTTTTCTTTTTAACTCCCCTTCCCACAATTCCAACTCTCTGGCTGTCCAAGTTAGCATAATCCAATACCAGGTCAATGTCTACCCGCATACTTCCAAAAATTGAAAACAAAACTTGAGTTTGTTCTTGAACGGTGTCAGTATTGGAGAAATTTGTGGTGCAACAGTGCATCACTGAACTAGTTTCAAAATCTGGTCCTCTGGAGATTGGAGATTAGGTGTCACTCAGTTAGTGAGTTAGTGATGGAGAATACAATTCAAGAAAGAGATGAGAAAACGAGAGACCCAAGTTAGTCAAATGGCTAGTAGAGCTGTAAAATAAGATGGTGTTTCTTAGGTCATATTCAATTCACTACTTTGCTAGAGGAATTGAAAACCAGCTTAACCAATGCACGAGTTAAGAACACGCAACTAAGAAGTACCTCTACTGCTCGACCGCGCAACTTCCAAAAATGACACAAGAGATTGTTTCACCATGTGTATTATAAAGATGAATGAATCCCAGAAAAGAATATATGAAGATCAGACAATACTGTCCACATGCTTAGAAATTCTAAGTTAGAATCTGTCTTGGTGGTTTAAAAACACTTCTCCATTCAATTTCCGCCTGATGACATTATAATTTGGGTTTGGGGTCCTCTACTCCTCTTAACGCAAAATTGTAGTACTTCGCCCGATTTGGAAGTCCAAATTTTTGCACATCCTTACCATGAAGCGATTGGTTGACATCACTTTTTTTTTTGTTACATTTCCCAAAAACAAATTTAATACTTCCGGATTGCAGGCTTTAAGTTTACAGAAATGATAGATGCACCGAGGGATTTACCCCGCAACCTCGGTGCCCTTTCACAACTTTCTGGGATCCACCACAAATAAGTGGCCCCTATTAAACTCCTTTGGTGGTGGGGCCTGCGAATTTGTGAGACAGCACCGAGATTGCATGATAAATCCCTCGGTGCGTCTATCACTACTGTTAAGTTTAAGGTTGCCGGCCGCCGGAGAGAAAGGAGAATAACTTAGGCGGACCTACTTAAACCAACGTCGTTTCCAGCTATCCATCTGGGAAGAAAAAACAAAGTAAACTGTATAGTACATGGAATCTACTTTTTTATTTATCTCAATTTCACGTGTTACTTATTACTCACCTATGGCCAAGTTGTTGTGCCAGATTGGGTGCCTAAATTTTGTTCTCAACCATAATAGTGAGCTAAGGGGTGTAATGTGTACGAAGTTACCTAATTATCATCATTTCCTAATAATAATCAAAATTATTTTCTTTTTGATTTTAGATCCAAGCTTAATTCGTTTTCTCCTTCTTTTTCATCATTCTAACGATCAATTTCTTTTTCTTTCTCAATATTTCACCATTTTCAAATAAAAAAAAACCGTCGATTAGTAATATTTTCTTTTTATTGTTGATTAATTCTTTCAAACTCTATCTAGTATTTTATTTTGTTGTTTGAATGGCATATTAGGTCGGAAAAATCGAAATTGTTTGAATTACAGTTACACAGTCGTCATGGTATCTCTTCGTCGAGCATGACGATTTTTCATATTTGTTTTTAGTAGTCAAGGTTGTAGGATGAATAGCGTGACGACTTTTCAAAGAGTTTTATTTCTGAAAGTAACATTTACAGGGTCGTCATGGTCTTTATCCCTTAACCTTGACGACTGGTAATGTAGTATGAATAGGCGTCAAGTTTTGAAAACCTTGATGATTAATAATTCCCAAAAAACAATTTTCATGTATCAAATTTTGTTGTTGGTCGTCATGGTCTTGTAAAAATAAGATGACGACTAATAGAAAGTCGTCAGTGTGTTGCATTTTCGAACAAGATGACTGTAAATACGAAAAACTATTTTTGGTCGGCATGCTTAGTTTCTTGTCGAGCATGCCGACTAAGTACCGACTGCTCATGGACTGAGCTCTGAAGGTACTTAGTCGGCATGCTTTTTTTCAATCGAGCTTGCCAACTTTTCATACTGTGATTTCTAAAAGTGTTAATTTCTTCTGTAGTTTGGAGAATGAAACCATTAAACACCAATGCAATTCCCTTATTAGAAGTGTTTGGCTAGTGTAGTTTCATTTCCAGTTAATAAAATATAATTCTCAAAACAATTTTTTTTCCTCACAAATCTTCCAACAAAATCCATAATTTCGATCTAACCAAAACAAGATTTTATAACTTTTAATCCAACTAATTAATCTAACAAGATTAATTAAACTAAACAGGTTGATCAGTGTTAATTAAACAAGGGCAATTTAGCGATTTTCAAAAATATATGACTAAATGGCTTTGGATTTTACTTCTTAATGATCCTATTTTGTCTTGTTAGGTATACCTCAATTAATCTGGGTATACCCCAATTTCGCTAGTAAAAAAAAGCTCAGAATTATTTTTTTGATAAGAAAAAGCTAGGAATTCCCTAAAACAGTACTTTGAAGTGATGCAAAATTTATTAGCAAAAGTGTCGTAAACCTAATAACGTTTCGAATTCAACTTTGCATATAATGCCAATTTATTGTTTCCTCTTCTCGACTCAATCAGTTATTCAACTATTAAAATCCCATCATTTATCAATTTATCATGGACAAAGGCTCCCTGAAATTGTACTTTGCATGACATGCTTTAATCTCTCAAATAAAATTTTAGAGATTCTTTGTAGACACCACCACCGATAAACTAAATTATGCGGACTCATAACATCCTTACATTAACGAATAAGTTTCAAGTTTGTGCAGCTAAGTCTTCAATTTAACATGGAAGTAGATTTATTGATTATGTCCCGTGAAACTTTGAAAGATTTCATGGTGAGGCCATATAACATATTCCATCTTATCTTCTGTAAAAGGTCTCTAATGTAGCGGATATTATTAACAAGAAAGAAAAGGGATAGTTTGTTCAGACCTCGAATTATTCCTAGGAATAACGACTACGAACATAGATAATTATTTAGACCTCGGTTTCCCAATATATATAAAAATCATAATTTAACTTGAACAAGTTAAATAAAATAATTATATTAATCAAATTCAACTGTCTAAAACAATAACTAAAAGACTCTTAAATAAACTTGGGGAAAAATCCTAACTTGTGCGACAAGAAAGGATGAAAAAAACTCAAAAACGACTAAAAAAACCCTAACTTGTGCGACAAGAGAGGATGAAAACAACCCAAAACCGACTCAAACTCGAAGTTTGCTATTTTTGGCAGATTTGAGATTTTCCTAAATAATGAAAGTACTTATCAAAAGAAACTATGTGCCACAAACGGAGACTCAAAAGGACTTCTAACGAAGAAGTTATTAGCAAAACAAAACTTTCTTAAAACGGAAAAAACAGGTCTTAGATGCCCGACAATGGAATATGGCTAAATTTAGAATACCAAGGTGTTCGTAGACCCTTTGTCATGATTATTGGGATGTTTCCCATCAAAATAGACACCCGATGCGCTGTTTCACAACAGTCGGGTCTTTTGCCTCCAAATAGACTATGGCGTGCTCGTCTGCATCAGTCTCTGAATAGCAATACAATCAGCATAAGATATAGATGGCATAATTATCTCATCAAGCCTATCTACATATTCTTTAGCAAAAGAGAAATATAAAAGTCTTTTGGAGTCTGAGCAATCTTATTTTTCTCATAGCATAATGTGTTATCAATTCTCAAAAAAGATAATTGAATCAAATTTATACTTGAAAGAAGCAATTTGGTGTAAATACTTTGAATTTCTTTCACCATCTTTAACCCAATTATCGTTAGCTCTTGGTCCCCCACTTTCTATCCAAATCCAGACTTAAAGCAGCATGTTTTACTTTAACCTTCTTTCTAGCTATAACATATAGAGTAGAAAGTTGAGAAAATTCTTCAACCATAACCCAATCATCAATTAAGTCTTCAAGATCATTAATACGAGATTGAATGTTTTCGAGAGTCTTTTTATGATATTTTATGAAAAATTTGAAACCTTACAATATTTTAGCAACCACAAAACTTGGTTAACCAAAAAATGTAGGTTAAGCCACCAGATTTTCATATTTTTAAGAAAATCAGGATGCAACAGTAGATAATTGTCCAACTTAAAAGGAGTTTTATATATGACACCTGAATTGCACTTAAGCAAGGTGGAATTATGATCATATAATTGCACTTAGCCAAAGAAGAAGAGGTGGATTTTGCAAATTAGTCCCAGTGTAATGACCACCAGTCATAGATGAGTCCGAAAGTCAATGCATGTTAATAGATCTCTTGAAGTACCTTCTGTTAATGATGCACCCACCTAGTGAATTCCTTTTAGCTTGGTTTAAGATGGTATTAAAGTCTCCTCCTACAACGCATGGTTCATGAAACAATAATCTAGCATCTGATGATCCCTGTCAGAATCGTCCACAGTAACTGCTGCCAAGAGCACCATAAATGGAATTATAAACCCATTCAAAATTGTCAAATTGATTTTTGAATTTGATAGTGACTGAAAACGTACTAATAAGCTGATCAACCATTTGTACAACTTCATCTTTCCATATCACTATAGTACCATCAAAAGCAGCCGAGAAGGGGAGGGTACCAAGTACACCACCAACTTTTTTGTTCTGCAAACTGTATGGAAAAAACCTAATATAAATGCAAGTAGACCAACCTAATGATCCTTGATTACATATATATGTATCTTCTCAATCATAAAGTATCGACTACGGAATCTGTGAACCTGATTGTTAAGAAGAGTACTGGGACGATCTCAAAAATCAATATCCAAGATTAATCTAGTCGTATCCAAATAATTTAATCGGAATTCTGCTAAGTAATAAACTTATTATCTATCTTTCAAGATACTAATTCTACAAGAAACAAGTCTCGTAATGGATTACAATTATACGGACGTATCTATTAAGATTGAATGCTTACTACTTGTGTAAATCCGATTATAAAGATAAACAATATAATGCAGAAAGGGAAAACGTAAGATATTAGAAATTTTGTTAACGAGGAAACCACAATAGTAGAAAAACCACGGGACCTCGTCCAGATTTAAACACCAAACTGTATTACGTCGCTACAGACACTAACCTACTATCATACTTTGGACTGGAATGTAGTTGAGACCGAAACCACATTCCAAACGATTCAGTTACAGTCGCGCTCCTTACGTCTCTTGATGAACCTCGCACGGCTCTACGCAATTGATTCCATTATCCAACATCCTTTACAGCCTAAGAGTTGCTTCAACCTAAGTGAAGACTTTTAATACCAATCTGCCTCTAACAGATAAGTCAATATGATCTTCCTTTAGATCAAAGGTCAAGGCTTGGAAATCTGTTTGTAATAGACAAAGCTAGCAAACTTCACAAATCCAGAACACTTACACTCACTTATATGAGAATCCTGGATTCTTTAGCACCTCTTAAGAACAATCTTCAACTTATTAATTAAGAATAGTTTTCAGATATATATCTTAAGGAATTATAAAGTCTGGGACGAATAGAACTTTCTGGTTACTATCTATCTTGCCTGAAAGAGATTATGAGAACCTCGATAACAGAAAAAAATGATCATGATACACGAGATATCAAGGTAAACATAGTCGTGCCTAATGTCACAAATCCCCAAAGCGAAGTATTTTAGTTGTAAACCTACTAATGTTTCACAGGAAACTTAAGTCAATAAAGGACGACTCTAGCTATCAACTATTCTAGAAGGTAGACAGATATGAGACAAAGAAAATTAGGTTGAGTTTAATGGGTCAATCTTATTGAGGAATAAGTTTCCTGTTAGAGCATCTCCCAGTCGAACTCACAGGTTTTGGTATGTTTATCTTATTGTCAAATTTAATTAACCAAAACTATATCTTGATTTATAGTCTAATAAGGTTAGTCTTGGATTTCGAATAGAGCACGTTAGTTGATTAACATAATTTACCAATCACTTTCAAGATTGAAGAACAACGGGGAACTCTACAATAACAAAGGTATGTGAAGATTTATTATCCTATTTACTAATATTATCTACCATTTTATCTACTGAGACATGTCGTATAGCTTTAGTATTATGATAAACACTACAAAGAAGAATTCAAGCAATATAAATAATAATGACTTGATGGATTATTCTCAATTAACTCGCGTACAAGAACTAATTTTATCAGTTCGCGAACTAGACGATTTTGAATTAGTTCGCGAATCGGTTGAATTTTAAGAGTTATTTGTAGACTTTTTGTATTAGAGAACATAAATGGTTATGGACAGTTCACGAACTTATCAAATACAAAAGGATCCTGAGTTACGAGACGACTAAATATTCACAAACAGTTTTGGACAGTTCAGGAACTGTTTTTGGTCTTGTGATATTGTACTCCAATTTATGCTTGTCGGTTCCGGAACAACTTTACCATTGTTTTTTGACAAACCACTTATCGCACAATGTGTATATCGACTAATATACGATGACATATTTCTTCTTTGTGATTCAAGAAAACTTCTCACATACTAACATGATCAATCTATATGGAGAAGTTCAGCTTTCCTGGTTACAAAGTAATTAGTAAACATGAAAACAAGTTCACGAACCTAGATCTGTTTGTAATCTACCAAAACATGCTCATCAATATAAATAGAGGACTTCTTACACACTAAAATCTCAATCCTGAAACTTCTGTGTCCTAGTTGCAACTAGAGTCATTCTATGAAAACCTAGATTTCCTCTGGAGAAGTTGTATTAAGTTACGACTTTGAAAGTCTTCACCAAGGGATTCGTGAAACCCTGTCATATTATCTTTTACCTGGTAAATCTTTTATATCGGGATCATATCCTTATTGATTGTTATAGTTTTCGAACTATAGATCAACAACAAGATAGATATAAATGAAAAAGTACTCTTCGTCTGACTTTGTGATTCTACAAGATAGATATATAAAACTCTACTTTATTGATTTGCTTATATTATTCGTATGAGGTAGAATCGATTAGGGATTTCTATAACTTTTGAAGAGAGTAAGTTATCCTAATTGTTTTGAGTTTTGGTTGATATCTTCTTTACCTTGAAGTTCCCTTATAAGAAAATAGATTTCCATTACTTTGATTGAATATCTTTCTGAAGAAAATCAAATAGGTTACATGTTGAGGTAAGATAGTTATAAAGTTTTCACTTGGGTTGAAGTAACTTTCAGGCCTATAAAGGATGTCATCTAGGGGAATCGAGTTGCATAGGGTATTGCGAGATCCAAGAGACGTAAAGGAGCACGACTGAAGATGAAAATCTAGTAGGTAAATTCGGTTTCAACTACATTCCATTCCAAAGAATGATAGTTGGCTAGTATCTGTAGCGGCTTAATACAAGGTGGTATTCAAGTTTTTGATTAGATCTTGGGGTTTTTATGCACATTGCAGTTTCATCTTTAACAAAACTTATGGTATCCTGAATTATTTGTTTTCCGCATTATATTGTTTATCTTCATAATAAAAATATAATAAGTAGTACGTTAAACAACCTAGACAGTTTTTCAAGCTCAAAATGTTAAGAACCTATAAGATTTATTCTTTGAGTTCGTATCTTGAAATATAGACTACAAGACTTGTTCGTGTTGGAATTCGGTTCGTATACTAAGTTGATTATTGGATATTGATTTTTGAGATCATTCAAGTAAACTTGTTTATATATCAGGTACATGATCTTTATTGTTGATATATACTACTGATTGTAACAAGTTTGTCGATACAGGTTTTCGAACAAAAAAGTTTGTGGCGTACTTGGTACCTTATTCTTTTCATTTTCCCTTTCATGTATTATGTTTATGTTAGAGTTACAGTTGCACTTTATCGTACTAATTTTCCGCATAACTACTCCTATCATGGGTGGAGGGGAATTAGAGTTGCAAGGAACGGAGAATTAAAATACCCCTCTACTTATTTTGTTAATTATAAGTTTTATAATTTAGTGAAATTTTTGTCTTCGTAAATTCTATCAGATGACTATCTAATATGAAGTACTAGTTATGTTTTTTATCTTAATCTTCATGATAGTTTTGTTTTTATTATGCTTGATGGATTTCTAAGATTTGGTTTTACTTAAATATCTTCAATTGGATTCTACTGAGAGTAATTTCTGATTGATTTCGAATAGATTCACTATGAAATTTATCTCTAGTAAATCTGAGAATACATGAAGGTCTTTCGAGATTCCTGATTGCAAAAGAAAACTCGAAACAGATTTAAGGTATCAAAATCAGTAAACACAGTGAACTAGTTTCTCATATGTTGTTTGCAGATGATTGCCTTATTTTTACTAAGGAAAATCTACAAAGCTGTAAAAACTTGGTGAATGTTCTTCAAGAGTTTTGGTTTAGTGTTTGGTCAAATGGTAAACTTTGACAGAATCTGGGGTCTTTTTTAATAGGAAACACATCCTAAAACTGGAAAAAAAATGATGTCAAAACCGGTGAAAATTGATATATATATATATATATATATATAGATAAAGATTCCTATTTAGGGGTACCATGTTCATCGATAGATCAAAATTAAAGACTTTTGATACTATTGTTGGTAAAATTAAAGAAAAAGCAAAAGGATGGAAAAGTAAGGTGGTTAATCAACTAGCAAGCTTTTTTTTTATTAAATCTGTTATGTCAAGCTTACCTGTATATGATATGGGATGCTTTAAACCGCCAAGAAAATGAAAAGTAAGATTAATTCGATTGAGAGGGATTACCGGTGGGGTATGGAATATAATTCTAAAGGACATTATATAAAGGCTTGGACCTTTCTTTGTAAACCAGTGTGCATGAGAGGGTTAGGCTTTAAAGAAGCTAACAAGATGAACCAGGTAATGATTGCTAAAATTTTCTGGAGACTTGTTTAGCAACTAATCTGTTGGTGGGTGAAACTCTTCAAAAAAAAAAAAAATTCATAAACAATTATATTTATTATATTAAAAAGAATATTAGCTCATCTTAGATGTGGAAGTGTATGCTGCAGGTTATTAGGTTGATTCATAAATACATATCTTTGTTGGGAAGTTGGAGGTGGATAGTCTATAAACATATGGAATGACCACTGAATTCCTGATTTAGATTGCACTCCAGATCAACTATATTCCGAAAGGAACAACTTATTAACATTTATATCATATCTGATTAATCTTGATACGAATAAGTGGAACCAAAATCTGATCACAGCTTCTTTTCCTCATGACTGCTTATTCAATTTTGAAGATAAATTTGTTTACACATCCGAATAATGCCTTAGAACTAGATGGATGCTAACTAGGAATGGTATCTTTATTGTAAAATCATTATATAATAAATTGTGTAGCATACATACTTGTAAACAAGATAAAACGAAATTTCGAAGGAAATTCTGGAAATTATGAATGCCTCAAAGATTTAAACTTTTTGTATGGAAGTTTATCAATAATGCTTTGCCTGTTAAACAAATCCTAAGGAATCACATAGATACAGTAGATAACATGTGCATCTTTTGTAACAATAGTCCTGAATCTGTGCATCGTCTTTTATTTAAATGTTAGTTTGCCAATTCTATTTGGATGTTGCCACCTTTTACTGGTGGAGTTTTAACAAATGTGAATAATATAACTTTCCAAAATTATAATGAAATGTGGCTTGCAGGGAATGAAAACTTGGATGAAATATGTGCAACAAAATGCTGGTTTATTTGGAAGGAAAGATGCAACAGATATTTTCAAGAAAAAACATCTTTCTCCATTCAAACCTCAATTTTAATTCAGAGATATCTAAATTTTTGGTGCAAGCAGTCTGACAATATAAACCAGTCTGTTGGATGCACTGGAATACCTCAAAACTGAAAAGACCTTGGATTTCACTTGAATTAAATTGCTTTAAACTTAACTTTGATGCATCTTGGATTTCTCCAACTGTAAACTCTGGTTTTGGACTAATATTGAGAAATGATGTAGGAGATGGAAAAGCACCTAAGTCAAGAGTATTTAAAGTTGCATGTTCAGAAAAGCAGAAGATTTAGCTCTTTTTCATGGAGATAAATGGGATAGAGAGGAGTGAATTGAGAGTTTTTGGGTGGAAGGGGATTGCGAAAGAATTATTAAGTTTGTAGATGGCGGGGAATCTTTAATGGATTGGAAAACCTAGGTGATAGTTAAGGAAGCGGTGAAGACATTGATAGAATGTAATAACTTTTTGAAATTCAGGCATCATTCTGGTAATCAAGGGGCAGATAAATTGGCTCCATAGGCTAGGAAATCTAATCTTTTCGAATGCTTGGAAAGAAGAATTGCCGAACTTTCTAAGTCAGTTCATCTTGATAGATATATGTAATAGTTTATGTAATAACAGTTCTTTTCTTAGATTAGATAACACAAATATAGGTTTGTTGTCCAATGCTTATAACATGGTAACCATCCCATCTTGATAGCTTGAAAACATTCCTTTTCTTGTGTTCTTTTGCTATTTTTTTTCCTTTCTTCTTGTACTGTTTCCGTTCGTCTGATTTTGGTAATATATTATCTTTACTCACGAAAAATAACCGAGAATGCATGTAAAGTAAAATGAAATGGTTTTATCTAAGAAAAGGAAACATATAGAAATGAGTCTAAGAGAAAGAATCGGTCAGAAACAATAATCATTTAACTTAAAAAGAAATAGATTTTAAGATGTGAAGAAATAAATCGGTAATCAAAGCTAGAAGTACTCGATATTCAAAAACTAGAGGACAAATAGAAGATAATAAAAATCGAGAAAGTATAAAGGAAAAAAAAAGTCAAAAAATTCAAAAATCCCAATTTTCAAATTCATATAAAAGGTTGCTTTAGTTCATTCCGTAATGATTGGATTATCTATCAACTATGGATTCATTTCCACGCTTCTCCCATTTTCCCCATCTAGCCTTGGATGAATTAGGCAGACGCCTACTCAGACGTCAGTTTGGTATATAGATCCAAAATAACTTATAGAAACAAAAAAGTTAAATTTTCAGAAGCAGAATTAAAGATGTTTTGCTTCACAAAAAGTCGATGTTTTTGTATCTAAAAGTCGTTCTGAAATTTTGCACCCAAACAAACTTCTTGCTTTTTAATTTTTAATAAACTTTGGATGTGTATCCAAACGCGATAGAAACAAAAACATTTTGCTTCTAGTATCCAAACATGTTACAAGGTACACGCTTATAGCACGTTTGGATACATGAAGTAGAAGTGCTTCCACTTCTCCAGAAGCAGAAGTCAGAAATAAGAACATTTTGCTTCACAAAAAGTTAATCTTTTTGCTTCTAGAAGTGATCCTGAAATTGTTACCCAAATTAACTTCTAACTTCTTTGTTTCCGGAAATCAAAAAAACTACTCTTTGGATTGGTATCCAACGGGCTATTAGCCATCATTCTATTTACGACTAAAATGGAATAAGTACTTGTACTTGCTCTATTACTGGAAATGTGAAAAAGGTCACCCAACTATCATAGATAATCTTACCATGTGCTTACCGTTACAGCTAACAAAGGAAGAAAACGGGCTAGACTCTAGAGTCGCTGAAGCTGTGCAATATTTTATGATTGGCCACGAAATTCCAAAACTTCCAATCCAATTGTCAACCGCTGACTTGACGTATGGCACATCAAAGCCATCCAAAGCCAAAACCAGTTTGTAAGTAACTCGGTCCTGTAAAAGATTTCGGTCATTGACTCGTCCCCTAGTATAATAAATGGTTGTACTATTAGTGTTGATTAACAACATTCTTTGAATGAAATGTTAAAGTTCAAACCCCACTATCGAGACTTTGTGTAAGATGGTTAAGTTAGAAAGAGATGTTTGCCACCTATGTTAGGTAATTCATATCATCTACTAGATTTTATGCTCGTGCTACGCACCGGCCCTTTTTATTTTCTTCTTTTAACCATACTTTATATGCTCAGGCTAAACTTTTTATTAGGTGTTGTGGGGTTTCGTCCCGCCCCGTCGCGATACATTTTTGATTAGGTGTGGCTCGGCTCCGGCTTCGCCTCGCCTCGCCCCGTCATTTAGGATTATACATAGACAATAAATAAGAGTTTGGTATTGCTTCGGCTTCGCCTAGCCCCGTCCTGATGCATTTTTGATTAGGTGTGGCTTGGCTTCGGCCTCGTCTCGCTCTGTCGCGATACATTTTTGATTAGGTGCGGCTCGACTTCGGCTTCGCCTCGCCCCGTTCCGTCATTTAGGATTCTACGTAAACTATGAATAAGAGCTTGGTATTGCTTCGGCTTCGCCAAAAACCATCCACCATCATATTTTTTTCTTTTAACTGTGTTTTCGGTTTGGTATGATGTGGCTTCACCGCGTCCCATCGTGCATTTTTGATTGGTGTCGCGAGACTTCGCCCCGCCCCGTCGCGATGCATTTTTGATTTGGTGTGGCTCGGCTTCGTCTCGCCCCATCCTGATGCATTTTTTTATTAGCTGTCACGCGGCTTCGACCTGTCGCGATGCACCTTTTGATTTGGTGTGGCTCGACTTCGCCTCGTCCCGCTGTTTAAGATTTCTTTTTTGCTACGCACTGGGCGCATTAAACTCACTCTCCTTTTAGGGTTTTAGTAGATGCTAGTTAATATTTAACGTTACTGGATTCCTAGATCTTCCAACTCGGTACTGTTAGAAATGTTATCCTTTATTAATTTTCCCCTTAAAGTGC
This sequence comes from Papaver atlanticum, assembly GCA_023531105.1. Classification (NCBI taxonomy): domain Eukaryota; kingdom Viridiplantae; phylum Streptophyta; class Magnoliopsida; order Ranunculales; family Papaveraceae; genus Papaver; species Papaver atlanticum. Next base: position 180,433 of record JAJJMB010016078.1, read on the forward strand.
CTACAAACAATTTCCACCAAAAATATTTGTTCTATCGTTTTCCTGTTGTATTTAGTTTTCGTTCCAGATTGTAGTGTAATTACATTTTACCCGTTGCATTTGCTCAACCTTGACACTATAATCTAATGAAACAAAAGCTATCACCGAAACTCCCCATGTTACAATGTTTATCATTGACCTTCACTATCATGTTAATTGGTCCAATAACGGTACTACAATTATAGAAAAATAATGGGCAAACATAAAACCCAAAGTGCACATATGAGGAGAAATGACAAAGATTACCAAGATGCAAGATTCACATGCAATGCTCCTTGACATCATATTAGCGCACATATGCATTGTGCTTGAGAATTTTTAATATCACTGTGATACAAAAAAAAAAAAAAAGTAACAAACGATCTAGTTGGAGATCTCTGTGAATGGTGAAACCCATTCACAATATAAATGTTAGAATGATTCAAACTACCAAGACTTCCTTATACGCCTGGGGCGCTATTGATGAGCAAACGTGTGTCAGAGGTGTGTTCAATTCCATTTGGAAAAGAAATACACGGTGTGCAATCTTCGCATGACAAAAACGTTGTGCAGTCTTCAATTCATCAATTAACTTGTATTCAATTTACTATTAGCTTGAGTGAGAATAAAAAATGAAAGGTAAAGGGTACACAGTATAGGTTGCTTACATTTTGGTCGAGCAACAACACAACCAAACTGGTCACCTCTTGGGTGAGCATCAAGTCAACTTCAAGCCATTTACGGTTGAGCCTAACACAGATCTGGCATGGTTAGCAATTCAAGAATCCGACTAACTGCCATATGCATGGTAACTGGGTTTTCTTTGTAGAGCTACATCGGAGTTAAGATACCATTGAAATTTACTGCAATACTCGGCCAAAAAGCAGTTAGACCCAGATGTAAAATTTAGAAAAAGAAGTAAATTTGATTAACTTACCTCTAGAAACAAAGGCAATCCCTGGATTTATTTCAAAATGCCAAAGTGTGCCAACAGTTTCCTTTCAACTTTCCGATCTATGTCATGTAAAAACACATCAGTCATACCTCGTAGTTGCTTGAGGAAACTAATCTCATGGCGCATCAATCATGTTCAAATCCCATTCGTTAACTTACACCTCATCAGGTAATATGTAACAGCTTTGCACATTTCATTGATAGAAAATGCCATTTCTTGCCTGAACTCTTGTTGAATTCAGTTGGAAATAGTTTCAGGCCAAAATATTAAGACATTCCATCAAGATATTGGTGTGTTCAGGCTTCCCGCAACGGAAACCCTTACATAAATCAAAAAATGAAAAAAAAAAATGCAGGCTTCATAGGCTAATAAAAGGCCATATTTTAATGGCAAATGAGCCAAACCTGTTTATGCTACTGGTTCATCATTGATGTGATTATAAAGAATGAAAATTTGGTTTTGAACTGGAGTCCATTAAATAAATTGAAAGGAAAAAGAATCATAAAAGACACGGTAATAGAACTAATAAGAACTTAGACTATTACATTCTCTCGAAAATACATTTTCAGAACTTATTTTTGGAAGATGTAGAAGGTAGAATTAGGATCCATTAAGTATACATAATTAATATATAATCATGGTTACTAACCTCACATAAATGGAACTTCCTTCAGTACTGAATATAGTCGATCCTTTTCTTGCGTCTTTCACTCTTTGCATGAACATCCAGGAAATTGCAAAACACGGTAAATATGCAACTATTGATCAAAAAATGAGAGTAATCAAAGAGAAAACTTAAGTGAGGCACCTCTAGATACACAGGATTTTCAGTCGCCATGCACACAGAAATCTCAGCAGCGACTACACGCTTATGCAAAATGGTGTTTACCAACACAATATAAATACGGTATTACGCCAGTTGCCTCCTACTTCCACAAAAAATAACAACTATAACAACACACATAAAGATGATAAATGTGCATCGCTATCCAGTTTTTCTTTTTTTGCCTCTTCCAAGAGGAATTGAGGGAAACATTACCAAAACTACAATTGTATGCGCGTATAGATTTGCCTGAGTATCTACAATTACAATATCGGATTAATTGGTGGTCGTAAAATTAATCCCCATGTATAAATTTCTTGATAAAATTACAACTAAACAGAAACTAATGCAGATAACTATAGTAAGAAACAAACTTAAAAATCTTTTTTTATTAACTATATCCAGTAATTGCTGCTGCTTTGTTTTCCTTTACCCATATTGATAATAAGTGAAGAATGCATTATCTTCTAAAGCACCTAAAATTGTTGTGGAAGAGTTCACTTGTGAAATAGTTGGACATTTTCCCTGTAAAATAGCACAAACTGGTTAACATGTAAGAAAATAGGATTAACTCTTTGAGTATACAGCAATTGGAATCTGAATTGCATGCTACCTCATTTTCTTCTGTCGCTTGCTTCGATCGCTAATTTCTTATACCTGAGTGATTGTACAAACTAATTACTTATATGCCGAAAGAATAATCCAAATAAAACCTTTCAGTTCAGGTATATTTTTTTTGATCAATTTTCAGTTCAGGTATATGATATGCTTACCGTTTCTAGCACTTGCAACAATCTGCTGGGCCTCTTGTTCTGCACTCAGTAACAGTAAAAATGAGAATATGTCAAAATAAGAAGCAAGATCTTATCAATCATGAACACTATGAATAAAAAAAAAAAGACATTACTTGAACTTGTGAATGTAGAGGTATACACTAACTTGGAAAGTAGAAACTAATAAGAATAAAACAAAGTAGATGGAGGAAAGTTTTTTAGTCTCATGGAAGAAAAAACAATGGATATCACACGTTAACAAACAAATTACTGATCATAAACTCTAATATAAGTGATTTAATTAACTCTAATACGATAAACACTAAACTTGGTTCATATTACCTTGGTCAGATTAGGGTTCTTCGTTCCAGATAAACCCAACCGTGAATCAACTCTAATCTTTGTAACAAAACAAAAGAGTTAGTTAATCAGATTAGGGTTCTCATAATTTGTAACCCAGTAATAAACAGATGTTTTAATGGAAAACAAAGACGCATAGGGTTCTCTGTAACAAATAGATGTTTTAATGAATAGGGTTCCGGAATAGTGAATAGGGTTTGGAGAAATGTTTAGAAGCAGAAAACAAAAACGCATAGGGATTAGAAATAGTTTAGATTCAGAGAATCAAAGAGACATAAACAAAAGAGTTCGGGTTTACCATTAGCAAAAATCATTCCTGCAAAACCAAACAAAAATAATTACCAAATCTTTTGTGACGAACAGAGAGATGGAGAAGGAGAACAGAGAGAAGAAGGAGAAATCTTAGGGTTTTTTTTTTGAACGCGGGGATACTTATATTAATGAGATAGAGGAAAAAGATAAAAACGGGATATAAATAGTAAATCATAGTCACCCCTTATCCATGTATTTTAACTAATTCCTAATGTACCCCTCACTAATCATATTTAGTGGTTAAATATAATTAGGTAAGTCAATAGATTAGTTTGATAATCATTAGAATAAATCATTATCATTGAATTTGTTGATGCAACAACATTAAATCAAGATATTTATGATCATGAAGGTTCCGGTGAAGAACCAACCCAGGAAAGTAAACAAGCTGAATATACAAGTGCTCCAATTAGTCATATATAGGTATTAATGTATTGAAATTTGATTTTTTTTTCCATCAAATCCGCCATTGTTATGCCTGAAAAACTCAGTGCCGGCATGGTAAAAGTATGAATACCATGCCGGCAGGGACCAAATCGGCATGGTATTCATACTTTCACCATGCTGATACACAATATCCCCCAAATTTGAAATTGTAAGTACACTGCCAGCAGAGAAAGTTCATTATCGAGCATGCCGGTAGTAGTGCCGGCATGGTCGATTCCCAAGTGTACCGTGCCGGTTTGAGGACAAAAACATACAGAAAATCTGTCTGAAATAGCAAGTATCGGCATGGTATTCATCCTGAAAAACCATGCCGGCACTAGATATCGTCATGGTATTCATCCTAAAAACCATGCCGGCACTAGTATCAACATCGTATTCATCCTGAAAAACCATGCTGGCACCAGATATCGGCATGGTATTCATCCTAAAAACCATGCCGGCACAAAAAACAGTAGGGTATTCATCATGAACACAAGCCATGGAGTGGATTGAAACTGATACTGAAACTGAAGTTTCAGTTTATGATTCTATCCCAAACGAAGTTTTAAAACAACAACACTTTAAATATGATTGGGTATCATGTACCTTTTCAATGAAGCCATTTCTTCTTCTTCTTCTTCTTGCTCAACAACAATTCAATTTAACATATCAATAAGAACTTGTTAGGATTTGATTTTGATTTTTAGTTTTAAATTTTAATTTAGATGGAAGGGTATTTTAGTATTTTCGCCCCCAAAAAACATCCCTTAGCGGACACTATTGGATGGGGTTAGTAATTCATATCCTCCAATTAATATAAGTATCCCCCAATCGCGCGTTTTTTTTTGCTCTCAGATTTTTATTTTTATTTTTTGTTACGGCAGGTTAGGTTTTTTTTTTTCTCGTGGAAACAATTTTGTTTTTGTTGTAGGGCCTATGGCCCATGGTTGTGCGGCCCAACTAGAAGCCTAAAGGTTTCTCTTTACATGTATATAAAGGATACTTTACCTATGTAATAGGCTAATCAATAGAAATCATTCTCTTCTCTGCCTCTTCCCTTTTCCCCTATTATTCTACTGCAATACGTTATCATACACGATGCTATGCCGCAGAGCTAGATTGGATTTGGAAGTTTTTTTTTTCTACATTATGATTTACATCAGCGCATGTGCAATTATCGTCAAGCTAATGTTGAAATTGCTGAAATCAAATCAACTAAGTTGGATCTACTTTCTCCTTTTTTTTTCTTTCTCTGTTTTTGATTTCGGCATATTCAATGTTAAATCTGGGTGAAAATTAATTTGATATGTTTGTTCAAGATTCCGTTCCATATCCGTGTATCCCACATGCGTGGTGCAAATTTAGTTGATCTGTACAAACTACGATTTGAGTTCTATAATATTATATCATGTCTATGCATCCTATATCAGTAGAGGATTTTTAAATTTTATAATATTATATTATGCGTATGTTTGTGGGATCGATTTGAAGTTTATAATTATATGCATATGTTTGCTTATGGGATCGGTTTGAGTATGTTTGTTTATGGAATGGATTTGAAATATTTTATAATAATATACGTGTGCTTGATTGTGCGAGGATTGATTATCGATTGCTGTTTATGGGATGATAGTCTCGGAATCAGGAATGAGTATATAAGCAAGAAACTTATGGTAGCGCCAATCAAGGAGATGCTCGCCCAGCATCGGCTGCGCTGGTTTGGGCACCTCCAGCGAAGACCGCATGATGCTCCAGTGCGAGTGGGTTGCATTAGGCGCGCGGAAGGAAGGATGCAGCGCAGAGGCCGACCGAAGCTAACTTGGGATGAGTGCGTAAAGAAGGACATGTGCAATCGAAATCTCTCAGCAGAGCAGGCGCTGGAAAGACAGACATGGAGGGCGGCGATACGCGTGGAAGAGGTAGGTTTCAGGTACGACGACTAACAAACCACCATTTTTTATCTATATTCCGCGTCAATTTCTATGCCACTAAATCAGCGAACACGTAAAGACAACCCTGCAGATGGTGAAGGGGGGAAAACCCCTGTAGCGCTGCAGTTGGCAGGATGTGAAGGGGAAATACCCTGTAGCTTCTGCAACAGGGACAGGGTGTAAGCATATCCGCATTAATGGTCGAGAATTCGTAATCCCTTGAAACGGTGAATACTTACAACCTGGCCCATAAACAATCACGGCGCAGGTAGCGTCAAGTATTTTGCTTTCCCTGGTGCAAGTTGTGCAAGGCTTTGACAGGCCGGCGTAAAAACTATGTTATTTTTTTGGGAGATATTCTCCAGTCGACCCGGTACTTGCTACTGGAAAAGACTTTGGATTTGGATTTGGATTTAGTCTCGGAATCATCTGGGAAAAGAGGAGATGGAAAAGTTCTTCCATCCCAGGCGATCCTGATCCTGTATGGTCCGACCTGAGAAAAGAGGGTATGTTCCAACCCGACCCAGCTTGACTCCTGTTCCGGCTCGGCTCGGCTTACTGTTCCAGCTCGGTTTTGGGCTGTGTGCGGTCAAGGTTGTTCCAATTCTGTCTATGTACGGCGGGAATCAAAGTTTGAGGTAAACGATGTCTCTTTTGTTCAATTGGTTGTACCGACTCGATTACAACATTTGAAATCTAGAAGTGCTTGAGCACCATTATTGTGTACATGATATTTTCTCTCAAATTTGAATGTTCTGTGGGATGTAATCCACTTGCTCGACTATTAAAGAGTCGGTAGTTTCAAAAGATATGTTGCAAATAAAATCACATGTTATCCAATTTTTGTGGAAGAACTCACAAAAAGTGATATGAGTCATAAAATTTCCATTTCTCTACTTCACCCATGATACTAACGAACCAGTATATATTGAAGTATGACAACAAGAGAATTACCTTTAGTAATCTATTCAACCTAAAGTAAGTGGTTGACATGTGCAGTGAGATTCTCTTGGCCTGTTGAGATAAAGAAGTTTCTCAAATTAAGCTAAATATAGCAAAATTGAAAATGGAAAGAATCCCGAAGTAATGAGGTTTAGACGTACCGACTCATATAAAGCATGTGAAAAGGGACACATATATCATGAGACAAAGATGTATTTTTTTTCCCAGCAGTAATGACACCAAAGTACAGGTATCAATTGAACATGGGATGAAGCTAAGATGTAATTTTAGCTCTCACCAAAGAGTTGGGACAAGCAATGTAATGCGAGTACCACAATAGCAACCAATTTCCATAGGAAGGTAATATTGTAGACATCAACCTTAATGAAAAAAAGAACTTTGCCTGGCCAATTGATTATTTAATTGAACTAGATCCAATGTTTGCGCACAAGACATAAATTGTCTAAAGCACTTAAGATATATCTGGATGAAAAATATATCATCTCCCCCCCCCCCCCCCCCAAACATAACATATATTCACTCTAAAGTACTTGAGTTGAATCTCACTTTTGTTACTAATAAGGCCACACCACACCACTTACTTGATTGGATCATCGAGCGAAGCACTGCTCAAATTTTGTTTCCAAGATGAAAGTCACAAAATCTCTATATGTACCGAGAGCTAATCACCTTGTTAAATTCCAAAGAGACCCATGCAAGTGGATATCATATGGAAATTCACAGTGATGAGAATCTAATTGATTGCATCTTTTATATCTCTAATGCATGTGTAAGGAAACATATCTTAGAGAAACTAATGAGTCAATCTAGTGAAATGTAAATCATTATAGCGTTTGGATTATTGAATCCATCTTAACTCCGATGATGAAAAGTTGGGAATAGACTCATATAGACTTTGACATAACCATAAAGGCACTTTGGTTGTGACATGATGTTTCGTTTTGAAAGGACTCATACGTACATCACTGTGTTTGAGTGGACGAAACAACGGGAAAAAGATTGACAGAATGCGAAGTAACGACATATCTCTCAATAAGTGTTTTCTAAAGTACTAGATGCA
>JAJJMB010016078.1:188153-215711 GCA_023531105.1 Papaver atlanticum
CCATTATGCTTTTAAGTAAGAGAGCTTATTACTCATTTTACAAAGTCTTCAGTAAAATAGGATTGAGACCATCCTAAGATGCAAATGGTAAACAATCTATATTACAAAGATAACAAGGTGAAGTTTAGAAAAATATTCATGCAGAATGCGGAACATTAAAGTGACTTATGGCTCTGGTGAATGTTTTGACATTTTGGACTAGTTATAGTTCTCAAGAAATTTGCGTTTAAAAACTACTAGCACATATTTTACATGTAAGGGCTCACCACTCATTGTAAATGCTAGCGAGTGTACAACAAAAGGACTTGATGGTTATTGCATGTTAAATAGGATCAATGCAGAGCATCCTATACCTCATGGTCTCGCAAAGGCTATCATCAAAGGTTACAGATGATGTCTAAGGAATAGGTTACGCGTACCAACCTACCTTTTATTGCTTTGGGGATATGCAATATTAACGCATCTTTACTTAATTCATTTTAGAACCCAATATTAGTCAACCTTTTATGCGTACCATTTGGTAACTGGATATAAGCCTGACGTTCTTGTTCTTACGCATTTTTTGGTTGAACTATATATGTGCCATTACGAGTCCACATCGTACTATGATGGGTCACGAAAAACATTAAGTAATTTTGTTGGATATTTACTCTCAATAATTATCCGCATTTTAAAACCTTTGGCAGGAGATCTCTTACCGCTAGATTTGCGGGTTATCTCTTTAATGAGACAATCTTCCTGTCGTTAAGGGGAGATAAGAAAAAGTATTTTCTAAGGGAACGACAGGAATTATCGTGGTGTGTTCCCACTGTGTCTCATATTGATTCTTGTACTCTACAAATGTAAATGTGAAATGAAAGAATAATCGATTTTCAGAATGTACGTTGATGTCGCTAAAGTGATGAGATCACACATACCAGCTGGAAACCTACCTGCAAGGTTACAAATCCTAAATAAGGGATATACATCGTAGACTAAGGTGTTGCAACTACACTTAGTGGAAGTGTGGTTGAGGTCGTGGCTCCATAAAGGAAGTTGGAGAGACCACTTGGTTCGATCAATCCTCACCTAGAAAGGAATTAGGTGAGTAAGGCACAACTTATTTATATCATCAAAAATCATCTCATAAGATTATCTCTTAATATGTCCATGAATCAAACTGGAGGACGCTCTGAAGTTTAATGATTCCAGAGAACAATGACATCCCAAGTGGATTATGAGAATGCGCATGAGTCAATGGATAGATCATGCGAGCAGATTGGTGATTAATTTCATATACACTTGCTTAAGGAAATAGAGCAAGATGAGATCGAACCAAGCTCCTTGTTGCTTAATTTCAACGAAGAGCATATTTGGCCTATACAATCCAGGTAGAACTTGGTTCTTTGACAAATATACAGGTATTTGGTGTGGTGGTGCTAACCAACAAAGTGTAAAGACTGATGGACATACATGATTAATTTGTCACAAAGCATAGTGAGAAGAAAGCAGTCTTAAAGTATAAAGACTCGCCTTGTGGCGCAAGGTTTCTCACAAAGCCATGGAATTGTCTCTTGTAATGAACTTCATAGTGTTCCGCTACTCAGTTAGCATGGTAATTTCAAAAGGACTTGAAATGCAGCATATGTGTGTGGTTGTTTCGTATCTCTGAAAGAATCAAGAGATATAAGATATTTACAAAAGTACTTGATAGCCTTTTGTTACCCAAATCAAGTAACTCTAAACCACAGAGTGCGTTTACATATAGATAGAACGCTCACTTATAGATAGAAGCACTCAGGCGGATGTGGTATACCGTCTAATTGGCTATTTTATTTGGAGGGGATAGACAAGTAAGTTATTATTCCTTGCGTATTCATAAGAAAGTTCCTGATTTGGAATTGTAGCTACCTATGTCAATGGTACAAACATGATGGGTACTCTTGATGTAATAAGAGACCTTAAAAGCTATTTGAAATCCGAATTTGAGATGAAAAATCTGGGGAAGCTCGACCGAATACTGAGCTTGTGGTATATTATTCCACCAATTTGCATATGTCTAAAGTTGTCAGGAAATTTAATAAAGACATGCATCCTGATAGCACTCCCATGATTAGTCGAGGTTCAAATGTAAGTAAGTGACCATTTTGTCTAAATGAAGATGACGAAGATGTGTTGGGGATGAAATTACCATATCTAAGTACAATATACGCATTATTGTACTTAGTATAGTAATATACTCAATTAAATTTACATCCTCGGGGAACTTGTTAGCTAGATATAGCTCAGCGTCAACGCAACGTCATTGGAATGGTACAGTGAATGTAATCATGTACTTAAAAGTAACCGTTGACATGAGTTTGTTTTATCCCTGCAAAGACATAAAAAGGAATCCTAAAGGAACTGCAATCCAAAGGTTGTTGATATGAAGGAACAATAATCTCTTCTCCAACGAAAGTAATCAGGGGGAGATGTGGTAGACTATTTTCTAAGTCATTACCGATATTCGGTTTCCAAAAGTACACGACTAAAGGAACTGTCTGGAACAACTATGAAAGTAAACAGGAGAGATGCCGACATCAGGGGGAGGATCCAAGGATATGATGTCGACATATTTTACTTCGAAATTAAAGCTGTGTTGTACTCTTTTCCCCTTCGATCGAGAATATTTTTTCCCAAAGGGTTTTGTTACTCGACAAGGTTTTTAGCGAGACAACACTAAAAACATCAAGTATGTTGAACGTTGAAGACATAGAGATCGCGTTGATATTACTGAAAATATCTGAATCAAAGAAATGAAACACGATATTCTCTTGAGCAACGTAACTTCCAGAATAAAAAACATGGTCTTATAAACATTCAAGTCACCAATGTAAAGTGTGATAAACTCCCTTTGACTACATTAGACTAACGAAAATTATCTGACATCAGGGGGAGCATCTAATGGTGTGTTGAACTATTTTCCTTCACCGAGGTTGCTTTTTCCCACAGGGTTTTGTTACTCGGCAAGGTTTTTAATGAGACAACAACAAACAACGGGAATATAATTTCCCAGCTAAGGCTATTGTCTTTCCCACGAGGATTTTCTTCCTTAAGAGTTGTGAAGCAACTAGTCAACTTCAACAGAGCAAAGTGATCATCTGCAATAGATCACCTTTACTTGCATCTATCACGTTGTACTATTTTTTCTTCATCAAGGTTTTATCCCACTGGGTTTTCCTTGTCAAGGTTTTAATTAGGAAACATATTTGAGTCCAACTATGGTCTAAGTTTGCTTAATTTTGTACTCTTTTTCTTTAGTTCAGGTTTTGTCCTTCTGGGTTTTCCTGATGAAGTTTTAACGAAGCAATTAACTTAGACTCGTCGATCTTTGAAAGTCGTATTGCATGTGATAAAACCTTGACGAAGGGTTTTACCCCACTGGGTTTTTCCTTGTCAAAGTTTTAATGAGGTGATTGATTTCGGCACAAGTCATCAAGAAGAGGACGACATTTGAAGACCTACATTCGAAGCACTATACATGAAGCACTACAAACGGAGTTCTATTGGACCACACAAGGGGGAGTGTTGTAGGGCCTACGGCCCATGGGTGGGGGAGTGTTGTAGGGCCTACGGCCCAACTAGAAGCCTAAGGGTTTCTCTTTACATATATATAAAGGTTACTTTACATATGTAATATGCTAATCAATAGAAATCATTCTCTTCTCTGCCTCTTCCTTTTCCCCCTATTATTTCTACTGCAATAGTTTTCCCTTTTTTTTTCCACGGAATATTTGAAAGAAATTCGAAGCAAAAAGAGAAAATTTCTCTGCAATTTGGTGAGGAGAGAGCATTTTGGAGCAATTTAGTGAGGTGGGCGGTGTTCACTTTTAATATAGGGGAGTTTCCGTCACCGCGCGACGTGGGGCCTCATATGACTTAGGATTTTAAAGGAGTTAGATGGGAAATATGGCTACAGAATAAAATAGTTCATATCATCTTTTAGAGATGATTGCTGCAGATTTAAAGTAGTTCATATCATCTGTTGTATTATCTTACTTGATAAAAATTGGTGTTGGTAAAACATAAGAGGGTTTGAAATTATGTAAATGATTTGAATATACCCTTTAAGCAGTGGGTACCAAAGTACTGTGGACGGTCATTGTGACTAAATGTCACGATACTTTATCTTTCCGTTATTTGTACCAGTGTAATTGAAATTTTCAATTAGGTAAGTCAGGAAATGTGGGGGTTATGGATTCATACTATCTGAAACTTTTGAAAAGCTAGGAGATAGTTATCTATAATCCAAGCGACAACAAATTGAAATCTTGTCGACAAAAGGGATTGGGAAAAATGTTAATTTACATACTTATAACAATTTGGTTTTTCAGTAGTGTATGTACATCGTGTTAAAGTTGGAGGTTTCCAATTAAAGGAAAACATATATATGGTTGAGAATAATTGCTGAGTGCAAACCATATAAAATGTCTTTGTAGAGATACTCAGTATTGTACCTACAAATTAGAAATGTAATCTATAGTAAATAGTCTTTGTGACCGCGCGAAATGTTTAAATTAAGAAACTAGAGAAAAACATGTTCTAAGACCGAGTGGCTTAGAAATCCTAGATCGATAGTGATGGTAACGTCACCTATATGTCTGGAAACTCCAACAAATAGGTTTATAGAGTCAAAACAAGTCACTAGTCGCTCTATAGCACTATCAAAATTTTAAGAAGTCTGTTGTGACATGAGAGTGCATATGTGCAGTAAACAAGGATGAGGTAATTCATATACTCTTAATGAATTCCATACCATTTGTTGGTGTGTATAATTGCAGTACATATTCGATGGAAGTTCACCTATTTGAGTTTGGAGTGAGGTCGATTCCAACAAAAACTAAGGCGTTGTTTCTGCATAAACTCATGAAACCAGGAGGGCGCAGGACCGAAAAGCGCCAAACCGCATAACAATAATGATTTATAAACTACGTGTAGCTGTTAAATCCTCTAGTTTACATAAAACAAGGACTGGTTCATAGAAACTTCTGTTTCACTATGTTCTTTTAGTAAGCTATGATTTATCATCCTAAGATTGGTTCATAGACCAAAAGGCACCAATTCTAATACGCTTAGTTTATGCTGTTTTAAAGGCTTATCTTCTACAGTATGTTTTGAAATGTGGGGGATTGTTGGAGATTTACTTATGTGTTTCAAAATTCATACTGTAATATGGTTTTGTATCCGTCCATTTAAGTTACAGGCAGTTACAAATATCATTCCCTACCGTTCTAATAGGTAGAATCGGTTGGTTACAGAGAAGATTGATAAAGAGAATTACACCACTTGGTTAGAAGTTGTGTTGATTGGTTAACACCAAAGACAACAGTTGCATAATAATGAGCAGATGTGTAATTGGTTTTAATCCTAAGAGACACATCCATTCATAATCTGTTGAACTCCTATATAAACAGTGAGACTTCTCAAATGTAAGAGATGGAAAAATAACAATTGCTCTCTCTCGTTCTCTTTAATTAGAACCACTGTTGTGACATTCTGATTGCCAAGAAAACATAATCTGTATTGTTCACAAGAATCCAGTGTTAGAGAGTGCACTCTAACCTGATTGTGATCGTTGAATCATGGGGAATAGACGCCGTTAAACCTTTTTTCACCTTGAGGGGGCGAAATCTATTCTTAATGACAGTGACATGTTCACGCCTCGATCAAGTCCTGCTTGCGCTTATAACATCTATCGCCTAAGTGAACTATTGTGATGCTTTGGGTGAGTTGTTGTTCGTTTCAGTTATTAATAATCTATGAATATGTTTCCTGTTTCTTCTCAGGGTGTCAGCAAAGGTCTAGTTGCATAAAAGATCTTCATGAAAATGGTCGAGAATCAACTGAGGGCTGATTTTGTATTGTGCATTGGAGAAGACAGGTCAAACGAGGATATGTTTGAAATCATGCTCAGTTTGGATATGTCAAGGGGAAAACATTCAGTCCCTACTTGCTGTTGGGTATTGGAGGCAGCATGTTCAACGCCCCATGTCTCAAACTTGTCTGCACTACAAAGTATAAAATCTGAGCATTTTGGTTTTGGTTTCCAGTTTTTGCTCAGCATTCGAGTCTTATGCTCTCATAACATGCCTAGTTAGCATCTCAATTACAATTTTTTGTTTGTATGAGTAATTCATTCTATCTTTTGAAAGTTGCACTATTATTCCAATTTAGCATTTCTATGTGTTAGAGCATAGCTTGGTCGAACCCACCAAGCGTTGGTATGTCAAGTTTGGTTGTCATATTTTAGTGAATCAATACTCATTTAAAAGAGTCACTTGATTATGTACTAGAGTCAACTTCGTATAGGTTAGACTAGAAAGTCTAGGATTATGAGACAAACAAGTATTACTCGAAGACCTGAAGAACGTGAAGAAGTAACAAGCTACAACGACGACATCATCCTTCCTCTTGAGGTTAGTAATATTGACTTGAACTGTTTCATTCCTAACGTATCTTTCAAGTCGTGATATATTGAAAACATAAATGCGAAGATGTGAATGATTTACTCTAGACATATAGGATTAAGGAATTAGACTAAGAAGTATAATGTTTATCTTTTGAACTTCGTAGATATGACATCAACATAATCATTTGAATGCTATTGTGATTATGTATATGGGTAAAGGTGAAGATTTTATCCTAGGAAACAATGTTTACATTTGTTTAAAGGAAGTACGTTCATAAACTTGTTTTATGAATTGAAAGGGAAATCGCTAGGCTTATTGGTATTGTTATTCATTGCATATCTTTGGAATACCAATATATGTGAGTTAGTAGAACCGATCATAACTTGTTATGTATCTTGGTATAACTAATCACAAGACCTAACTTATGATTTGGTATGACTTGTATTAGTGTAACCGATCCTGAGTAATCACCTTAGTTGGTATGATCGATTCTTGTAATTGGTGTGAAAGATCCTAGTAATTGGTGTGACCGATCACAAAAGAGTTGTGTAATCGATCCTTGTAATTGGTGTAACCGGTCCTGGTAATTGGTGTAACCGATCCTAGTGACTGGTGTGACCGATCACAAGCAATACCAAAAGTATATGGTAACCGGTCCTAGTAATTGATGTAACCGATCCTGGTAACTGATGTAACCAGTCTTGGTAACTTGTGTGACCGATCACAAGTAGGCCATATTGAAGGTATAACCGATCCTGTGATTGGTAGAACCGATTGAACCCATAATGGTGATTTGATATCTGACTAATCACATAGTTGTCTTGGAATACAGATGAACCAATTCTAAACTTGTTTGGAAGTATGGTATAATCGATTCAAAGATTGTAAATATGAAAGAGGATTTACAAAGAAAAAAATGTCAACATACTTTGAACACGTACAGTAATTTTTATATTTTATTGTTCAAAGATATTCCTTAATTACTCAAGGAGATCCTAGTCCGAAATAAATTAAGAATCTTTTAATTAAGGTTGTTAGTTTTTATATGCTTTAATTACCAGCAATTAAATGCATATCTTTAGAAAATAAAAATTGGTAATGTGCATTTACTAATTGGAGATTTTCTGTTGAATTTCGGAGATATTGGACAAAGCATTTCCAGGAATTATGAAAACCGAATTTTGCTATTCATTGCATATCTTGAGAATATTTTCGGTTTTGGAAATTCCTTGGTGTCCAAACTTCCTTGGTCTATAAATACCCAAGTTTGCATTTTTAGCGAACTATCCTAAGAGCCAGCGAAACTACATCTCTTTGTTAGTTACTGGTGGAGCCGTCTATCCGGAGAGGAAAGTACCCTAATAGTCGAAATATCTTACGACCGCTCGTTTAAAGACTTCTGTGGGATCAAGAAGCTCTACGAGTACCGTTGGTTGGAAACTAGATAATTGCATTGTTATTAGTTTTCAATTTGATTTGATTGACTAATGGTTGTTGAAATTTGATTGCACCTAGTTTGTTTATTCTTGAGAATCTTCTCTTCTGATATAAGATTCACTCAAACTAGATTGAAGTTTCGACGGGATCATTAGAACTGTTTGTAGATCTAAAGACATCTTGTGATAAACCATTGTTAACAGACTCCGTTCTGTGTGTGATTGATCACAAGAGATTCAAGTTGTGTTGTGCAGGTGTTTATTGAAGATTAAAGAAGATTTGAAGACGAAGAAGATTTTTTATTGTTTCTCATTTCTTTGGTGCACGAAACTTGATCGGCTGGGATCCAACTAGAATCGGATTTATTCGATTGATTAGTTGCTTAGATCGGCATCACTATATAGCGTCTTGGTAGATTCTATATTGTTGATCGCAAAGTCTAAACTCTGCTATTTCGGTAGTTGTTGGATAGACAGATTTAGAACCCGACAAAGGAGTTTATTAGTTTAAACGGAAGAGCCTTTGTCAAACTTAAATCACTGCGTTCGAAAAGAGTAGTTACCAAACAGATTTGTTATTCCTTTACTGTTTGGATTACGATCAAAAGGAATTGTTCCAGTGCGTGCACTTATCGAATGTCGGACGCGTAGGGATACTGAAGAAACTAGGTGAACTAGGTTTAGTTGCTTGGTCTCAACTATACGAAGTTGGTTTTGATTTTGTATAACGGCTTAATTCTGAGAGTATTCAATTCTGTACTAAGTCCCGGGGGTTTTCTGCATTTGCGGTTTCCTCGTTAACAAAATCTTGCTGTATCATTTACTTTTTCTTTCTGCAATTATAATTGTTGTTATTATAATTTAAAGTAAATTACACCAACGTTAATTCCTAATTACTTGATAGTGATCCTATAAAGTTTGGTTAAGTCCGAATCTATTATCAAGTAATCACACTTTGATTGTTGTATTGTCTCGATCTCGTATCCATAGACGATCACACAAAGTGTGAATACCGATTTGTCGCATCGTCTCGACTTAGTCCATAGATAATCACTTTCAGTAAATAGGACTTATAGGTGGAAAAGTTTAAGATTGTGGTATATTTGGGTACCCTCGTCTTTTCACTATGAAAACAAGGAAACAAATAAATTGAAACGAACTAAACCACCAACATAGCATCCTCTGTCCTCTGAAGGAAAAAATAGTTTTAGTTTGTTCAAATGATACAAGATAAATTAGGGTATATTAATTCGAATTTTACAGCCTACAGTTTGGAAACTTCACATGGACAATAGTTACAGTCGTATCTAATTGCCCACGTTGGTGAATTATATTTTTGGTGACAAACCTTCGCTATGGTTAAACAAAATGCAGAATGGGTGGTGAAGCGGCTACACAAGGTGATGTATACAGCTACGGGATCATATTGCTAGAGATGTTTACAAGAAAAAGACCAACAAATGAATTGTTTAAGGATGATTTAAGCATTCATAGCTTTTCAAAGATACATGCATTGCCAGAGCGAGTTCTTGATATTGTCGATCCACGATTGGTCCTGGGATTAGAAGGAAACGGAAGAAGAAACACATAAGCCTACATAATTCACTGATTTCACACAGTCTTGGATACTTCATAGTGCCATAACGCATAAGCAAAGAACATGTCCGAGAATTGCATAGTCACTTGATCAAATTTGTTTTCAGTCCCATTCTAATGGGTAGAAAAACTCCAACATGAGTACTTCCCATCATATAGTATAACTAGTCAATATAAGAACTCATTACCAATTAGATCAATGTATTCAGGTACTCGAAAATTACTAAATTTTCAGAAAACAATGTTACAAACCCCGTCGTTCCTGCCTTGCAGGCTGTCACACGCCCATTTAATCGCCTAAAATTTTCATGGGACATGACCGGAAATACTATGTGGTTCAGTGAATCAACTTCACCCACAAGTACTCAGCCTTGCATACTTGCATCAAAGTATGCATCTGCCTTCACTCATAAGGAAATACACAACACAAGTTTTTATCTTCTTTCTCTCAAACTCTTTATGCCCCCATAAGCATAAGAGGTTTGCCATGCATGTTAAGCGCATATTTTGCATATATTTAGTGTCGAATCCATGCTAGTAATTGCTTAGTTTCTTGCAAATTATTGTATATTACGTTTGTTTTGGTTTATTTGTGTTTCATTAGGTGAATCATCCGAAAGAAGTGAATTTGCACTTAATAGTGCAATAAAAGAAGTTAGCTACAAGTGGAGAAGGGCCAAAGACCAAGTAGAACATGCTCAAATTTAGAATTTATTCTCATCACATTGAAGAGGACGAAAAGACGAAGCCAACGGCGAAACAATGGAGTTTTTCCGATATCGTATGAAGTAGTTACGGACGACTGAAACGAGTCAAAGTTGCGAAGGATGTCGAAGCACAGAATTTATAAAGACACCCTCCTGAATTACTCTAGGCAACCACTGAATAGGAATTGAACTGTCAGTCCTCTAAGACTGACAGTTGATCTGAAATGCTAAAGGCACCAGGAGGATTGCTACGGGCTGGCCATCTTCTTCTTCTCCAACTTGTACTGAGAATACCCGGCCGGTGATGTTGTCTGCCGATCACGATGGTGATTTTGGAAGGAGAAGTTTCGATATAAAGTGAGCATCAATGGGTTGCAGAGGTTGTTAGGAAATTTGGGTCTCGTGTGAAATGGAGTTTGAGATTTGCAGAGGAAGTGATGAAGAACTCGAGATACTGATGGAACTCGAGTGAAGAAACAGAGATATCCATTGCTGGATGGGAAGACGAGTTTGCTGCCATTGGCAGTCATTAGCAGTGGCAGTTCATGGAGCTGCTGTGGTTGAAACAATGGGTTCGGAGATGCATTGATGGCAGCAGCGAGAGTTAAGGGAGAAGGCACTGAGAAGTATGTGCTGCTAGACTTTGAGAAGGAAGGTGATGTGAAACACAGAGGATAACTGAGACTCGAGTCACTAATGGTGACTGCCAGAGATGATGGAGTTCGAGTAGAGTTCAGTCACGGCAAGAGATGGCTAGGAGATCGAAAGTTCAGGATGATGTTGATGGAGTTGTTGCTATTATCGGCAGTAGATAAGAAGGAGGTGTTGTTGACGAGAGAAGTTGATCTGTTGTTGTGGTTGATCGAGCTTGGCAGTGACAACGAGAAATATGGGAGCTAGGAATGAATTGAGCTTAAGAAAGAAGCTCGGGTTTATACAGGAAAAGATGTTGGAATTCAGGAGAGTTTACAGCTAGAATTTTCGGCCGTAAAACTAACGAGAAATTAAGGAAAAGATCCAGGAGAAGTTACGTATGGGAAATTCCAGCCGTACTAAAAGAAGAGAAATTTGCCATGAGAAGTGAGATACACTGTCGGTCTCTCATGACTGACAGTTGTGAGGATTTTTGGCTGGACTTTTTATTCACGGCATGAGCCTATTAGATGCTGCAGTACACGGCCAACTCTTTGGACGTGACTTATTTTGGAATTATGACGAGTTTCGGCAACCTACTTTGCACGGGTTTCGGTGCATTGACACTTCTACACCTTGGAGATTATAAAAGCATTTCTTTACCTAAATATCTTTTAATATCTTATATCACACATCTCAAAATAGACTTTTGTTCTTCATTAATATTTTAGGGTTTACCCCTTTAGGGGGAAATCGGGTAATTGTGTAATCATGAGAAGCAAAATTTTTATTGATTAAGGATGAATTTAATGTTCTAGCGTGAAGCTTTATTGGTTATATAAATCTATTCGGAGTTTTAATCACATCATCGTTTGTTTTCACTATTTCTAGGGTTTATGATTGATTTATTAGATTGTTTGGAGTGCACGCTAGATTAATCTTTTAATCATTCTATTGTTAGTAAAGGGTTAGGATATCCGTGTAATTGTTGAATAATCCTTACACAAGTGGAGAACGTGAGACCTCGCAGAGGGATTCTGTGGAGCAATCGTGTGTGAAAACAACATTAGTAAGTGGACCTTGCGCTAAGAGTCTAGCTGCTAGGATCAACCTAAGTTCACATAGCTTAAAGCTTCCGATTGGGTTACACTTTGAGTGCATGCGCTACTACTTGGTGGTTCGGTTGGATAGAACTTGATATACGAGCGCTTCGGTATCCGGTTATAGTAGGAACTTTGGGGATAGCACTGCTCTAGCTGTTTTCCTACGGTTGGTGATGAATAGTTCTAACGAAGAAAGATAAGTATACTATTGAGTCAACATTTGGTAACGACGAAGGACTCCTTGATCATCTTTCTTTTATTTGTTATTATTCTTTTTATTTTACTTTAAACCAATCCCCCTTTGTTTTATCTTATTTTGCTATCTAAATAACCTATCAATTACACAGCTCTTTGTGGGAACGATCTCTTACTACCGCTATATTACCAGTTAATTAGTGGGAAATATCTTAATTAATTTGTTGCACTTACGACACGTATCAAATTTTGGTGCCGCTGCCGGGGAGCAATTGCTAATTGATTTGTTATTTAGCTTGTTTTTATTTTTGTTTTTAGATTTTTGTTTTGATTACCTCTTTCTTGTGAGTCGTCATGTTTCCTTACAGAAATAACATGTACGGAGCACAAGACCAATCATCATATTATAGTGGTAATCAATATGGTTTTCAATCTCATTCATATGACAACTACCAACCATCCTATGGGTATAATCAAAACCAATCTTTTGGCTATGATCAATATCCCATGGAACCTTACGGATATTCTCATTCATGTCAACAACCTTATGACGGGCATGTAAGTGAACAATCACAAGGATGGGAGGATAATTGTGCTTCTAATCCTATTTCCTCAAGTGTTGCAGAACAACTGTGTACCATGATGGAAGATCTTCATGTGTAAATAGAAAAATATTATGATGGATTAGAGCAACGTCAACAAAGTGTCGATCAATCACTCCACGAACTTCAAGAAGGTGTTAACAACTTAAGAAGAGACATGAATCAAATTAAGGAAGAAATGAAAAAAGATGAGCAACCTTTGGAAAATCATTTTAATAATGATGAAGTTATTCCATCTCTGGATCGTAATAATGATCATTTGCCTATTCAAAAGGAGAAGCCTTGGTATGACCGAACCATTGTTATGAATGGTGTAACATACTCGAATGCATATCAACATTACAATGAATATCCGGATTACAATGTTTTTAGGATGGTTGATTTGCAAGAAGTAAACCCAATTATTCCTTTGTCAGAGACTCATATAGAAGACCCTAGGATTTGCACCAATGAACTAGACTTTTTGGGGGAAGATTCCGATTCCGACGATGAGAATGTTGAAGAGATGGAGATTGAGAATGAAACCAAATTGATTGAATATGTGAAAGACCCAATTGAACTTGTCAAAGAATATAGAGATATTTTGTAAAAGGGTCGTATGTTTTGTGCCTAATTAGGGTCTGGGTCGTAAAAGATGCAGTTGATGCGTAAGGGTCGTTGACCAACTTTGACTGTTTAATATTTTACCAAAATACCCATAAATGATAGTTAAATGACATAATATATCCTAACCCAAGTTAAAAACTTAACATGGTATAAGTATTTCTTATACCGTCGATCATAATTATATTTACGGCTGTGATTGTCTTTGATTGAATCATAAACCAAGTTGTACACTGATATTTTGTCGAACATCTTGCATGGTTTCTATCTTCTTGGCATGTTAATTACATAAAAGTTCAAGTAGAATTAATTCCACAGATACATGGAATGGCATAGAGACCTTAAGCATCAAACTTACCCAAGTTGATCAATTTACTACTCAAATTGGCGATTAACTACTATGTGATTGAGAATAAATCAGGGAATAACAAATAAAGGATATGAACTTAATTAGCATTTGCACAATCTTCCAACAAAAAAATCACTTAGAGTCTGAGGAACCCCTTATGTGTTTCTTTTTTACTTTAATTAGCAATCAATTGATGCTAAAAGTTAACATTGACGTATCCAAAACTAATTTCCCATAAAAAAATGGAAACCAACATTTGGATATTTATTATTACAAAATAAAATCATACGATCAAACAAAATAGAGTTTCTACAGAGGGAGAGAGGTACCTGACGGTACTTATAGGAACAAAGAAGTAGAACTTCAGAGATAATCCAAATGCAAAGACAAAATATATCTTTTTCATTTATCTATTGCTAATTAAAGATCATCTGTTATCGCTCCAAAGAGGTTTTGAATTGAGACAAAGAAATGAATAGAAGGAAGAAAATGGAAAAGGAAGAGCATAAGTGTTTGACAATAGTTAAACAGTCAACGACAGTCAACAAATGTTCAAGGTGTTTTCCAAAACTAAAAAAGTAAACTAACTCGTTTTTAACGGTCTTCAGTTAGTCAACGACCCAAATGCATCAACTGCATCTTCTATGACCTAGACCCTAATTAGGCACAAAACATATGACCCTTTTACAAAATATCTCAAGAATATAATGATGCTGAGATTTCGGTTGAAGTAGAAATTAAAAGTTTGATAGAGGACCACGATATAATTGAGGTAAATAATTCAATGAAGTTAATTAAGAAAGATGAGGATCCGATACAAGGTTTGTCTAATCCTTTGCATAATTCTATATCTAATGATCATTTCCATCCAATTGAAGTAGATTTTAAAAGAGTTGTTAATCCATCTTTTAGGAAAATACTTCACTTAGGATTGGAGTTGTGCGCTTCTAAAGTTTTAACAGATTATTTGCTTCTAAGTATCAACCAGTTGATGTGTTTGATTCTAGTATTGTGCAGGTTCACCGAGAAGAACCTTTTGAAGTTCCCGATTTCTATGTTCTCTATCCACTTTCGAGTGTAGAAAGGACTAAGTGTGGGGGAAACTTCCAAGCTATAACAATTTCATTATTCATATATTATGCTAACAATTGTTTGAAGTTGTTACTAGAATTGCAGATTATTTTCTTGATGGACTACCATATTTTCAAATTGTTGGTGTATGGACGATAACCAAAGGGTCAGGCTGAGGATGTTAAACTAAGCGCTGAATGGGAGGCAACCCATTGGTTTTTTATTTTCTATCCTTTTGTTTTTAGTTTTTCATATCATATTTTTATTTCCCACCTTGATTTTACTTAGGATGAGTCAATTACATTGAGGAAAATGTAAAGTTTAAGTGTGGGGGAGTGTTTGGATATTTTGCATATAAAGTTTTTAAAATTTTTGCATAAAAACCTCTAACTTGTAGAGATTTTAGAGTCACTAGCATACTTCTAAGTATGTTTACATAGAGAATTCTGATCGCCATAACTGAACTTGGAAGTGTTAGGGAACTACGTTCGGATTTCTTACTTATTAGATTGTTAAATAATGGATTTAATCGGTGATGCAAATGAGGAGCAGGGAGAAATGCATTATTAGAGTTGTTGATCAATCATTAGTGGAGACTACCTATTTTCAAATCAACAGAGGCACCAGACCAAATTTTCTTTGTAGTTGACTAAAGAGCTTTCTTTTGAGTGTATGTCACCATACGTTAACTCCGGGTAGAATGGTGAGCTACCCAACCTCCCACCAATAGAAGCACTACTCTTTGATCTCTTGAGTGCATATTTTGTCAATCATGAGGGTGACGTCTATAGATGAAAACCACCTTCTTGTAGTTTGATTTGCAGTTAGCACCATTCTCTCTTGCCAACAACATGTCCATAGAAACACCATCATCATCAACAAGCGGAGCGACATCAAAATATACAAGGAAAGTTGAAGACGTTTAAGGTTTACAAGCAACAATATATATAAAAAAGAGCAAATTTCATATCCAAGGAAAGCGACATACAATTAGCATATTTTTATATACATGTTGAAGACTTACACATAAGGAGCGTAATTTATATCCAAGTATGAAGAATTATTTACAAGAGCGAAGAAAATCAAAAGATGAGAATTATTGAAGTTTATGATACGATACAATACAATTTGTGAAGAATTAAGCAGTAAAGTACTTCACCATGGCCATTTTCATTGTTATTTTTGTATTATTTTTCTTGTCTTAAGAAAATCGGAGAAAAAAAATGAAAAAAAAAAAAGACGAGAAAAATTTGTTGTTTTGTTTTTATTTATTTAATAAGCCATGGGGAAGAAAAATATATAAAGAAGTTTCAAGCAACAAGGAAATTGAAGAAAAGAGTTACAAATTGTCAAAGTTTTATGAAGTTCAAGAGTTTGTCATCAATAGTTGAAGACCGAAGACGAAGACCAAAAAGATGAAGAAGACGAGCTGAAGGAAGGAAGACGTTTCTATTGGATGCTGTGAGAGTGGTGCTTTCATCACTGCTGATCGGATATGAAGGTGGTAAGTAATCCCATCCTTGCAAGTGGTTGATTTCCTTTCTTAGAGATCATCAGAAAAATATCTTTTATTTCCCACGATCTTGTGGGGTCTCCAGAAATAATTCGGAAGGTTTCCTTCCCACCATTCAACGTGTGTAGGATTTCTCTCTTTATTCCTACCTGCACACATGTGAGACCTATAAAAAAAGTTGTCTTATTGAGTGCAATTAATCATAAAATCCTTTTAAGTGAGGCAAAAGTCGAGGCGAAATGCTTATTGATCGCTCTCAAACACGCGTTTTCTCATTATGGTGTGGTTATTTCTCACTCAACATTTAAGAATAAGAATATGTTCTTTAGTATTTCTAACTTCTTATTACTAGCATGCAGAAACTCTATGTCCTCATAGCTCTTTGGATGCTTGGGACGCTGGAACGCTTTGAAGTTGGAGTAGGTTTAGTGGGTATAACTCTCGTAAGCCCTCATGAGACTATAACTCGTCCGCTAGGGACACCTAGGGGTTTAAAGGCTTGTTACACATGCTAAGTGTGACCGTATCCTCAACGACATGGAGTTGTTGTATTTTAATTTTAGGTAGTTTGCTCGAGGACTAGCAAAAGCCAAGTGTGGGGGAATTTGTTAAGTGCATATTTTGCATATATTTAGTGTCGAATCCATGCTAGTAATTGCTTAGTTTCTTGCAAATTATTGTATATTATGTTTATTTTGTTTTATTTGTGTTTCATTAGGTGAATTATCTGAAAGAAGTGAATTTGCACTTAATAGTGCAATAAAAGAAGTTAGCTACAAGTGGAGAAGGGCCAAAGACCAAGTAGAACATGCTCACATTGTGAATTTCTTCTCATCACATTGAAGAGGACGAAAAGACGAAGCCAACGGCGAAAGAATGGAGTGATCCCGATATCATATGAAGTAGTTACGGACGATTGAAGCGAGTCAAAGTTGCGAAGGATGTCGAAGCACAGAATTTATAAAGACACCCGCCTGAATTACTCTAGGTAGCCACTGAATAGGATTTGAACTGTTGGTCCTCTAAGACTGACAGTTGATCTGAAATGCTAAAGGCACCAGGAGGATTGCTACGGGCTGGCCATCATCTTCTTCTCCAACTTGAACCGAGAATACCCGGCCGGTGATGTTGTCTGCCGATCACGATGGTGATTTTGGAAGGAGAAGTTTCGAGATAAAGTGAGCATCAATGGGTTGCAGAGGTTGTTAGGAAATTTGGGTCTCGTGTGAAATGGAGTTTGAGCTTTGCATAGGAAGTGATGAAGAACTCGAGATACTGATGGAACTCGAGTGAAGAAACAGAGATACCCATTGCTGGCTGGGAATACGAGTTTGCTGCAATTGGCAGTCATTAGCAGTGGTAGTTCATGGAGCTTCTGTGGTTGAAACAATGGGTTCGGAGATGCATTGATGGCAGCAGCGGGAGTTAAGGGAGAAGGCACTGAGAAGTATGTGCTGCTCGACTTTGAGAAGGAAGGTGATATGAAACACAGAGGATAACTGAGACTCGAGTCACTAATGGTGACTGCCAGAGATGATGGAGTTCGAGTAGAGTTCAGTCACGGCAAGAGATGGCTAGGAGATCGAAAGTTCAGGATGATGTTGATGGAGTTGCTGCTATTATCGGCAGTAGATAAGAAGGAGGTGATGTTGACGAGGGAAGTTGATCTATTGCTGTGGTTGATCGATCTTGGCAGTGACAAAGAGAAATATGGGAGCTAGGAATGAACTGAGCTTAAGAAAGAAGCTCGGGTTTATACAGGAAAAGATGTTGGAATTCAGGAGAGTTTACGGCTAGAATTTTTGGCCGTAAAACTGACGAGAAATTAAGGAAAAGATCCAGGAGAAGTTACGTATGGGAAATTCCAGCCATACTAAAAGAAGAAATTAAGGAAAAGATACAGGAGAAGTTACGTATTGCCATGAGAAGTGAGATACACTGTCGGTCTCTCATGACTGACAGTTTTGAGGATTTTGGGCTGGACTTTTTATTCACGGCATGAGCCTATTAGATGCTGCAGTACACGGCCAACTCTTTGGACGTGACTTATTTTGGAATTATGACGAGTTTCAGCAGCCTACTTTGCACGGGTTTCGGTGCACGGACACTTCTGCACCTTGGAGATTATAAAAGCAATTCTTTACCTAAATATCTTTTAATATCTCATATCACACATCTCATAATACACTTTTGTTCTTCATTAATATTTTAGGGTTTAACCCTTTAGGGGGGAAACTGGTAATTGTGTTATCATGAGAAGCTAAACTTTTATTGATTAAGGATGAATTCAATGTTCTAGCGTGAAGCTTTATTGGTTATATAAATCTATTCGGAGTTTTAATCACATCATCGTTTGTTTTCACTAATTCTAGGGTTTATGATTGATTTATTAGATTGTTTGGAGTGCACGCTAGATTAATCTTTTAATCATTCTATTGCTAGTAAAGGGTTAGGATATCCGTGTAATTGTTGAATAATCCTTACACAAGTAGAGAACGTGAGACCTCGCAGAGGGATTCTGTGGAGCAATCGTGTGTGAAGAAAACATTAGTAAGTGGACCTTGCGCTAAGAGTCTAACTGCTAGGATCAACCTAAGTTCACATAGCTTAAAGCTTCCGATTGGGTTACACCTTGAGTGCGCTACTGCTTTTTGGTTCGGTGGGATATAACTTGATATGCGAGCGCTTCGGTATCCGGTTACAATAGGAACTTTGGGGATAGCACTGCTCTAGCTGCTTTCCTACGGTTGGTGATGAATGGTTCTAGCGAAGAAAGATAAGTATACTATTGAGTCAACGTTTGGTAACGACGAAGGACTCCTTTATAATCTTTCTTTTATTTGTTATTTTTTTTATTTTACTTTAAACTAATCCCCCTTTGTTTATCTTATTTTGATATCTAAATAACCTATCAATTACACAACTCTCTGTGGGAACGATCTCTTACTACCTGTAATACCCCGATATTCGGCAGCGGTTGGCTGAATGTAATATTAGTAATGATTTGTCCTTTCCTAACACCGAGGCCTTTTCAGTGCCGGATTACCGCAATAGTGCCTTTAAAAAATCCCACACTGCCGGATGACCGCAGTGCCTAAGTGGGGACAGTATCGGTGGAGGGACGGGTCATTACAAACGGTATCAGAGCCGACGACGGGTCACCTGCCTAGGGTGGGAAGGTACGCTGGACGGGGTTGTTCCAGGTGATTCTCATGAGGGGCAGGGAAAGTCGGAGATCTGGGCTTGCGAATATATTCTGGATCCGAGGACGGCTCCAATTTAAGGTGGTGGTATTGTAATACCCAGATATTCGGCAGTGGTTGGCTGAATGTAATAAAAGTAATGATTTGTCATTTCCTAACACCGAGGCCTTTTCAGCACAATTGGCTCCAGAGTTGTAAGAAAATTATGTAGTTAAGCGTGCTCGGCCTGGAGTAATCCAGGGATGGGTGACCTCCCGGGAAGTTTCTTCTGGATTACCACACCGATGCCCGTTGAAAACCCCACACTGCTGGAGAACCGCGGTGGCTAAGTGGGGATAGTATCGGTGGAGGGTCGGGTCATTACACTACCGCTATATTACCAGTTAATTAGTGGGAAATATCTTAATTAATTTGTTTCACTTACGACACGCATCAATGCATAAATGTACTTAAACAACTTCACAAGATCAGCAACATAATGAAAACAACTATGTAACACAATAAACCCATTTTATTGCATTAAGGAAGATTACAAAAAACAGTCCAACTCATGGACCAAAACAGGCCATTCACCCTCTTGGTGAATGCCTAACACACTCTCTACATTAGTGGTTCTTCTCTCAAACGAAAAACACCAACATTATTGATTCCTAAACTATTTATACTACAAGGATCATCCCAAAACTTCCGTGCAACCGCCTGCACAAGCCTTGGACAGCCAAGTATCCAAGTAGTTTCCATAACCGCATGAAGTGTGCATAACTGACTAGCCTTTACCAACTTATGCCAAATCACGCCACACTGTCCCAAACGGTTGTGGACACTCTAATATGGTTATAAATTCACTTTATAACCGTTCCACCTTGTCTCACTTCATTGGCATGCTCGTAAAGCCAATAACCAACACTCTAGCTATAATGTGCCACTTTTACGCCAATTTTATGCACCACTGCATATGGCCCTGATATGAACTTGCTAAGACGCTTTAGTTAATCCAAATTCATGCCAACATGCTTTCCAATTAATGCCAATATGTGTTATATGCTCATATGCGTTATTCTTGCTTTACTCAGCCAATTGCTTGACAATAGTGATGCATACTCTTGCATCACTAGCTTGTTTGCACTGTCTAAGATTTGGCCATCCTTGAACTAATGAATAGACCAAATCTTGGTCTATTCTTCACTCTTGCATCATCCTTGAGTTTTGGCCAACTCAATTCCATGGATATGCATCAATGCCAACATCGCATGTTGTATTTGTCAACTTGGCCTGTCTTGTCTTTCTCAATGAAGATTTATTGTGTCGGACAATAAGCTTCATTACTTGACCAATGACTCTACAGTGTAGTGCCACCTTTGCACTTCACTGGCCCTGTAGGTTCTTGTTATTCTTAGCACTTGACAATCTATGCGCTATCGTGCAATCATTGTCGAACACTGACTTGGCGTGCGATACTGTAACGCGCAATCATTGTGCGCCATTTTTCTGACCTGTAATAGACCTCCCCCACCTAATCTGTTCAATTTCCTCATTGAACGCAACAAAGTATACTCGATATACTTGTTCTCTGGCCTTGTACACTTCTGAGCCTATCTCATAAATCAACAAACTTGTTTGGCCTTTCTCATTGCCAAAACTTTTCTTCCTAGTACCATATGACATCACTTAGCTTACTGCCTTTCCATTGATCCTACTGACTTGTATGGTTGTTGTCACGTTGGCCTATGCTCCAACTCCCACTGCAATCGCATATCAACACCCAAATGTAAACTGGAAATTCCTCTTAGCCGATTCCCTGAATTAGGCTTGAATTTCACTTGAGTCATTTGCGCCTAAGTGCACGCAAGCAATGATTCCTCCCAACTGATCACAATGATCATTGCCATAGTCTTATGCCTTCATTCTCCGACTTTAGTTGCACCACGCAACATAACAAGACTTGGCCTCATTCTTCAATCATATGCGCCTACGCCAAATCATGCCATGCCTTAAGATATGCACCCTATGATTCCATACCACTCTTGGTATGCGCCACAATCTATATCCTTTACTGAACTTTGCAAACTTCAGGACTTTCGCTACATTTGGCCTCCAAATCATATTGCAAACTTCACCTTCTTGGACTTGCATCATTTGTATTCCAAAGACCAGCACCTTGTTATTCTTTGCTTGCATTATCGCAACACCTTGATTGAAATGCTGACATTGAAATAGTCATGACTTAGGACTACCCGGGACATCCCACCATCACTTCGGACAAGGCATCCTCTTCACGCGCCTTTGAAACCAGCAATTTAAGCATCACTTGCTTTTTCAAACTTCTACACGTTAATGTGGAGGAAAAACAACATCATGTTCTTCCTAACTATGAGTTATTCTTAACTCATATACTTGATGGAATTACATCTTCATTATTGCTGCGTTACTCCATGCTATCGCTTCCAAATGCTTTCACAATTCCACATAACTCTCAACAACAAACTCGACTATGCCACCAACTCTATTTGCTCCTTTCACTTTCAGCATCTTCTATTGCATATTTTGGCTTAATATGCTATGTAGTATCTTCCACACGAACTATCTTTACTCTGAACAAAAGAGACAAAAAATCTCGTCTCAAATACCCTCATTCGCTACTACCTTACACAGAGAGACAATTCCCAACACCAAGGTCCACTCGACCCAAACTGAAAGTATACTCAAACTTGAGCAAATACTCGCGCCAACTGATTGCAACTTGTAAGACCTAACAAGTCTTGCAATACTGACTTCATCTTCGCTTCTAAGCAACAAAGGAAGCGAGACAACACCTATTATCCCCAATGTAGCCATTCACTTTGCCACATGCACTCTTCCAACTATCAACGTTCTTATCCCATAAAGAAGCACAATATAATTGACACTTAGTTGAATACTCCTTCAAACTGATGCTATCATGTTGCTTTAGCTTTCATGAAGATTTCCCAAGAATAACCTCATGTCATTCTTATGCATCACCACTACTTTGTCCTTCCTTCTCCACGCATCATTAATTCGTCCTAACTTGCATCTCTAAACGCATTATGCATCTTGCCCATGCCCAAATCCCATTTGGCGCATGCTACTGTTGCATACCTGCTATGCCAATTAGCACCCAAATCTTGACACAATATTATGCACCTTTGCACAACTGGAACGGGCTTAACTTGGTGATTTTGAGCATCACCATAGAGCTCAGCAAAGTCATGTTACACAATGACTTTCGCGGACAAATCCCTTGGACAACTCAACAAGGCTATAATCCTTGCAAATAAGGCACCATTGCCTATGTTCCATGAAGCAAGAATGCTGCATTCTTCTTGAAACTTGGAACTCATTCTTACTGCCCATGCACATCTGGTTACTCTTGTCCTTCCCCTTATCCAAAATCAACTTCAGTAGAACCAATTGTTGATTTGCAGTCGACAAGAACATCCGTTTGTGGTTATGATCAAATGCAGGTCTTTGGACACCCTTGTCCAAGCATATTGATCCCACTCATAAACCAGGTGCAAAAACACTCCTTGTGTGCATCTAGCATCAACGAAGAACACTTTGCAAACGCAAGACCGTGGTGTATCGGTTTTTTCCTAACTTGTGCTTATTTCTTCAGCCTTTCCATTAGATTTATGCTAGACAAGAATTGGCCATCCAATTCTTCTTTTATGGCATCACAATTGCCACAAAAATGCTGGTTCACAACTAGACTTTGCATTACCACCAAGGTATATGCATTAGAGAGATAACTTTAATATTCCATCTAACTGGCTACAATGAGACACCTTTAACTCTATCGCATAGATAGGTTCTCAATTCATTTTGCCACTGCAAAGGCCAACATCATCTTTACATTCAGGAATTTTCGCAAAATTCCCATTACCACTTGTAATGTACTCGCTACTGATAACACCACAAAGATATGCATTCCAAATGCATAATCTTTGAATACTTGTGAGAAACACGGACTTAAACACCTGACTTGCACCATAGAAGTCAGC
Organism: Papaver atlanticum; assembly: GCA_023531105.1. Lineage (NCBI taxonomy): Eukaryota > Viridiplantae > Streptophyta > Magnoliopsida > Ranunculales > Papaveraceae > Papaver > Papaver atlanticum. Next base: position 211,612 of record JAJJMB010016078.1, read on the forward strand.
ATACTCCTTAGTTTTTTCATGCAATCACTTGAAAACCCGGTTTCCAATGATTTTTGCACGTTTGTCTAACACTTTGGGCTTAAATTCAGGCACCTTTTCCATGAACTTTCTTGGCCTGTTGCTACTTCAAGATTCAAAGTTCATTCCAATTGATCTTTCCACATAAGACCAACTTCTTCTAGTCTCCGTAATAATGAAACCCAAACAATTAACCACTGAATTCGACAAACAAATGACACCAACTTGAGTAAAAGAGAGAAAAATCAAGAACAATGTCCCCAAACACCGCTCTGATACCTGCTATCACACGCCCATTTAATCGCCTAAATTTTTTATGGGACATGACCGGCAATACTATGTGGTTCAGTGAATCAGCTTCACCCACAAGTACTCATCCTTGCATACTTGCATCAAAGTATGCATCTTCCTTCACTCATAAGGCAATACACAACAGAAGTCTTTATCTTCTTCTTCTCTCTAACTCTTTATGACCCCATAAGCATAAGAGGTTTTCCACGCATAAATGTACTTAAACAACTTCACAAGATCAGCAACATAATGAAAACAACTATGTAACACAATAAACCCATTTTATTGCATTAAGGAAGATTACAAAAAACAGTCAAACTCATGGACCAAAACAGGCCATTCACCCTCTTGGTGAATGCCTAACACACTCTCTACATTAGTGGTTCTTCTCTCAAACGAAAAACACCAACATTATTGATTCCTAAACTATTTATACTACAAGGATCATCCCAAAACTTTCGTGCAACCGCCTGCACAAGCCTTGGACAGCCAAGTGTCCAAGTAGTTTCCATAACCGCATGAAGTGTGCATAACTGACTAGCCTTTACCAACTTATGCCAAATCACGCCACACTGTCCCAAACGGTTGTGGACACTCTAATATGGTTATAAATTCACTTTATAACCGTTCCACCTTGTCTCACTTCATTGGCATGCTCGTAAAGCCAATAACCAACACTCTAGCTATAATGTGCCACTTTTACACCAATTTTATACACCACTGCATATGGCCCTGATATGAACTTGCTAAGACGCTTTAGTTAATCCAAATTCATGCCAACATGCTTTCCAAATGATGCCAATATGTGCTATCAGATATTATACGATTAAGCGGAAGCGGGTATCAGTTCATACCTTGAACTTGAACTCCGATTAGCAAGAACAAGGAACAGCGGCAGCAGCAATAGCAGCAACGTTTCAACACGACGATCAGCAGGTACTACAATCACCAAAGATGAGCACAAACTTGATTCACAGGATAAGAACTTGAAACCTTTTCTCCTTATGGTAACTCTCTTTAGGGTTAGAGTTACCACTTTTCTAATGGTAAAACTATGGTGTGATATCGGTGGGAATCACTTACCTTCTACACATATGTTAGAGATGTTTATATAGGTTCCAAACCCTAAGGAATATGGAATCCTACCGGACTTGCCACATATAATATGGGCGACCATATTCGAATCCAACCTGAATATCTAACATCTTCCACTCGCACATAGTGTGTGTGGATTGTACCATAAGAAAGAAAAGTTCATATTAGTAAATAGCCCGTACAACCGTCGAGGTACCTGCATTTTGGGAGCTCCATACTAGCAGCTCAATATGAGTCAGCATAGAGACATCAACCCTTTTAAAAAAAATGTCTGTATTTCATAGTATCCTAGGTCCATCAAAATCTCATTGGTCTAGACTACTCTGATCCCTCGTAGAGCTAGTCTAACCCTCATGCTAGCTTCCAGTAGATACATTCACACTTGTGCTACAACTTCAGCAAGGCAACTCAAGTTGTCCACTGTGAATATAAAACATTCATAAGTTTGACGACCTTCCACTCGCCTTATTGTCATGAAGTTTCAGAATTAACTGCTTTCCCAAATATGTACCTTTTAAGCCGGATCATCCATGGCCATATGACACATACTAAAGTAACAATCATCGAATCTTTACTTAATAACAAAGTCAAAAGTCATAAGGTTACCTATGTATAATCTAATTGTCATACAGACTCACATGATGAGAAAAACAGGGAACCATTTTCGCACCTCCATAGTGGTCGCAAGCACGTATAATATGAAAATGCGCTAGAGTGGAGTTTTACTTGTCTACACAAGTATATGTCACAAACTCTTACACTTTACAAATATTGACTTAGTCACAATTCTTGCGCCTAATCCGAAATTTCTAACTGCTCGCTTTCAACAAGCGCCGTGAAAGAGATTTCTCATTTGGCTATTAAGGTATGATGAACAGTAGGTACATTCATCCTCGATCTTCATTATATAGATCTCATCTTGGTATTTCCAAGGAGATGCATCATCTCATCTTTTCTCGCTCTCCTTAGCACCAAAAGGTGACTGCTTATGTGAGTAAGCCAGTCCATACCTGGTGACATATCAATCAAGTTTTGACATAATGCAATCTCTATGCACCCATGTCAGCGTGTAGATCCATGCCCATAAGTAAATAATTAATCACAACAATGATCCATTATCAAATTGTATTGATTATTAATAAATATTCATAAAACATATGCATCTACGATCATCATGTCTTAGAAAAATAAAATAAAAGAGACATCCATTACCACCTACGTAAACCTAACGCCCTAACATGAGACAAGAAAGCATCTCTTGGTATAGGTTTAGTAAGGGGATCAACTGTCATCAATTCTGTAGGCATGTACTCCAAAACTATTTCTTTCTTCGCAAGAGCAGCTCTAATAAAGCAACACCTCCTATCAATGTGCTTAGTCTTTCCATGGTACTTTGGGTCTTTTGCATAAGCAATCATTGATGTGCTATCAGTGTGAATTTTCACCGCATCAGTAGAGTGAGTGACAAATTCAAAACTCTCAAAGAACCTCCTTAACCAATTAGATTCTTGTACTTCAGCTTGACAAGCTATAAACTCAGATTCCATTGAAAACATAGCGGACAATTGATTGTTTCTTACTACTCAATATGATGGCCCCGCCATTGATCAAGAAAGCATACCCTGATGTGCATTTTTGCTCTCCCATTTCGCCATTCCAGTTAGAATCACAATAACCACTGAGACGTAGATATGTACCCTTGTAGCATAGCATGAGGTCTTTCATCCCTTTGAGATACCTTAGTATCCTCTTGACTGCTTGCCAGTGCTCAAAACTAGGATTCGACTGGTACCGACTAACTAATCCAATAGTATAGCATATGTCAGGACGAGTATGCATCATAGCATACATCAGGCTCCCAATTGCGTTGGAATAGGGTACCCGCGACATCCCGTCTTTCTCTTCAGGGGTATTAGGGCACATCTCAAGGCTTAAGTTATGACATTTAGCAACTGGAGTGTCTATGGGATTGCAATCTTTCATGTGAAATCGCTCAAGAACCCTTTTAATGTATGTCTCTTGTGACATACCCAAAAGTCTCTTTGAACGATCTCTAAGGATCTTAATCCCGAGCACATAGTTTGCTTCTCCCATGTCCTTCATCTCAAAAGTTGAGGGCAACCACTCTTTTGTGGCGACAACAATTTCCATGTTACTTCCAGCTATAAGGATATCATCAACATATAAGGATAATATAATAAAACCTTTATCAGACCATTTAACGTACACACAATGGTCTTCCTCTATCATCGTAAACCCATTGGAAACAATGGCTCGATAAAATTTTAAATACCATTGTCTAGATGATTGTTTTAGGCCAAAAATAGATTTTTGGAGCTTGCAAACTTTGCGCTCTTGACCTTTAATCACGAAGCCCTCTGGTTGCTCCATGTAAATTTCCTCATCTAGTTATCCATTGAGAAATGCAGTCTTAACATCCATTTGATGAAGTTCCAAATCCATATGTGAGACAATAGCTAGCATAAGGAGATGACATGGCCTCTTTGAAATTATTAGGCTCTGCGTCATCATGTGAACAAACCATGAAACTTTCCCCCTCAATCTGAAAACGACGACGAGGGACTTTTCCATGTTCACTTCTCCGAGATTGGGGATCCTTATTTGATGGAGCCAATCCATTATCAGGTGGAACACTCCTACTTTCCCTAGGAGAACGAGGAATTTCTTCGCAATTC
>JAJJMB010016078.1:255056-400396 GCA_023531105.1 Papaver atlanticum
AAATACTAGATAAAATCACTTTGAACTTGGAAAATAGTGGAATCTTAGCCTCAGTGTTCTTTTAATATTGATATCAACTTTGTCAGTGTTTGCTATAATTTTTAGTGATTTTTCTATTTAGTTTTGAATTTAAGTCTAAAGTTATCCTTCACAAGTTCGAGAATCGAATCCTATTACCACCACTTTCACTACAACTAAAATTCACATCATTTGCACTGTCCAAGCTTTGGCCAGCCTTGAACTAATGCATATACCAACTCTTTGTCTACTCTTCACTCTTGCATCATCCTTGAGTTTGGGCCAACTCAATTCCATGGATATGCATCAATGCCAACATCACATGTTGCATTTGTCAACTTTGCATGTCTTGTCTTTCTCAATGAAGCTTTATTATGTCAGCCAATAAGCTTCATTACTTGGCCAATGACTCTACAGTGTAGTGCCACCTTTGCACTTCACTGGCCCTGCAGGGTCTTGCTATTCTTTGCACTTGACAGTCTATGCAGTATCGCGCAATCATTGTCGAACACTGACTTGTCCTGCAATACTGTAATGCACAATCATTGTGCGCCACTTGCCTGACCTGTAATACATGCTCTGTATCAAACACCAAAAAGTTTCCCAGTGTAAAACGTAGAACCCTTAATGCAGTTATACTACAACTAATTTTGTAAATAAGTGAATTACATTTTCCACAGACCAGATTTACAGCCTCAACTTCTGTAAACAAGAAATAATAATAGTCCCATATTGGTTGGATAGGAGATAAGATAAAGAAAACAGTTCTATAAGATAAGCATGAAATGCAGCGGGAAATCATACTTACCTGGACGGGGTCTATGGTTGGACAGGAGATAAGATAGAGAAAACAAAAAATAACCCAAAATTGTAAAATTTTGGACCGTTTCTCTATTTGCGCATTGGCTATGCTTATCTTCTATGTATTGTTCCAATTTTATAGGACATCGCCGAAAGGACATACTAATTGAGCAGCTCATACTATTTAAACCAACCTCTGTCTCGCAATATGAGCAATGTGGGACTAAACCAACAAATGCCCATCCCCATCCTGTACAGATAGTGAAAAGTGAAAAAACGCTAGTCACGGAGGAATTCCTTTCCTGATGCGGTTTAGAGTTCGAGTCTCTCTAGTCACAACTTTTTATGATATTAGCTTTCCAATGATATTTCTTGTTGCCATCACTTAAAATTTAGTACACCACCATGTTTTTTCTTTCTTTGTTTCCACATGGTGGATAAAATTTTCTATAGTGTAGGAACTAGATACGACAAGGGTGATTTGTCTAGGTGATATCAAGTTCAGCATGCTTTTGTAAGGGGATAACTTCGGAATCTGACCTCGAGTACTTTCTTCCACCCTTTATGAAGCAGGGCAGGGCCTTTCACTCTTCCTCAATGATATTATTTCACAACAGGAAAAAGGAAATGTCCCTTTTGTGGTAGAGAATAGAGCAAGAGATTTCTTGCAGTTTAAAGCAAACAACAAGTTTAATTTCGGCATGGCTCGAAATTTGAAGAACCAAAGAGAATGTCAATATGTACTTAATAATGTAGCATTCTTTATGCTTTAATGATTTAGCACGGCAACAGGAGTCCATCACCAATATATCATTCTCACCGACTTTTTTAGTTTGTTCTTACTTCTTATACCCAATCTTAGGCCGCTTCACACACTATACATGTTAAATGTGCAGAATTGTAAATCCGCGGCTTAGGTTGCTCAACAATTGTTATAAAAAGAATTTTTTTACCCGTCTTAGAATTCTTTTTCTAAAAAGAAGGAAGATGAACACGCAGAAAACTGGATTGTTAGAACTCTGCAAGATTCGATTAACCAGTCAATTTTTTTTGGTAAGGTCCGCCGAAGCGTTAACCATTCATATTTTTTTTGTAAGGTCCGCCGAAGAGGGTAGCCTTAGCCAGATATGTGGTAACAGGTAAGCTCGAGAGTTGTTCCCGTCCCTGTCAGGGGAGATGCCAACCGTCTCTCCTGTCAGGGGAGATGCTTCAAGAGCCTTATGAAGCATATCACTAGTTTGATTTGTTGAAAATTGGTACCCTGAGCAGAGCGTAACACAGGATCATAAATGGCAATTGATGATTTGAACCAATCATGGGAAAAATAATATGAGAGACAGAAGATAAAGAAACACACAAAACCACAACACAAGATATACATGGTTCACCTTTACAGGTACATCCACGGCCAACACCACCAGAAAAACTTCCATTAAAACAAAGACAATCACATGCACTTTCCGTAACCCAAGACAAGACCAATGAGTTAACAAGACATACCCGAAAACACCATCGAAGAAACCATAGAAACCAACTCTCTAACATTCGCCAAACTAGCCTCGTGTCTTCTCTTCTACACCATCTTCACAGTTGCTACTAATAAAGGAGAAACATGGAAACACTAAAAAATAGGTTTAGGGAAAATCCCCAAACCATAAACACTAGAGCACCAAAATCCTCTCTCTAGCAATTTTTCTCTCACACAGATATTGACCTTCACTGTAGCATTCGACCCTCCCAACAAATAGACCAAAATCCTAGGCACAAGGATTTACCACTCTTCTAGGTTGGATGTCTACAAACCTATAATTCTAGTCATATATATATAACACAAACTTGGCCCTTAAGATTAGTTAACTTTAGGAACAAGTTTTCCTAACTTAGCTCCTAAGTTCCTAAACTTTAGGAACAAGCTTGCAAAAGACAAAGTTTGACCAAAAGTCAAACTTCACACTACCGAATTAATCCCATAATTCTCCACCTCGGATCATGCTATCAAGCATGAGACGATCACAGAAAATCATCTCCATCTTCCACCAGAGGTATTCACCATCTCTATATACCCTTAGAATTACTTTTGAATATCAAACCCGAACTTCCATCTTCATGGAACCATCTCTTCGACCAAAACACCATGACGTGATAAAAGTATCCAAATCATCTTCTTTACGAAGAATACTTATGAAACTGGCCACGTTTCACAAACACCGTGAAAATCTTCAATCACCATCAATGAATCCTTGCACATACTCCACCATTGATCAACAACAGAACCATCCTGAAGAATCACCATTAGATCTATCTAAACAGTAAGCTAACAACATATTGAACTCTAACCCAGAAAGGAAGAATTAGCTTCAATATCATACACCAGCACATGTCATGATTACCGTGTATCTAAAACAAACTATCAGACATCTCCACTGTGATTAACAGGCTTAACCCTTTAAACGATTCTCAAAGCCATCACCAATCTGACATACTCTTTACCACCATCACACCCAACATACTCGCTCAGAATATATACCGTGTGAATGCCCATATTACCGTGGTACATGCTTTCGAGATGGGGCACATTCTTGATATTACATGCAATCTATCAAGAATACGTTAACATAGACTTAAAAAAATAAATCTATAACATCTCGTGCATAACTTCAAAGCTTTGCTGGACTTGCTTCTACATGAGACCTCATAGTCTTATCCTTTCTTCAAACTTTGTAGCCCATTCTTTATAGTGTATGATTACTAAGACCTTTAAGAAGTATATATGTATTCCACCTCATTCGGAATTTTTCTGCATCCCATACTACATCATGAAAACCAAACAAAGAACATACACTTCTATCAAGTTGAACTTCCGATTTGTAAATCACATCACAAATCTATCTTTGTGTAAACAACGGTTGAAACATTACCATCAAAACATATTTCTCCACCCGAACAATAAACCGTCGTTCAATTCCAGGTTCAATCACACCATCCCATCCTTGCTCTGATACCAATTGTTAGGAAAATTGGAACCCCGAGCGCAGCGGAACACAGGATCACAAAGGGAAATTGGTGATTTGAACCACGTATATCTTGTGTTGTGGTTTTGTGTGTTTCTTTATCTTCTGTCTCTCTTATTATTTCTCCCATATTTGGTTCAAATCACCAATTACCCTTTGTGATCCTGTGTTCCTCTGCGCTCGGGGTGCCAATTTTCCCAACATGATTTTAAATAATGTGGGACTAAACTCATAGGGTAAGGTGTATGAAAAGTCTCGGGCAAGTTAATCTTTTATAGAGACTTTTCATATCATACTACATAAACTCATGGGATGAGGTGAGGTGTGCCACATAAAATTTACTCATACACGTAAATTATCCGGGAAAGTCCCTTTTGAGATATTAAACCAGGGTTGAGAACTTGAGGATTTCTCTTCTTCAAACAGAAATAACTTTTGGCTCCCTTCCTTGTTAATTATGGTTTTTCATCCTAACACAAGGATTCGAAGGCTTGTATGGAAAACAAAAAATCTCAGAGATGCCGGAAGCACGATCATGTGGATTTCCGCACAAGTTTTTGGAGGAATGTTGCAAATCATTGACTGATTCTATTTTTGATAAGGCCGACTCCAAGACCGATTCAATCATGGATAAATTAGATTCAATTGGAAAAAGTGTCGACTCAATTATGGATAACATGGATTCGATTAATACAAGTCTTGAAATTGGCGGTGCTATGTTGGGTATGATTATTATGTTGGGTGTCTACTGCATTGTTGTTAAAGACAGTTCCAAGAAAAAGCCTAAGACTAAGAGATATATTATCACCAAGTACTATAAGGATGATGATAGACGAAGAGGAGGTATGCAACTCAGTTCTTCATATGCTGTGACCAAGTATGAATTTGATGAAACCTATACTTCTTTTTTTCCCTCATGAAAATCAATGAGTAAACTTTTTATTATCATTTTAATACTAAAAAATTATTTCTCTTATTCGATCTTTCATAAAAAAAATAATTTATTTTAATACTTATAAATCATTTCTCTTAATTTTTTTATTATCAGTCTCTAACAAAATGGAAGCCTAAAAAAGCAATATGGCTTAACTCAATGTTACTGGAAAGTTGGACTGATGATATATAGACAGAATCACAGTAACTTAAAATATATGACTCAGTAACACAATAATGCCAATAGGATTAGATTCGTCCAAAGGTTACTCATTATTCAACTTCAACACGAAAGTCACTAAGCCTACAGAATGATATAAAACATTACTTGCAAAACTAAACGAAGATTACAAGTCATGTATATGTGCTCAGGGTTCGCATCCTTCTGTCACTGCCCTAATCACAGGTACCTGTCTCCTTCAACTGACTCCACTCTTTTTGTATCTTCTTCCCCTGACGCTTTTAACGAAATCAAGGTGTTCTTGTGACGGATAACTGCATGAAACCATTCCTTAAAATCCACAAGCCTTTTTGAGGTTGAAGCTTTTGTGTCTCCAAATGTTGAGATACCACTCTTGGTAACCGCTAGATTTCTCTTTTCATAAACTCTTTAGCCCAACCCAATGACTGATGCTCATAGAAAACCTCTGTCCAAATGAATTTTGAAAGGTTTATCCACTAACTTATTAGCAGCATTTTGGCGAGAGAAAATGTAAGCATTTCCCCTGGTAATTAAACCATCCGGATCAAGTTCCAATAGCTGTATATAAACCATAATCAAGTTAATAAGTAATCACATACATTATATCTTATTACCAAAATCCCGTTCAGCAACCATATATATAAACAGAAACTTAATCCAAGAAAGAAACTTAACCTGATCATATACGAAGTAGTAATGCAATTCACTCGCCCCTTTTCTTTCAAACTAATATTAAACGCGGTAATATCAGGTAAGTTCCATTTTTTCAGCTCACTACAGTCCTATCCTGAGAAATTCACAACAAGACGCCCTCATATTCCTGCCGAACATCTGAAGAGCTTCGATATCTCTAAAATCACTTTGTGGATGTCACAGATTATTAAATAGTCTTTTCATGAAACACCTGCAGGGAAATCAAATATATTGTCAGATGTGGGAAAAGTATCTGACAAAGTGAATCAATGACTTGAATATTCTAGTGAAACCTTTGAAAGTTGACGTACAAAGTGAATAAATGACTTGATAACATCTAAGTGTCATGATCATATCCTGGGAAATGGAATAGCCAACTTGACAAATTCCTGCGGGGTTGCAACTTAAGATAAAATAGTCCATAGCATAATATGCCCTAGTACGCATACGAATACGCATACCTTCCAAACTCAGTTGAATTCCGGAACTTGAAACTCACGCCAGTACGCATACCGGTATGCATACTAAGTTCCCGGACTTTCACTAAATCAACCAGTCTGCATACGGATATGCATACCATGGTTCTCGGACTTGGACTACATATATGCAAGTACGCATACTATGCTATATCCAATCATGGTTATTTGTTTTAAACTCCCATTTCAATCATTGAAATATTCTTAGAAGACGACAACAGCTGTCTCATACAAATTATTAGCTTCAAAGCAATTTTCAAATGATTGAATGATCAATACGAAACATTCTGAGTCTCCATCAAATGACTATATCATACAAATCATGTAAGATGTTACAAGGCGATTTTCACATGATCATCTTTTGACTTTCGTCAAGAATATAAGATGAACCTGGTTAAAGCGAAAGCTTACCAACACATATTTCGAGAAATATGTAAGCGAGTTAAACTCAGCTCGAAATATCAAATGTGTATAATCGAAGTCTATATAGCTATACGATTTTTGTTTCAAATAGGAGATAGAGTAGATAGACTTTTGAGTGATAGATGAGTTCAAGTCTCCACATACCTTTTGTTGATGAAGTTCCACAAGATCCCCTTAGTAGTTCTTCGTCTTCAATCGATGAACGCCGTGAAGTCTAATGCTCGACTACACTTACTATCCTAATCCGAGACTTAGCTATAAGTAGAATAGAAATCAATACTTATAGTTTTGACAATTAAACTTGACAAACAAGCTTGAGATAGCAACGCTTGCGAGTTCGACCGAGTAGTGCTCTAACACTTCATGTTTAGAGAGGTGGCAATAGTTAGACTAGATGAATATTCAACAAGAAAGAAAACAAGAGGGAAAGGAATCCTCTGCGTAATGAACATTTAAAATGCATACCTTAGCAATTTCAGAGGTGTCAGTGCTACTATCATTACTCCTCAGGCACATCTTGAGATTTTTTGGGTTGCATGTAAATAACTGCACCTATGGGCCTGATATGATGGTCATAATTCAGTAACACGTTAAGCCAGCTATCACCTCATAAACTTTATTTTGATGAAAATTTTACCTTAAGCCAGCTGCAGCACTTCTTAGACTAAGTTCTTTCCCAATTTCATTGCTTAAGTTTGCGTTCCCATAAGTTCTAATTCCCTATAACAGTAACACATCGATATAGTCAGTATGAAAATTTATAAATTAAAATGTGGAAGATTGGGAAAATCAAGTAAACTATAAACGTGTAAGAAATCACTTTCCTACGTCGACAATCATTAAACAGTTACAGACTAACGTCAGGGATAAGTATGTGGGGGTGGGGGTGGGGGTGGGGTGGGGGAAGAGAGAACTATACCAACATTCTCCATAGAAACCTCTGCCCAAATGAATTTCGAAAGGTTTATCCAATAACTTATTTGCGGCATTTTAGCGAGAAGAAATGTAAGCATTTCCCCGAATAATTAAATCAGTAGGATCCAGTTGCATTAACTGTTGATAAATCATATTCAAGTTAACAAACAATCACATATATTACCATTCCATTACCAAATCCCATTCAATAACCATATAAACAGAAACTTAATTCAAGAAAGAAACTAAATCTGATCAAACATGTATGGATCAGTAATGCAATTCAGCTTCCGCAGCTCTTCTTTCAAATTGATATTAAATGCTTTAGTATCAGGTAAGCTCCATTTGTTCATCTCACCATCTTCAATGTACTTAAGTAGCACTTGAATACGATATATATCTTCACTTCTAACAAGTGTACATTTCGAATCAAATAGTTTGTCCGAGAAGTAATTATAAATAGCTATGGAGCTTCTCTTGTACATTGATATTCAACTTTAAGTTATCTGGGCATTCCTCATTTGAAGGAACCTTCGCCAATTTACTGTGATTGAACACTATAACCCTAATTTAAATATGAAATCATCATTTAAGTAAGTATATATACATCAAAAATGAAAGAACAAAATAATGATAAACCCTAAACCCCACTTACCTGTTAAAAACCTTTGATAGTTCCACATAGAATCCTTTAGGCCCAACAAAATCAAGGAGATAACATGTATCAACAGCACCAATATTCAAATCTTAAACCCTATTATAATGAATCAAAAAGATCAAAATTAGAAGAAGAATAAGAAGAAGAATGGAAGACAAAAAAAAGGTCAAAATTGGGTTGCTATTCATAGTCACCTGAGAGGTTCAACTAAAGAGAAAAGGCAAAATGAGATGAGGATTTTGAAGATGAGTATAGTAAAGGTGAGCAAAGAGAGCTTAATAAGAACCAGAAAAGGAAGGTAATTGTAAAGAATCAGATTAGGTATTTTTTCTTCGGCTGCTGTAATTAGGGATTCAAATACTGCTTTGGATTTGAAATTTCTTCTGGTTTCATTGTAGAATGTTGTTGATGATGAGAGTGAGGATTTGGTATTACCACTATCATAAGCATAAACCCTATAAATTCTTCTGAAATAGAGAGATGTCATGATTAAGTGAGAAGAGGAGAAAATGAAATGGTTGATGAGGGATTTAGGCCGCTACTTGTTTTTTGCATAAGTGTACTCTCAAAGACCCATTCTTATGTCTAATTTGATGTCAATTCATTATTTTCTTAGCACTCAATTTTGTAGTTACTATAGTCTTTTATGTGATACAGGTGTTTTTGGAAAATAAATTTGTGCCGAAAATTGGCTGAAAATTGTTAAAGGCACCAAGAAAAGTGTTAAAGGCACCCTGTGAATTGATAGGGGCACCCTTCTTCTTTGTTTGAAAGCTTAGTTTTGGCTGGAATTATTGCTTTTAACTGCAAACTTCTCTGGGTGAGCTATATGAGAGTTTTACTAGGATTTGGTCGTTGTTTTGGTTGAGTTGACTTGGCAAGACTAAACAAGGGCGGTTGGAATTTCAGAATCGAGAAAAAAAAGGGATTTACATGGATATTTTATAAAACAAGAAAGTTAGAGAATTTTCGGTATTGGTTGTATTTTGGAAGTTACATGAAAAAGAAATATATTCAGGTAGATTTGCTTCTATCTAATACAGAAAAAGTTTGAAACAAGTCAGAGACGCGTGAAGAATAACAAGAAAATACAAGAAATCTTTGTGACTTGAGGTAAAAGAAAAAGACTATAAACCAAAGATATTTACGAGTTATTTGGTTTTTTTTCGACATTTACCAAAGATACCATTTCAGAATGATAGTTATCGTCTCTTGTGGCTGAAGCATAATCAAAGGAGTGATTATTCTTGATCACGCTTGAGATCTTCCGTCCAGTTCTATTCTTGTTGATGAAGTGATCAACTAGTTGAGTTCCATGACAAGTAGAAAATGTCGAAATCTTAGCAAAAATTCTTTTAGGGATGATGCACGATTTCCTGATATGTCCAAAATTTTCACACTAAAAACACAACTTGTTAGAGTCATAACAATACAAGGAATTAACATTATTCATGATAACAGCAAGACATTATAAGAATTCAAGAGTATTCTTAATGGTTGTAAAGAAATCTTCACCTATAGATCTACTTTTGTTACATTCCTTATGAAAAAGCGGGGGTCTAACAACCTCACCCAATATTTCGCTTAGCAATCTGTATGGACTAACTCCAATATACTAACAAGAGAATCAACTAGACAGTTAGACTCAATCTTATAAAAAGTATATCAAAGAGTTTATATCTCAATCTCTCAATTCAATCCGCAATCAAACAAATAATAATTTGCGAGCCCGATTGAATATAAGAGAGATAACTTGAACGGTACCAAAGACCAATATTCAAGGATCAATCAATTTCAACAACCAAATGTTGGATTTACTAATTGATCGATTCAACGCACAACCTGTGATATTTCAATTATATAACAAAATATAATGCGGAAAAGAAATAACACAGACACCAGAAGTTTTGTTAACGAGGAAACCGCAAATGCAGAAAAACCCCGGGACCTAGTCCAGTTTGAATACCATACTGTATTAAGTCGCTACAGACACTAGCCTACCACAAACTAACTTCGGTCTGGACTGTAGTTGAACTCCAATCAATCTCACACTGATTCAAGGTACAGTTGTGCTCCTTACCTCTCTGATCCCAGCAGGATACTATGCACTTGATTCCCTTAGATGATCTCACCCATAACTAAGAGTTGCTACGACCCAAAGTCGAAGACTTGATAAACAAATCTGTATCACACAGAAAAGTCTATAGGAATAGATAAATCTGTCTCCCATAATTAAGTCTATATAGCAATACGACTTTAGTCTCAAGATAGGAGATAGAATAGATAGACTTTTGAGTGATAGATATGTTCAAGTCTCCACATACCTTTTTGTCGATGAAGTTCCACAAGTTCCTTGAGTAGTTCTTCGTATTTGCATGATGAACCCCGTGGAGTCTAGAGCTCAACTACACTTACTATCCTAGTCCGACACTTAGCTATAAGTAGACTAGAATATTTACAGTTTTGGCAACTAAACTTGACAAACAAACTTGAGATAGCAACGCTTGCGAGTTCAACCGAGCAATGCTCTAACACCTTAAACAAATTGATAGACAGTTGTTTAAGACTATGTAACCTTATACTCTTGACGGATGTATTCTTGACATTTGTATTTTCCTGGAGAATATATGTTTTTCCTTTAGATTCTTTACCCTCAACTGAGATATTGGAGGTCTCAGTTTCTTTGAGAATATCTAGATAAATCGAAAACGACTTCTTAAATAAGTAAGCTCCATAGCCTAGCCGGAAGAGCATAAATGATGCTTAGGCTTAATTTATAGCTACGTAGACTTGCCAATGGGGCATATTATGCGAAGGCATCACTAAACAATATCGCGGATTAAGTTATGAGCAATCTTTGTGCATTTTGACGGAAAGGCCGTGTAACACCCCGTGTTTTTAGCATGGCGTATGCTCAAAGATGTGCCATGGCCTGAGATGAAGCTTCATTTCAATTTTCTGTTGCGTAAGAAGTATATTGGCCTAGTGCCAATACAGCGCCAAGTATGGCGCATTGCAAAGGCATATTGACCAAGTGCCAACACTTGCGCCAAGTATGGCATATTAAGTAAGTTATGTTGGCCAAGAACCAATGCTCCAAATGGTGCACTAGGAAAGTTAAGAGGATGGCCTTGAGCAAAGTGATGCATTATGTTGGGCATATTGGCCATATGCCAATATCGAACCAAGAGGGTGCAAGTTGTGAATTATATTGACTTAGAGTCAATATTGCTCTATCATATAACGCATTCCGAAAGTTATATTGGTCAATGGAGAATCCCGCATAAAAAATGGCGTGTTAGGCCAGTTGGGTAGATGGTCTTGAGTAAAGTAGCATTAACATAGCGCATTACGCAGACTATTGGCCAAGAGCCAATAACGCGTTATTATAGCGCATTATGCCAGAGCATGCTGACTGTGGGATTGTTGCGCAATCATAGTGCAATATTGAAGTTGTCCTATGGGACAGAACGGAAAAACAACAATTATTGTCGGTTATTCAGAATTACATGGCAACCGCCATGAATAGTGAAGCAAGCACCTCAAAAATGTGACTTGGTGAATGTAAAAGTAGTCCCTCGGTTTAAGTTGTAAAAATTTCCTTTAGACATATATATAGAGGGGTAGTCGGTTGAAGGTACATATGCGAACTATGCACCAAGTAAGATTCATAGATTAGTCAGAAGAGCATAAATGATGCTTAGGCCTTGTTTATAGCGACGTAGCATTTCCAATTGGGCATATGATGCGAAGGCACCACTATGCCATTTCGCGGACTAAATATGCGCAACCTTTGTGCATTTTGACGGAACGTCTTATACAAACTAAGACATTATTATTATTACTTGGCCACGGCCTCGCAAACGAGTTGTCTTAAGTAGCTTTTCCCTTCGAGGATGAACTACGGTTAGTGATTGATCCCTTTACAGTAGGGAAGGGTACTTAGGCATCCGCAATGAGTTGCAGGCCGTACCAAATCTTCCAGAATCATATGCGGTTTGGAATTTATTTTCTCGGATGGGATTTAACAAGTTTCGGCAGGATATTCTGTCCGTTGATTGTGATTCCCATATTTACGACTGGTTTTTCTAGCCGTGATTGTATTGGGTTTTGTAAATTTTGTTGTCGTAATCCATCAAATTTTTCACTTTCATTCATCGATTGATAATCTTACCATTACATAGTTAGGCCGCATTACATTCAATAGTTATACCCAAATGGAAAAAGAGAAACTTAGAGTATTACTCTTAAATAGTCAAAATTTGTTAAAAATCTCAATAAACTCTTTTGTGATCCAATAACATTTCTCGTTATCAAATAACTTTGTATCGAGAAAAATCCAAGGCTTCCTAAAAAAACAAATCAAGATGAAGTTAGTATATTATTCGAAACTTACTTGATGAAGAACTTTTGCACATACTCACTCGTTTGTAAAAAGATTTTTCGGGACACTTCGCCTCCACCCGTTCCAATTGCCCCCTTAAAACTTCCATTTCTAGGTAGATCTCCTCGAACTTTTCCTTTATTTGGTTCACTGATCTTCTATTTTCATTATTATCTATGGAAACAAAGACCATAAATACACGGTTCCATTGAATATCATCACCTTCGCCCATGTTAATGCCTTGATCTTCGTCATGCTTTCTCACTGTGAGCGACGCTCTTACGATTGCAATATCTTCTTCGGTAGTGTATCGGGCATCCATTTTTCTTCTTTTTTGTTGCAACAATTTGAGAGTTTGAGATTTTTGCACAAATTCTTTGTTGGAGAAGGATCACTTTAGAGCAAACAATGACCTAACGGCTAGTTTTTAACACTAATTAGGTCATCCCCTAGCCACTTTAGGATACTAGAATTCTATGAAGCCCCAAAAACCCAAATGGGGTAGATCCAATAATAGGATTCTTTCTCAAAGCCAATCAAAACACGTCAGTCCCAGTTTTTAGATTACTTTGCTGAGTCGATC
The DNA here is from genome assembly GCA_023531105.1 of Papaver atlanticum. NCBI lineage: Eukaryota > Viridiplantae > Streptophyta > Magnoliopsida > Ranunculales > Papaveraceae > Papaver > Papaver atlanticum. The sequence continues at coordinate 268,154 of JAJJMB010016078.1, forward strand.
AAGAGTTCAAAACTCTCTGGTACAACATAGTCATTTCTTCAAATTGAATTTCCGAGTCGAATATCAGGGGAAAAAACTAGGAATTTAGTCTGGGAGGGGCTTAACAAGCCCATTATTTTTCCACCTCGGGCTTCAGCCTGATCTTAAGGAACATTTTTTCAGCTCAATAGAAATTGGTAGTATGAAAAATTAGTTTCTGAAAATTTGACCCTAGCTTAAGCCAGGGGAAGCCTGGGCATAGATCCGCCCCTACCAGATATGGTCTCTCCTAGCAGCATCCTTTCCTTAACTTCAACATTCATGGGCTTAGAACTAGTAGTTTCGAATAATGGCGATTTTTTTCCAACACTTAAATATGTTTGTTTTTTCTGATACAGTATTCGGAAGTATCCCCTATATAGTCTAGGTGAAATCAGCTTCCATACATGTATGTTGTATGTTGAGCAAAGCACAAGATCCATACTTGTACTTAAGACTACCAAATACATGTTTTCCAATTACCATCACAAGCGGGGTGGTGGTGGTGGGTGGGGTGTTCTGTTTGCGTACACATCTGAAAGGGTTTTTAATAACTGAAATTTGCATCTTCCAAAAACATATAATAATGTATTAGAACTTTGAAGGAAGTGGTTGCAACTAAGATGACACATTTTAACTTTTTGGAGCCAAGTCAGAGATTCTGCACTAAGAATCTCACATGAAAACGTTTTGGATCGTATCCAAATTAAGTGTTTTCAAATAGTAAATCGAAGTACAAATATCCTCGCTACCTATTACCAGTCTGTACTAACTTTTCTCTACAAATTTAAGCTTCTATGCTTGTCAAGCTATCTTCAGTTGAATGTCTAGCGCCGCACAAGATGAGATTAGCCAATAACAGGGGTTTAATAGTGGATCTTGTTTTTTAATAAAACTACAAAATTACTTGGTAAATAGATCTTATGTTCTGCTTAAATTTACATTTCAAGCTTCTTACTTACTTTATGCTAAAAAAAATTCATTCGAGATCTCAATACCTATTGTTGCCTGTCGGAGAAGACAATTTTACACTTTGGAGAGCTCATTTGAAACATTAATAGCTGTTTCATAGTGCTCATTTTCTTCTTCTGTGACTCGACACAATAATGGATGACCATCTTCTTCAGACTGCCGGCATTCCTAACATAAACTCCACGAGAATCAGCTCCTTCTCATGCCTTTCAAATAACTTAAATTTGACTTTCTTTAATTTTGAAAACAAAATAGGAAGCCATACTGGACCAACACCATTTTCGGAATTACGTCTGCAGATTCCCTGAATTAAAATAAATCTAAGATCATAAGTCTATTCAAATATTCATAAATATTTTTCACAGTGTTTCTATTAAAAATTCAGAACTTGGGAGGTTGAGCACTTACCTGGATGGATGGATGAAATTAACTGATTCAAGATTAAGCGACATTTTGAGTAAGCACATTAATGCCTCAATATACCGAAAACTACACATGTAACTCACTTTCAAATATTTCAACTTTTTAAATGCTGGGAGCTTTGCATTGAGATTGTCTACGAGTGAGAGGGCCTAATCACATAGCATAATTAGTAAAAACACACTAGTAATTTAATTTCATATAACATTGCTGAACAAATGAATATCTAACGCAACAAATAAATCCAATCTAAAGCCAATAAAGGCTAGCAAATATACAACATGCTCAAGCATACCTTATAGATCGAGGTAGATATCTTTAAGAACCTAACACACATGCTTAATTCTTTGAGCGATTCACAAGCCATCACCAATCTGACATATTTTTTACCACTATCACATTATACGTCGTGAATGCCCATATTACCGTGGTACATGCATTCAAGATCGGGCACATTCTTGATATTATGTGCAAGCCATCAATAATACTTTAACATGGATTTAAGAGAATAAATCAACAACATCTCGTGCATAACTTCGAAGCGTTGTTGGGCTTGCTTCTACATGAGACCTCTGTAATGACCCTTCCCTCCACCGATGCTGCCCCCACTTAGCCACTGCGTCATCCGGCAGTGTAGGGTTTTCAATGGCATCGCTACGGTAATCCAGCAGAAACTTCCCGGATGGTCACCCATCCCTGGATTACTCCCGCCCAAGCACGCTTAACTGCAGAGTTTTCTGCCAACTCTGGAGCCGATTGTGCTGAAAAGGTCTCGGTATAGTGTAGACGTTCCTTGCCTCTTGTGAGCTCAACGCCCTAGCATACTCTCCCACTCGAGCACAAGGGAACCATCCCTAGTTGTATCCCAACTAACACTGATATTGTTCCCACTTACCCACTGCGGTTATCCAGCAGTGTGGGATTTTTAGCGGCACTACTGCGGTTATCCAGCAGCAGCTTACCGAGAGGTCACCCATCCTGTGACTACTCCCGGCCGAGCACGCTTAACTGAGAAGTTTTTCCCATAACTCAGTCAAGTGAACCCATCAGGCCTCGGTGTTAGGGAAGGACAAACCATTACTAATATTCCATTCGGCAAACCACTGCCGAATATCGGGGTATTACAATACCACCACCTTAAATTGGAGCCGTCCCCGGCTCCAGAATATATTTCCAAGCCCAGATCTCCGACGTTCCATACCCCTCATGAGAAGCACCTGGACCAACCCCGTCCAGCGTACTTACCCACCCTCGGTAACTGAACCGTCGTCGGATCTGATACCATTTGTAATGACCCATCCCTCCACCGATACTGTCCCCACTTAGCCACTGCGGTCGTCCGGCAATGTGGGGTTTTCAACGGGGGGCATCGCTGCGGTCATCCAGCAGCAATTTCCCGGGAGGTCACCCATCCCTGGATTGCTCCCGCCCGAGCATGCTTAACTGCAGAGTTTTCTGCCAACTCTGGAGCCGATTGTGCTGAAAAGGCCTCGGTGTTAGAAAAGGACAAACCATTACTTATATTCCATTCCATTGGCGAACCACTGCCGAAATTTGGGTATTATAATACAACCCCATCCATTCTTAAAACTTTGTAAACCATTCTTTATATTGTATGACTACTAACACTCTTCGAGTCTTCGAGAAGTATATATGTATTCCACATCATTCAGCTTTATTCTTCATCCGCTGCATACTACATCGTAAAACAAAACGAAGAACGTACACTTCTACCAAGTTGAACCTTCAATTCTAGGTGTAACCTTGTTTTTCAGAACGTTAAGCCAAATAGGGATCCCTCTATTGGAATAATCCTTAGTCTAAGTTATAATTGTTTATCTCGTGATGATAGTAATGTGTCCTCTGGTCCCTCTATTTCTTTGCAGGTACAAGCATAGAGTCCTCTAGACAGAGATTCCTATAAAATCAATATAAATGCCTCTTTTGTCAAATAAATTCTTAAGGGTGGCATTGGGCTAATTATGGGAGATTTTGCATGTGATTGCAAATGAGCAAAAGGAAGATGCTTTGATTGAAGGTTGATTGAGAACTATAAAGTGTAACAGCTCGAATGCCTTGCAATATGAATGATGTTGTGTGCTAGGAAGTAAGCAAAAGATGCAACTACACGTAGTGTTTGAGTTTGATAGTGAGGCCTCGATAAAATCTATCAATGAACAAACATCATATGTTCATTGGAGGAATTGTGGGTTAAATCTTGACATTAAATATATTTTGGAAAGTCATGTCCGTTTGTCTTTTGGTCTTGCTAGGAAGTTTAAAAATGATGTAGCAGATTTCCTGACAAGAAAAACCAGAACTACTATGTTTGTTTTTGAGTGCGATGAGGTTGTTCCTCCTAATACGGAAGATGTAACCCTTAGGGACAAACTACATGTAACCATCCATTCTCTATGAATAAATTTTCTTCTTGAATGAATAGAAAAATAATGGGGTTCATACCAAATGTAATTCCTGCTATATCATGTTCCAATTAAGAAGAACGACGTGGTTCGTGGATACCACCACATTAACAAGGCTGCTAATTTGGGGTGCCAATTTATTTGGGGGTGTATCAACCAAAAGACAATCGCTATTTGGTCTTATATGTATTTTGGTACACCCCAAGCAATTTGATACCCCAATTAGCAATCTTGCATATTACGGGAGTTCCAGAAGATGTTGTCCGTGGTGATGACGTCAAATTGATGGAGTCAATAATTTAGTTAAACAGTGGCAGCATGTGCCTATCTAGCTCCTGTACACGGCGGGAGCGCTGCCACTTTTCATTCAAAAAAATCAAAATGACGGAGCCTCACATATAAGCCTTCAACAACCACAAGCCAATTTGAAAATCAATATGAACTAGGTGAATCTCCCTAACTTCGATAGGAGCACCGGTGACTGAACCACCGTGATAATATGACTGCAGAAATCATATACGCTGTGTATAATACGCGTAATGTTAGTTGGGCACTGACTCAGCTAAACTCGTCTTAGTGAGCGTATAGTTTAGTCCCACATCAACTACATTAGAGCTGAGTAATTGAAAGAAGACACTATAAAAGAGTTAAAAGGCGGGTAGGAGCATACCATCCCCGGCCTTTCGCTTCCCTGTGAATTGTACCTGTCATCATATTATTTGCCTCTCTCTCTCAGGAGGACAACAACAAAAAAAAAAAGACAAAAGTTCCACACGTGTAAAACTAGGGTGTTTACCATTGGATAGTCCACACGTGTGTAAACCTAGAGTTCTTTTTTCATTTATTATATTATCCTGCTGCTGCAGCTTTCCCAATTTCGTTTCTAATCTGGTTTCTTCTTCGCCGCCTCCGCCTCCATTTCTACTCTGTTAAAAGAATCAAATTTGTATCATCATCTGAATGTAGAGTCTCTCTTTCTCAATTTCACTGCTACTGTCTCCAATTTCATTTCGTATCTGGGTTCATCTTCTTTTCTTCTCCATTTGAGCTTAAAATTTGATCTTCTATTCTCAAAATTGTTCTAATTAAACCAGCTAAAATTCTCTATTTTTCTTCACACTGTGTAATTTAATGATGAATTTGAGAAACGGGAAACGTTTAATAATCTCCGACGAAGAGCGTAACAACAAGAAGATGAAGAATAAAAGAGCGAAATTTACTAATGAATTCGATGATCGACGTCCATATCTTCCTGAGGAACTAATTCTGGAAAATATTGTCATCAGATTATCATCTCGGGATCTAGCCATATGGAGCTGCGTGAGTAAGTTGTTGTACAATTCAATTCTGCATGATCCAAGATTTGCTTACTCTCATTTTGTTCATAATAAGTGTAAATTAAACCTAGTCTTTAATCTTCTTAATGTATCCATAGACGATTCGGATACTACAGGTTACTTTTAAAGTATAGAAGAAGAAGAAGAAAAAGAAAAGGATAACGATGTTGATGGATTTCTTCTTAACTATAGATTTTTAACGGAAATAACCTGCATTGGCTCCCGTGAACTTGTAGGTTATTGTAATGGTTTAGTTTGCAATAACCTATACTAGTACATCAACCCTTTGCGGGGGTGATCTTCTTTGGAGGGTAACTAATTCTACAAGTGGTGATAATATGATGGATATGTTTCTCTCGTTCGACATCCACAAAGAGGAGATTCGCTTCATTCGTCTACCAACTGAATGTAGTCTGACCTGGACAACCTCGATAACAAGGAATAATCACCAATGTTTAGTAGTTGATCATCATCTTCTGGAGTTCAAAGGATGTCTTTGTGTTGCGCGTTCTGAGAAGATAATGAAACGCCACAGCTGTTGTCACCCTCACTGTCATCACCGCCATCGCCACAGGAGGAGTAGCTTTTGTTGTTGTGGTTTTAAGGTGCGTCTGTTTTTATTGAAGGACAAGGTCAACCAAGTATGGACCAAGGGGGAGGCTTTCAATCTTCAAACTAAGGAGGAAGGCTTACTACCAGCTCCCTTCTGTTGTTACTTTGACATTACTAAAGCTGCTGCTATTACTGCTAACCCGCCTGCACGTATGTTGAGTTTCTCTGATCAGCTGTTATTGTATTGGTTCGATGGGGAATATCTTTTACTCTACAATTTGCAGAAGAAACATCTTAAGGTGGTAAAATGCTCCAGCTCTTGTGAGAAGCGAAACCGTGATATTTTTGAAACCAAGATGAAAAATGGAATCTGCACAGGACGTACAATTGGCGATGATGATAATTTTAATCTGCCGTACATGGATTACCAGGTGCACGCTCAAGCAGAGAACATCCTTTCTCTGAAAACCTTCATTCCTGAAGGAGAAACTAAGAAATTTTATAATTACTTTGATCTTGAACAGTCAATGGAAGAAAAGGTACCTGCAGGTTTGGTGAATACACTCAGGGAATTAGTACAATTTCATGCTTTCTATTAGTTAGTTCTGTCAATATCGTTTCACATTTGAAGTAGTAGCAGCTTTGGTATTCAAATTGTTTAAAGTTTTTTATTTTGTTTTTATTTAATTTCACTCCTTTTGTTGTTTAGACCTCTGTATTAGTAGTACTTTGGTTGAATGAATTTTCCGGTTGAATGAATACTGCCCCCATCTCGATTTTCTATGAGGAAATTCCCGTGCATTCGGTGGATACCTTAAAGGATACTTTTAAAATGGAATGTTGAAACACACTTGCACAGTCATTTTTGCTTTCATTGGTTAAGTTGTTGCTACCAGCGTGTAAACTTAATTCACTGTGCACTAGCTCAACACGTACACTTATGATCCCTATACAAATACGAAGTGCTAATCTACTTTAGTTCTTGATCGCAAACCGGACTTCAAAAAATTAGATTTTCGGGAAATATTAACCGATGTGCAAATGAATAAAACTAATAATGGAAGCAACGATCCGGTGAAGGTGAATCTGTTTCACAGTGGTTCATCATGCATGGACTAAGGAGACATTGAATTTTATATTCTTATTATTTGGATCCGACTCTAATTTATTTCTTGTAATACATTACCCACTAGGGAATGGTCCGTACAGCTATTTCGCAGTGTCCTAAGCTGGGTCATCAAACATTTTCTAATCACCATTTTCCAATCCACCTTCTTTGATTGGATGTTCGGAACTCGTCCTTTCCGGAAACTCCGGTTTCTCTGGGTTAGTTCCTAAACGTGAGAATGAATGTTAATGGATTAGAATATTTCCGGTTTCCAATTTTCCAATTTATTCAATCTTAGGCATTCATCGGTCACTAAATTTGTGGCGCAATGGGGTACGTTATACTTGGTACTGGTAGTACTGCTATCCCTTTTTTTTTTAATATGAAAGAAGATGCATTAAGAATTTAAACTTTAATTTACATAAAAGGAGTATTTCATGAGATCTCCAAACTCTTGTTCTTGCGATAGGCCATCATGTTTCTAACAGTTTTTACAGCGTTACAGTCTAACTGCGCTGCAATTTTGAAGTTGGATGATATGTGGTAAAGTTATTAGTTGTAGGTGTAGTATTTCAAATTTTCTTTCCTAAATAGACCTTTTTGCATCAATACGTCTATCTGTTTTTTTTTCTTCATTTTCAATACCAGAACAATCCTTGTATACTTTCCAATCATAAGAATAGATGCGGGACTGGGAGTTGCATAAGTAAGGTTGGGTGCATTCAATTTTTCTTATTATTGTTCTCCATATATGACTGTTTGTATGCCTATTGCATGAAATTTGATCATTATGTGATGATCGTTGGAGGTGCAATAGACAGGTACAATTAAAATGGCGATATTTATTCCAAAAACAAAACCCCAAATGTGTTTGACGATAAAAAAAAACTTGCTAAGAAAATCATTGTATTAAAGAAGAGAAGTTACAAATGTTGAGGTAAGAAATCGGGACTGATTCCCCACCACTCATTACATACATCAAATCTTCTACAGTGTTTTGCTAGTTTATCAGCAATAAAGTTAAAATATTTTCTTAAATGACTTGTTTTAATGAAAGAAAATGAGTCTAACAAGTAATAACAATCATCCATATAGTTGAACTAAACCAGCATAGATTGTTATCTTTATTATTCAGATAATCTATAACTTTTTTAGCATCGCTGTCGAGACTTATGGAGGTAATTCCTTTGCTACGGGCCCAAGTGATGGCTTCCAGTAGCTAGACACTGCGCCTCTTCGGGATTCCTTGCTATGCATTTGAAATATTTTCATCCTTTGAAGTTGCCTGCACCTGTAGTCATGTATATACCAATACCAGAAATATTAGTATCTTTATCATAAGACGCATCACATAAAATCAAAGTAAAGTTATCTGGCAGATTATCTAACATGATTGGATTAGTAGCACTAGGTGTCTGATTATTAATGGCACCATGACTCTGATTAGAAGATTGACTATAGACAGAGGTCATAGCAACAATAGTATCATTAGATAGTCTCAAAGCCAATCTGACAGTAGCAGTAGGATGAGTTGTTTTATGTTGGAACACTCTAAAGCATTTATCTCTCTATATGCTCTAGGTTGTAGTAAAAATTTCAATCTGTGTGTGAACATCATGGTTATTCGCCATCCATTTCCTTATCCATTCTTTGATTGTAGGATTATTAGCCGCATCCTGCAAAATCAAATACCCTTTTGGGGTTCCAGGCCAAACAGATTTTGTAAACTGACAATGAAGGAGCAGATGTTCAGTAGTTTCGTTGATGTTGTTATTGCACGTACAACAATTATTATTATTACTAGATACATATTGAGATAATCTTACTTTGGTAGGTAAAATATCAGAGATGCATTTCCAAAGAAACAATTGAACTTTAGGAATGAGCTGAGTTTTCCATAAAGCCTTAAAAATAGGATCAGGGGGGATTAACAGTACCATTTGAATTAACACTAGTTAAAACCCTATAAGAAGATTTCACAGAGAACTTACCATTATGAGAAGAGTACCAAATCAATCTATCCTCACCAAACTGAGGTATTCTAATTTGTTTGATCCTATTAGCATTTTCCTTAGTGTGAAATTCATAAAGTAAGGGTACCTTCCATTGCTTTGTTTCATGATTTATAAAGTCAGCTACAACAAGATTTGGATTAGGGTATTAAGTACACAAGGGAAAAGTAACATCTGGAATCCAGTTCCTCGAAATATCTAATACTCCTACCATGTTTGACCTCCCAAAAAGAGTTATGTTTCACAATCTCTAAGCCTTTACAAATACCTTTCCAGACCCAAGAGGAATCCTGATTTTTCTTGTAATGCAAAGAATGATTATTCCTGAAATACTTACATTTTAGAATTTTAAACCACAACTCATCAGCCGCATGGAATAATCTTCAAGGAATTTTGGATAGTAAAGCTAAATTAAAATTTCTAAGGTCACGAAACCCTAATCCACCTACATGCTTGTGAGTGCAAATACCTTGCCGCTGTTTTTCCATGAGATTTTTCGGACTAGGGATCACCTTGAGTATCAAGGAATATCTTTGAACAATAAATGATAAGAATTATGTACATGTTCAAATATGTCGACATCTAGAAGTTTCTTAGCAAACCCTAATTCCCAGCTTCACATAAAATTTACAGAGATATGTAAATATTAGAAACTCGGTTTTGCTTCTTGGGATCAGTTGTACCAACCTCACAATGTAAGTTGTGATCGGTTATACCATGTTTCCAAAACCAGGTTGTGACCAATTACACCTTGCTTCCCAGAGGTATCTTGTGATCGGTTACACATTACTTCCTGAGTTAGCTTATGATCGGCTACACCTTGCTTCCCTAAGATAGCTTGTGATCGATTAAAACAAACTTCCAATTCATCTTGTGACCGGTTATGCCTTGGTTCCCAAAGTAACTTATGGCCGGTAACAACTTGCATTCCAATATAGCTTGTGATCGGTTACAACTAGATTTATAATGAAGCTCATGACCGATTGCAAAAAACTATATTATATAGGCTATGACCGGTTATACCATAAATATCAACAAGTTAAGATAGGTTCTACAAAAGTCATCTTCCATTAGTCACCCAAAAGATATTCAAAGAATAACAAGACCAATCATGATTTCCTTTCGATTATGAAACAAGTTCATAAATGTACTTCCTTTAAACGAATGTTATAAAACATTGTTTCCTTTGGTGAAATCATTATTATATAACGCACACATCATTAAATAACTATATACAATAGATTATGTCGATGTCGTACTTACGAAGTTCCAAAAGATAAGTGTTCATGCTTCATAATATGTTTTCCTTGACACTTTTGTCATACCATTATGATCAAGTCACATCACTAGAGTATCATATACAATATATACAGCTTCGCGTGTTATGTTTTCAATATAGCACGACTTGAAAGATACGTTAGAAATGGAAACAAGATCAAGTAAATTTTACTAACCTCGAGTGGAAGGATGATGTCGTCGTTGTAGTCGTTACTTCTTTACATTCTTCAGGTCTTCGGATTAATGCTTGGACGTCTAACATTCCTAGACTTTCTAGTATAATCTAAACGAAGTTGACTCTAGTATTTAATCAAGTGACTCTGTATCAGTTTTGATACTAAAATATGACAATCAAACTTGACATACCAACGCTTGGTGAGTTCGACCGGGCTATTCTATAACATCCTTACTCCAGATTCTGCAAGTTTCTCTTCCAACAAAAGTATTTTTGATAAAGATTATCACATTCAAGTGACTTCTTACGTACGTCTTCCTCCGAATCAGATTCTTTTTTAATGAGGAAACTTTAAATGCAGAAAAACCATGGGACCTAGTCCAGATTGAACACTAAACTGTATTAAGCCGCTACAGACACTAGCCTACTACCATTTAAATTCAGTCTGGAATGTAGTTGAGCCCTAACTCAGCCTCCCACTGAACCAGGTACAGTCGCGCTCCTTACGCCTCTTGAATCCCAACAGGACTCCGCACAATTGATTCCCTTAGAAGATGTCACACCAACTAAGAGTTGATTCAACTCAATTGAAGACTTTAAACCAAATCTGTCTCCCACAGATTAAGCCTATATAATTATTTTCCTGATTTACAATTGAAACGGATGATCGGATCAAACGTAAGATCCAGGTGATGGAAATCGATAGCAACTTGACAAAATTCTGGCTATCCTCAAAATCTGGACTTATGCAACTCGAAGTGCAGCCTAGATTATTATTCACCTCACAAGTATAAAACTTGTGGAAACACAAAGTTGAGACGAAGAGAACTTTGTGATTTATATATATCTTGTTCAAGTGATAAATCAACAATCGAACAAGATCAGGATACTCAAGTTATCAAGATAAAAGATAACTGGACCTGGCCTCACGAATCCCAATGAAGACTTTGATAGTCACTAAACCCTAAAAGGGTTTCTGGAGAGGACGATTCTAGATACAACTAGGACACACCAAAAAGTAGTGTCAGGATTCAAAAATACCAGTTGCCAAAAGTCCCCCTTACATAGACATTCAAAGCATAGGTTGCTTTAGGTTTAAGAGAAAATAGCTTTGGAACCAAGCAAACAATATTCACCGCTAGATGAAAACTTTGAATCTTATTCACATAAACAATATATGCACCCTGGTTAGGTAAATCGCAACCAAACCGTGTAAAAAGACTATGTCCAACATGGTTAGCCGAAACTAGCCGGTTTGAACTTAAAAGCTTAACACTCATTTTCATGAACACAAAGACATTGTTCTTGCAATCATGTGATCAAATAAGTCTAGTGTATTATAGAGAATTGATCAAATGCAAATTATCTCAGAGAAATAATTTAATGCAATAGAATCATAATAAACATAGTTGGTAAATGCACAAAGTAAAAATACTTGAGTAGTTCATGAATCGGCTGAGTCAAGGTACGCGGACCAGTTTGCAAACTTATAAGCAAATACGAGTTCCGGAATTGACAGAACTTCTTCAGTTCACGTACCGGTTTGCAAACTTAGGTGCAACACTAAGTTCCGTAGTTGACATAACTTTTTTAGTTCACGTACCGGTTTGCAAACTTAAGACTTTTGCCGGTTCTGGAGTTCACAGAACCTTTTCAGTTTTCATACCGGTTTGGGTACTAAACTGGTTCTAGAATATAGAACTGTATTGGTTCGCATACCGGTTTGAATACTTTAAGCCGGTTCCCTTACCACAGTTCCAAAATGGTTTGCATAGGAATATACATACCTATTTGGATCACTAAACAAATAGATTTTCCCGTGATGTGCATATGAATATGTGTATCACACAAATCTGAAAGTCGATATATAGCTACTCCTCTACGTGTACGAGTACATGTAATACGGCTTCAGACATATAACAATTTTATAATTTTGTAAGACTGATAACACTGTCTTGTATTACGAATATAGGAGTTCTATATTTCTCTAAATTAGTTCGAAACTTTCCAGAATAACATCAATGACACATATCACTGTTCCACGCTATTTTCGAATGATAAACTTGAATCATGATTTGGTTCCGAATAATAAATTATTCTCTACCGAAATTAATCAAGTATGAACAAATGTTTATTAAGCTTAGTCATTATATTTCGAGAAATTCGTAAACTAAATAATTAGTTCTCGACTCGAAATTCTTGTTTATGCAAGCTAGTCTAATTAGTTATGCGACAAACATCTCAAGGATAGAGAAGTGAATATAACTTGAGAAATAGGTGGTTTAGTTTTTACTTACCTTTTGTTGATGAAGTTCTCCAAAAGCTTAGGTTCATATTCGCCTTCAAACGATAGAACGCAAATGATGAAACCAGACCGAGACTTAACTAATTGTAGACTAGAAATCAAGATATAGTTTTGACAACTAAATTTGAAAACAAGCTTGATATAGCAACACTTGTGAGTTCGACCGAGCAATGGTCTAACAGTTTTTATTATTGAATTTATTCAAAAAAATTATCCCATGAAAGATCTTGGTTTGTTCCATTACTTCTTAGGCATGGAAGCAACTTTTCTAGAAGATTCAAAGAAGTATATTATAGATATGCTTCAGAAGTTTGATATGCTTTATTGTAAGCCAACAAACACTCCAGTGCTTCATGGTCCTAGACTTTCAATCTCTACTGGAACTCTTTTGACATATGTGACAGGTTATAGAAGTATTGTAGGAGGTTTGCAGTATTTGACCATGACAAGGCCAGATATTTATTTTCCAGTGAACTGTGTATCCCAATTTATGAGTCCTCTTACAACTGAAAATATGTTACTTGTTAAGAGGATATTGAGATATCTAAAAGGCTTAATTGGTTCAGGTATTCTTCTCACTGCAGATGATACTTCTTCTATCAGTTCTTATTTTATTTCACATTGGGAAGGATGCGCTAATACTAGAAGGTTTACATCAGGTTTTTGTACTTTTCTAGGGACTTCAAAAAAAAAATTGGTCCTCAAAGAAACAACCTACTATCTCAAAATTATCAGATGAAGCAGATTATAAGTCAATGGTTGTTGCTTCCGCAGAAGTTGTTTGGATATCTTTTTTGCTGAACTTGGAGTTTCTGTTCACCAACCTTGTCTGATATTTTGTGACAATACTTCAGCTAACAGTTTATCCTGCAACCCGGTGTTTCATGTAATAACTAAACATGTTGAAATTGGCTATCATTTTGTCAGGGAATTGGTGAGTTCGGGGTTTCTTAAGATAAATCATATTGCTACTACAGGACAAGCAACTGATATATTCGCAAACCACACGTTCAAACGATACAAAACTTTCCAGGAGATCATTTTAATCAATAATGAACATACCCAATTAAATATTTCAAAACAAAACACCCTTATCAAGATTCGAAATATTTATACATCCAATAATGGTTTTTAACCCAAAAAACAAGAACCCTAATCATGATACTATCATGTTATCAGCAACTTTCAAGCACACAAAGCATGTTATTTCAAGTACGAAAACGCATCAAACCAATAGCTCACGATACCAATATCAGAGATTATACGATTAAGCGGAAGCGTTGTGCGTACATGAACCCTAATCATGATATGGATGTTATTTATACATCCATATCTAATTGATATTGGAAAGGACTTCCCCGCTTAATCAATAAAAGAGGGTTAAAATAGACAATTCTTCCTTTTTTAGGGTAAGAGTTGTGCGTACGTGAATCCTTTAAGTGTATAAAGGTTCCGTAACCTTGCATTCCTTTTTCCTTCTCTAAGAAACTCTTTTATTATAAGTTTGCTTGTAGAGCTTGTTCTGAGAAATTCCTCTCACAAACCCATATTGTTATGGAGACTCCAAGCATCATAACTTCTGTGGAAAAGACATTAAAATGATTGTTAAGCCATCAATCATGAAGGAAAAAGATAAATCTCTGTTACCTCCAACTTTAAAAAGAAAAATAAGGAATGTGAGGAAGCCAAGAGCTGTTCCTTCAAATTCTCAGAAGTTTTCTGATGTTCTTGAAGAGTTGAAGGAAACAAAGAAGGAGATTCAGGAAATAAAGGCTTTTGTTTTTAGGACTCTTGAAATTCAGAAGGCCCTGGTTCGACATCAGTCAAGAAGGTTTGTTGATATCAACTCTTTTCTTCATGAACCTTATGTCCCAATGGTTGTTGACGACAAGGAGTTCGGGGACGATAAATAATTTTTCAAAGGCTTAATGTCTAGGAAACTTCTTATGATATTTTATTCTTATGTTTTAAAAAGGATAACTAGGGTTTGGAATAGCCATTATTGTGAGTACACATAGCGATTTCCAACGATTTTCATCTTGCGATGTTTTTAGATTTATTTATTTAAATTCTAAAGTTTATTTGGAAGATAATTTTGCAGTATTAATCTTTATGGTTTTATATATTGCAACTTGTTATGGGATATGTGTGTTTGCATCCGTGAACTTTGATTGTCCCATACGTGGTCAAAAGTTAAGTCTTTCATATGCCAGTATGCAAGTATTGATAAAAGATTGAATGAACTTTTGACAAACAAAAGTTAAGCCTATTATGTCATTATACAAATATTGATGGAAGATAGGATGAACTTTTGTTTACAAAGATTAAGTCTATTATATGGCATTGTGAAAATAGTGATGAAAAATAGAATGAATCTTTGTTTATTCCGCAGTATTGATCTTCCCTGATCCATATCTTTATGTGAAGACTGTGCGGCTCCGTAAGTTCTCTTATGTGAGCATTTCCGATTAAATTAATCATGGGTTCTCTTGTGGTTAATTTAATTGAGATTATTGGATAATAAATTCATGTTTCATGTGATTTGTTAATGTCCAAAGAAATCCTTATTCTCTTGTGAAAGTAAGGTCGATCTTGTTGTTCTTTCGGGAATGACATTTTATGGGGGAGAGTTCTTAATTGAACTTGTGCTTAATTGCCAAATCTTTGTGGGGAGTGCGTCTATGGAATATTATAGGGGCTATCTTGTATCTTTATAAACTCCTTGATGAATGCATTTAGTTTCGGCTATATGATTGCATCTAAAAAAATTGATATGTGCTTTTATTTTGGTCATGAAGTATCTCTATGGAAATTTCATTAGGATCCCACTAATTTTCGTACCTTTGCCAATTTTATTGACAAAAAGGGGGAGAATTAATGTGTAGTTCACACTACAAATACATATGTTTTTCGGATCATTATGTAAGGGGGAGTGGTTTTCATGTAAGATGAAGTATTGACTAAGGGGGAGTGATACATATCACCATAGTATTATTGTCGAAGTTGTGATACAATTGAACTTTGATGCTGTGTAATAATACTATGACACTGTATAACAATGATTGAGAGCTATTGTTTTCTCATTGTTATAGCTACGGATCTTCAACAACGTTGATGCTGAGTTGAACACCTTTAGAATCATTGGAGTACTTGGAAGTGACGAAGATTTCGAGTAATGTTGAAGAACCAAGGAGATCAAGCATTTGGATGAGAAGCTACAAAGTTTATTTATTTTGTATTCCATATGTATTGATTGTTTTGTCACTAAAATTGACAAAGGGGGAGATTGTTAGAGCACTGCTCAGTCGAACTCGCAAGCGTTGCTATGTCAAGTTTAGTTGCCAAAACTATAAGTCTTGATTTCTAGTCTATTTATAGCTAAGTGTCGGATTAGGATAATAAGTATAGTTGAGCCTTAGACTCCACGGTGTTCATCGAATGAAGACGAAGAACTACTCAAGGGAACTTGTGGAACTTCATTAACAAAAAGATATGTGGAGACTTGAACTTATCTATTACTCAAAAGTCTATCAATTCTATCTCCTATTTGAGACAAAAGTCGTAGCTATATAGACTTCAATTATACACATTTGCTATTTCGAGCCGAGTTTATCTCGCTTATCTATTTCTCGAAATATGTGTTGGTAAGCATTCGCTTTAGCCAAGTTCATCTTTACTCTTGACAAAAGTTGTGTTGATTATTTCAATAACATGAAAATCGCAGTTGATGAAAATAGTTTGTGAATAACAACTATTTTAACATCCTCTAAGAAAGTTTCAATGATTGAAATGAGAGTTTAGAACAAGTAACCATATTTTAACATCTTTACTCTAAGTGTGTTCTCACATTTGTGTAAAAGTCCGAAACCGGGAACCCGAAGTATGCGTACCCGTACGCGTACTAGCGGTGTTGGAAATCCGGGTAAGTATGCGTACCCGTACGCATACTGGCGGAAGTTTCATGTCCGTGAATTTCTTATGGAGTTTGGAAGTGAAAAACAAACTCAAACCGGTTACTTAAGTACACGTACCCGGTTTTATCTTTAAGTTGGTTACTTTCTAAAATCGGTTTGTTCATGAACTAAAATATTTATATAATAAGGAATGCAATCTTTGCAAACCGTGGCTATAATGTTCATGAATTGATTCGAGTGAATCAAAAATAATTTTGCTTCGACTGTGTCTTGTATACTTCTATGAGATCTAAGAAATTGAACAACTCTCTAACTAGTTCATTTGAGTCATTTGAACTAGTTATGGTAAAGATGAATAAGGTTGATATGAAGGTACTCATATGGCTAACCATTGGTTAACTATTGTTGAACCGACTAAGTATACACGTATAGGAACGGTTACTCAAAACTAAATGAAGTAACATTTCATTTGTGTATAACAAGCTAAGTTCGATCTAACAGTTGAAAGATATTAGCTTGAATCTAATCAGGTTTTCATCTAACGGTGAATATTGAATGCTTTGTTACCATGGTAACTTAGATTGCAAACCCTGATTTGAAATCTATATAAAGGAGAACTCTAGCAACTGGGAAACCTAATCCCACACCTCCTGTGTTATACTAGTTGTATAAGCTAGATTCGATTCTCCTTTAACTTTAGGTTTTTTAAGAAACCCTATAGGTTAACGACTTAAAGACTTCATTGGGATTGTGAAGCCAGACCCAACTATTTTCTCTGTAGTTGTGTGATCTGATCTTGCTGTTTCTATCGTGATTGAGTGCAATCGTAAGATTGGATTGAGATTTATATCTCCGATAGGCAAGATAGAAAAGTAGTCACAAACACCTTCGTCTCATCGTTTGTGATTCCACAATATCTTGTTTCGTTAATCGATTAAGATTATTGTGAAGTGATTGATAATACTAGGCTGTTCTTCGTTAATATAAGTCCTGGTTATCAATTGGTTCCTGTTCACCTTGATTTATCAAAAGACGGAATAAAAACTCGTAGGTATATCTGTGGGAGACAGATTTATCTATTCAATAGACTTTTCTGTGTGATACGGATTTATTTCTCAAGTCTTGGACTTTGGGTCATAGCAACTCTTGGTTGTGGGTGAGATCAGCTAAGGGAATCAAGTGCGTAGTATCCTGCTGGGATCAGAGACGTAAGGAGCACGACTGTACCTTGAATCAGTGTGAGATTGTTTAGGGATCAACTACATTCCAGACCGAAGTTAGCTTTATAGTAGGCTAGTGTCTGTAGCAGCTTAATACAGTGTGGTGTTCAAATCTGGACTAGGTCCCAGTGTTTTTCTGCATTTGCGGTTTCCTCGTTAACAAAGCTTCTGGTGTCTGTGTTATATCTTTTCCGCATTATATTTTGTTATATAATTAAAATATCACAGGTTGTGCGTTGAATCGATCAATTGGGAAATCCAACCTTTGGTTGTTGATTGAAATTGATTGATCCTTGAACATTGGTCTTTGGTACCGTTCAAGTTGTTTCACATAATAATCAGGCTCATGGATTTTTATCTGTTTGATTTGCTGATTACATTGTGAAACAGATATACGAACTCTTTGATATACTTTTCTTAAGATTGAGTCTAATTGTCTAGTTGGTTCTCTTGCATGTATATTGGAGTTAGTCCATACAGATTGCTAAGCGAAATATTGGGTGAGGTTGTTAGACCCCCCGTTTTTTCAAATATGACTTCTTGTAATCATGTTTCAATATTGAAACCTGTGTCAGAAGCTAAACTGCAAACCCTTCCGCTTGTTAAAGATGTGGTTACTTCTTCCACTAATCAAGGAATCATCACATCTCACGGAAGGAAGAAATCTTCTAACGATGGTTCTAATCCTATACACTCTAATTACTCTGGTGATCAGAAAGTATATCTCTTTTGTGATTCAAAAGGACATGTTCAACGGAAGAGCAAACTGAGGTTGAATGACAATTATTTTGGTCGACTTAAACACACCTTAGATTTAATACTCAAAGGTGTAACTGACATTCGTATGTCTCAACCTATTGGTTTTAGTACTCACCCTTTGAATTCTTCTAGGAAAGTCAGTTCAATCTGCTCATCTAACGTTCGAACTAATTGTAGCATTAATACAAATCGGTCATGGAGATTTCAGAAAACTCCTTCTCAACTTAAGGTGAAGGATGATGTTCAAGATGTGAGAAAGGTACCAGTAGATGAAAACAACAATGGAGACATGAAGGGCAACCTTAATCTGATAATTGAAGGATACAAGGATCTTATCAACAGGCTGTCAGGTATACTTATTGGTAAAATGCCTTCTGTTTAGTTGAGCTATTTCTTATCGTCCATATCTAAACTTTTGTCTACAAATAGCTTTGCCTAAGTATTGTTTTGTTTCAAAAATCACTTCAATTGTCTACTTTCTTTTAAAAAGTATTTTTACAATTGAGTTGTGAGCTGCTTTTGTGCTCTAAATATTTTCCTCCTGTGAGAATGTAAAATTTATTGAGCCAAAAAATTATGAAAGAATTTTGTTTTTTTCACGTAGCAAAATTTGGTGTATTCCTTTACCTTGTAAAGAAGTTCTTTACAGTTTTCAAGTTTTGTTTTTTTGGAGACCATATTGGTTTTCGTACGGGTATCCACATTGACTTATCACGAACCAATTTTTAGAAACCCTAAAGTTATTCCCTAAGAAACCATTTAAATACCAATCCTATTGAGTCACGTACGCGTACTCTAGGTTATTTTCTTATTGTCAAGAAGGTCATCACCTTCTCGCACTTGTGATTTTGCAAGAGGTTTTCTTGATAAAGGTATTGGTTTCGATTCCAAAGGGAAGAAGAAAAGAACCCTAGTAGAAGTTGATGATATCAAATATCTCCTGAGGATTATTCTGATGTCTCATGCTACTATGCTTATACTCATCAAGATGTAGAGAATGATGAGATGGTTTCGGCCGAAGTGGTTCATGATTTTCTCAAATACTTTGAGGAAGCGAAACTTCAGCTCGTTGACACTATGAAGGGTCTCAATGTGTTACGAACTAAGTTGAAAAAGGTTAATTCTGAACTTGTTCTCATGAAGGCACATGTTAAAGATTTTCTCAATGAGGATATCTTTTCTGAAGAAGTAGTGTATGCTTTCAATCATAAGCTCAAAGGACTCAACACTCGTGAGGGTTCCGGAAGTTCTCATTGATTTCAGTTCATGATCGGTTTTGTCGGTTTAGGAGTCATTTGTTTTTTAACTTGTTGATTCTTTTGTCTTATGTCTAGGAAACTTCTTATGAGAATTTATTCTTGTGTTTTAAGAAGGATAACTAGGGTTTGGAATAGCAAATATTGTGATTACACATAGCTATTGCCAACGATTTTCGTCTTGTAATATTTTAGATTTATTTAAATTCTAAGTTATCTGGAAGATGATTTTGCAGTATTAGTCTTTATTGGTTTCATATATTGCAAATAATGTTATGGGATATGTGTGTTTAAGTCCGTGAACTATGATTGTCTCATATATGTCAAAACTTAAGTCTATTATGTCTTTATGCAAATATTGATAAAACATGGAATGAACTTTTGAATATTCCGCAGTATTGATCTTTCCCTGATCCACTTCTATGTGAAAGTACTGTATGGCTCCGTAAGTTTTCTTATGTTGAGCATTTCTGATTGAATTAATCATTAAGGTTCCTTTGTGGTTAATTTAATTGAGTTTACTGGATATAAATTCATGTTCCATGTGATTTGTTAATGTCCAAAGAAATCCTTCCTTTATTGTAAAAGTAAGGTCGCTCTTGTTGTTCTTTCGGGAATGACATTTTATGGGAGAGAGTTCTTAATTGAACTTGTGCTTAATTTCCAAATCTTTGTGGGGAGTGCGGCTGTGGAATATTGTAGGAGTTATTTTGTATCTTTATAAACTCCTTGATGAAAACACGAAGTTTCGACTATGTGAAATCATCGAAAAAAAGTTGATATTTCTATTTTAGTCATGAATAATCTCTTTGAGAATTTCATTATGATCCCGCTACTTATCGTACCTTTGCTAATTTATATTGACAAAAAGGGGGGGAATTATTTTGTAGTTCACACTACATACATATGGTTTACGGATCATTATGTAAGGGGGAGTGGTTTTCATCATGAGATGAAGTATTGACTAAGGGGAAGTGACACATATCACCATAGTAGTATTGTCAAAGTTGTGATACAATTGAACTTTGATGATGTGTAATAATACTATGACACTGTATAACAATAATTGAGAACATTTGTTTTCTTATTGTTATGGCTATGGATCTTCAACAACTATGATGCTGAGTTGAACACGTTCAGAATCACTGAAGTACTTAGAGTGGCGAAGAATTCAAGGAATGTTGAAGAACTAAGGAAATCAAGCATTTGGATGAGAAGCTACAAAGTTTATTTATTTTGTAATCCATTTGTATTGATAGTTTTGTCACTAAAATTGACAAAGGGGGAGATTGTTAGAGCACTGCTCGGTCGAACTCACAAGCGTTTCTATCTCAAGCTTGTTTGTCAAGTTTAGTTGTCAAAACTATAAGTCTTGATTTCTAGTCTACTTATAGCTATGTCTCGGATTAGGATAGAATATGTAATTGAGCTTTAGACTTCAAAGCATTCATTGATTAAAGACGAGGATCTACTGAGGATAGCTTGGAGGAACTCCATCAACGAAAGGTGTGTAGAGACTTGAACTCATCTATCACTCAGAAGTCTATTATATTCTATCTTTTATTGAGACTAATTCGTATAACTATATAAGGTTTACATTATACACATTTGATATTTCGAGTTGAGTTTAACTCACTTATATATTTCTAGAAATATGTGTTGGAAAGCTTTTTTCTTTAACTGTGCTCATCATTATTCTTGACGAATGTCAAAAGATGATCATGTGAAAATCGCCTTGTAACATCTTGCATGGTTTGTGTGAGACAGTTATTTAATGTAGACTCAGAACGTTTTGTATTGATCATTCGATCACTTGAAAATTGCTTATAAGCTAATAATTTATGTGAGATATCTATTGTCGTCTTCTAAGAATGTTACAATGATTGAAATGGGAGTTTAGAACAATTAATCATTGTCGGGATATAATACAGTATGCATACCGGTATGCAAACTGTTGTAAGAATAATCAGGTCCGGGAACCAAGTATGCATACCCGTATGTGTTAGAGCATTGCTCGGTTGAACCCACCAAGCGTTGGTATGTCAAGTTTGGTTGTCATATTTTAGTGAACCAAAACTCATTTAAAGAGTCGCTTGATTATTTACTAGAGTCAACTTCGTATAGGTTAGCTAGAAAGTTACTAGGATATGAGACTTACAAGTATTACGTGAAAACTTTAAGAATGTGAAGAAGTAAAGAGCTACATCGACGACATCATCCTTCCTCTTGAGGTTAGTAATATTTGACTTGAACTGTTTTATTCCTAACGTATCTTTCAAGTCGTGCATATTGAAAACATAACTGTGAAGATGTGAATGATTATACTCTAGTTAGACATAGTATTAAGGAATTACAATACGAAGTATAACGTCTATCTTTTGAACTTTTTATATAAGACATCGACATAATCGTATGAATGCTATTGTGATTATGTATGGGTATGGGTGAAGATTTCGTCCGAGGAAACAATGTTTTACATTCGTTTAAAGGAAGTACAATTCATAAACTTCTTTTGTGAAT
Source organism: Papaver atlanticum (assembly GCA_023531105.1). Lineage (NCBI taxonomy): Eukaryota > Viridiplantae > Streptophyta > Magnoliopsida > Ranunculales > Papaveraceae > Papaver > Papaver atlanticum. Next base: position 290,423 of record JAJJMB010016078.1, read on the forward strand.
CGAAAGGGAAATCGCTAGGCTTATTAGAATTGTTATTCATTGCAAATCTTTGGATTACCAATATGTGTGTTTAGTATAACCGCTCATAACTTGTTTATGTATCTTGGAAAAACTATTCACAATGCCTGACTTTTGTATTGGTATGACTTTTATTAGTTAAACCGATCTTAAGTAATCACCTGAGATGGTATGATCGATATTTTGCAATTGGTATGACAACCTTTACACATTGGGTAACCGATCCTAGTAAGAGGTGCAACCGATCACAAGTATGTGGATTCGATCCTTGTAAGAGGTACAACAAGTCTTAGTAATTGGTAACCGATCCTATGACTTGTGCAACCGATCACAAGTAAATACCATTATAATGTGGTAACCGATCCTAGTACCTAGTCAACCAATTTTTGGAAAACTAGTGTGACCGATCCTAGTACCCACATGGAGGTGGAACCGAAGCTTTGTGTTTTGGTAGAACCGTGAAACCCATTAATGGTGATTTGATAGGATAATCAATCACATAGTTCTTGGAAGTAAGATGAACCAATTCTAAACTTGTTTGGAAGTGTGGCAAATCGGTTCCAAGATTATAAATAAGAAAAAGGATTTACAAAGTAAAGATGTCGACATACTTTGAACATGTGCAGTAATTCTTATCTTTTATTGTTCAAAGATATTCCTTAATAACTAAAGGAGAATCCCGGATCGAATTAAATTGAGAATCTTTTAATTAAGGTTTTTAGTATTTATATTCTTTTAATTTCCAGCAATTAAATGCATATCTTTAGGAAATAAAAATTTGTAAGTGCATTTACTAATTGGAGATTTTCTACTGAGATTTCGGTCAATATTTGGAAAGCGCATATCCAGGAATTATGAAAACCGATTTTGGATTTATTGCATATCTTTGAGAATATTCGATTTTGGAAATTCCTTGGTGTCCAAACTTCCTTGGTCTATGAATATTGAAGTTTTCATTTCGAGCAAACTAATCCTCAGAGCCAGCAAAACTACCTAGCTGTGTTGTTACTAGTGGAGTCGTCTATTCGGAGAGGAAAGTACCCTAATTAGGCGAAATCTCTTACGACCGCTCGTTTTAAAGACTTCTTTGGGATTGAGAAGCTCTACGAGTACCGTTGGTGGGAAACTAGATAATTGCAGTTTATTATTAGTTTTCGATTGATTTGATTGACTAACGGCTGTTGAACTTTGATTGCACCTAATTTGTTTATGCTTGAGAATCTTCTCTTCTGATATAAGATTTACTCAAACTAGATCGAAGTATCGATGAGGATCTGTATACTGTTTGTATATCTAAAGACGTCTTGTGATAATCCATCGTTAACAGACTCCGTTCTGTGTGTGATTGATCACAAGAGATTGAAGTTGATTGTGTGCAGGTGCTGATTGAAGATCTAAGAAGATTTGAAGACAAAGAAGATTTCTTATTTGAGTTCATAATCTTTGGTGTGCACAAAACTTGATCGGCTGGGTATCCAACTATAATCGGTTTATCTTTTGATAGATTGGATTGATTAGTTGAGTAGATCGGCATCATTACATTTATTTGTAATTCATAGTATTGATTGCATAGTCTAAACAATTACTTTGGTAGTTGTTGAATAGATTGATTTAAGAACCCGACAAAGGAGTTTATTCGGATAAACAGAAGAGCCTTTTGTCAAACTCATATCACGTTATTTGAAATGAGTTGTTATCGAACATATTTGTTGTTCATTTACTGTTTGGAATACGAACCAAAGGAATTGTTCCAACTGCGTGACTTATTACAAGTTGGAGGCGCAGGGATACTGAGGGAACTAGGTGAACTATAGGTTTAGTTGCTTGGTCTCAACTATACGAAGTTAGTTTAGATTTTGTGTAGCGGCTTAATTATGAGAGTATTCAATTCTGGACAAGGTCCCGGGATTTTTCTGCATTTGCGGTTTCCTCGTTAACAAAATCTTGCTGTGTCTTTTACTTTTCTATTTCCGCAATTATAATTGTTTTTATTATAATTAGAAGTAAAATACACAAACGTTAATTCCAAATTACTTGATATCAATCCTATAGTGTTTGGTTAAGTCCGAACCTATTATCAAGTAATCATACTTCGTTGTTGTATTGTCTCGATCTCGTATCCATAGACGATCACACGAAGTGTGAACCGATTAGTTGTATTGTCTCGACTCAGTCCATAGACAATCACTTTCGGAGAAAGGACTTATAGGTGGATTTTTTTTAGATTGAGGTATAATTGGGTACCCTCGTATTTTCAATTGGTATCAGAGCAGGCAAACACGAAAGGATCTAACAATCTGTGTTTGGTGCGACCCAACCTATAATAAATGAACTCGAGTTCTCATGAATCGACTTCAATTACCGTACCGCCAAGATTTTACGGAACAAACTATCTATGGTGGAAATATGCTATGAAATCTTTTCTTCAATCACAAGACTTTAATACATGACTATTAGTCATCGATGGTTATAATCGCCCGAAAGTAGAAAATTTGGAAACTAAGTTTAAACGCTTAGTGGATTTTTCAAACGAAGAAAAGGATTTTGCTAAGCAGAATTCAGATGGTTTGAATGCTATTATACATGCTATAACTCGTAATCTATAACATCATGTATCAACATGTCAAACTTCGAAAGAAGCTTGGGATAATCTTCAGATCGTATTCGAAGGAAATATATCAGAGAAAGAAGCTAGACTTCAAACTCTTACGTCCGATTGGGAAAACCTTCGAATGGATGACAACGACACTTTTGAAGAATTTTATATCAAACTCTCTGAGATGGTAAATGCTTCTTTCTCCCTTGGAAAGACTATTTCTGAAAAAGATATAGTATGCAAAATTCTCAGATCGTTGCCATCTAGATACGATTCTAAGAAGCATGTAATCATCGAAGCTAATGATCTTTACTCCTTATCGAGAAGTTCCCTTGTCAGAAAACTAAAGATATTTGATCAGGAGTATTCGTCTATACAAAAAGACAATCTGGCCTATAAAGCTGGTAGAAAGGTTCCGACTCAATGTCCGGAAACTCCCAAGATCAGGAAGATCAAAATGCTTAAGATGAAGCTGAACTAAATCATCATTTGTCTCTTATTACTTAACGATTCAAGAAATTGTTGAGATACCGAAAAAGAGAATCTCCTGTGTCAAAAAGAAATCACATTTCTACACATAAGCGTGAAGGCACTTGGGATGATAATGATGATATTCCTCAATGCTACAAATGTAGAGGATTTGGTCATATTTCTCCGGATTGTCCAACTAAGGATAGCCAATGGAAAAGAAATGCATATACTGCAACCCTTGACTATTCCCCTGACGAGGATGATCAAGACTATATGGTGGATAATATTGCAACCATTGCAGAAGTCTCTAACTCTGAAATTATTTCAACTCTAGATACTCAATAAGAGTTTACTCCTACGATTTTCAAAGAAATGTTTCCATGTAAAGATAAAAGAACTCAGCTTCTTGAATCTAACATCAATGGAATAAAATCATCGCTTGATCAACTCAAACGGAGTTTTCTGTATGATAAAGAAAAATTTAACAAGCGACTTGAGAAAATCGAGGTATCTCAATGTTCCGAAAAGGTACAAATATCTAAACTCATTCTCGACATTACATATTGTCAAGATGAGATAAGGAAGTTAAAAGCAGAAAATCAGAAACTGAGAGATAAACTCAATTGCTTTGGAAAACCATCAACTGGTATGAATGCATCAAAAGGCAAGGAGGCAAGTTTAAATAAATTTGTGGAATCTAAATCCAGAAACCGGAATACTTTTGGTATTTGTTTTCAATGCAAACAAAGAGGGCATTATCAAAAGCAATGTCCTGATATTAAACAGAAAGGAAGACTCTATAAACCCAAAAACTAAAGATCTAAGCCTAGATCAAAAATCACTTCTAAAAAGAAGAATAAGATTTTCGAACATCAAGATCTTGCATCAAGATTAAGGGTTGAACCTAAAAGTTCAAACACAATTGCTTCTCAAATCCTTAAGGATGTTGAAACCTTCAAAGGAAGAAAATTCAACAACCGAAAAATGACAACCTAATTGGATATCATAAATCCTTATTTGTTACCCTCAAAAAGTATACAGTAAGTATATAAATGTAAATATTTGGATAAAAATATTTCTAAAAATAATTTTTCGGTTAAGAAGTTAATTGAAATAATATTCTCACAGATTTTGAGAGAAAGTTCTTGAACTTATAAGAGGAGAGACCTCTTACCTCATTTTATAGAGCTTTAATAGAATGTCTACCTCTAGCTGCAACTCTCGCAAAACCGAAAAAGTCTGGACCATACTGTTTCCTAACAAGAAACTCCGTCTCGAATCTTCTGATGGTGATTCAGATTCATCTCCAGAGCTTCATCAAGATGTTCCTAATGAAGAAATCTCTTCTCTCAATGATAATCTTCTCAAGAATCTTTCACTAAAAGTAGATCTAATCTTATGTAAAGTAAGGAACATGGAAAATGATTTGCGAAAGGAAGTAAAGGAAGTCAATGGCAATGTTATTAGTCTTGAATCAAGACTAGTAATCATAGAAGATGATTGGAATCCTGTGAAATCTTCTGATCCAACTTCAACTTTGAAGGAAACTCTAAAAGGATAAAATTAGAGTTTCAAAATGGAAAATAGACATCAGTTTTTGATTTCTTTCAATAATTGTATAAGGTCTATTTCGAATAAAACTATCTATTATTTATGAATAAAATTATTATTTTATAATTTTTCTTGTGATAGTTTTTTTTTTCGATTACATAGCCCGTGCTTGAATGCTTTATATTATTGCTATGTATGTGTTATGGGATGTTTGATTTCGGTTTTCATAACCTTAATATTCGATCTCATATTGTGTGAACCCTTATGGTTTGGGTGACTTTTTGATTTAGCGGGATTGAGTTCTAGCCCATGTTGGTAGGCTTTATCAAAGGATCATAAGGGGTTCCGATTGAAACTAATATGTGAAAAAGTCACAATATGTTGAATCATTTTTGGTTTAGCATAAAAGTATATGTGTTTCGGGGTTTCAACTTTTGAATCGCAATAGTTAAAACCGATTTTCAACCTTTCTCTGGTAAAGGTTGCTCTTTGTTGTTATTCTTTTGTTTTGGCGGGAGGATGAAAACACAACGGGGGAGAGTTCTATGTGAACTTGCGCTTAATGACATATCTTTCGGGGTGAAGAGGATGCGGAATCTGAGGTAACGAATTTGTTAGTTAATCGTTTTCCTGTTTAAGAAAAGCCGGATTTTATTGCATATATTTATTGCTTTTGCTTAACAAAATTTCGGTACAATTGATGTTTATTCCATTATTTGTGTATGGATGTATGTGTGTGATTCAATTGTTTCCGGTTAAGAAAAACTATTGTTGTGTTTCTTTATGGTTTGATATCAATTGTTTAGGCTTACGAAATTTCGGTGCAATTGCGGTACTATAATGTCTATAATTGTTTCAATTGCTTCCGGTTGAGATAAATAATTATGTAAGTTGATTTATTTGGTTTGTATGAATTGTTTATGGCTTAACAAAAAGGTTTTCGTGATTAATTGTTTAGTCTAATTCGATTCCGGATAAGAGAAACTAAGTAAATTCTGATCTTGGTTAGACTTATCAAAGTGGAGGTTTCGGTTATTCAAGTCTAATCGAATGCCTTAACAAGAAATACTAGTTAACTAACCTAGTACTTGTCTTGTTTAAAAATAAAAGGTCTAAGTTATTATTCGAATAATTAGAACCTGATGAGAAAAATAAAGTTAATTCTGATCTTTATTTTTGTCTTATCGAACAAGCGATTGTATTTGTACAATCGGTTTATCAAAAGAACTAAGGTGCTTAGTCAATTTTTAATTTGCTAAACTATTATGGAAAATTTCTTCGGGCAACTGTTTCCTTGGTAACATATCAAAAAAAATTTTACTTTGTAGTTTCGGTTTTGATGTTGGTTATCTAAAATGGTGTGCGGAACCCTCGTGCTTAACTCTTATAGGTTGCAAGTCTTTTAAGATTTGTAAGATCCTTTCGGTTTGTCTTTTATTTGCTCGTACCTTTGTCATTTTGTGACAAAAAGGGGGAGAAATATATAGAGTAAACAAGTGATTTGGTATCACTAAAGAAAGGACAATGGTGCTTAAACATTATATCTAACAAAAGAGTAAAGCATAGACTAAGGGGGAGTAACATATCATATTGATACTTGTGGTTATCTTAATTACAAAGGGAATAACAAAGACGTGCGGATTGAAAATCTACCTGTCTTACCTTTAGGGGGAGTATTAGCTTTGTTATTATAATGTCAACAGCGGCATTTATGGATTGGATGTATACAGGTTATTGTGCTGTTGAAACTTGGAATCAAGCGTATGTGTAATGAATTCTTGTAATTTTTTTATCCATATGATGTAAGAGTTTTGTCACTAAAATTGACAAAGAGGGAGATTGTTAGAGCATCACTCGGTTGAACCCACCAAGCGTTGGTATGTCAAGTTTGGTTGTCATATTTTAGTGAACCAAAACTCATTTAAAGAGTCGCTTGATTATTTACTAGAGTAAATTTCGTATAGGTTAGCTAGAAAGTTACTAGGATATGAGACTTACAAGTATTACGTGAAGACTTGAAGAATGTGAAGAAGTAAAGAGCTACATCGACGACATCATCCTTCCTCTTGAGGTTAGTAATATTTGACTTGAACTGTTTCATTCCTAACGTATCTATCAAGTCGTGCATATTGAAAACATAACTGCGAAGCTGTGAATGATTATACTCTAGTTAGACATAGTATTAAGGAATTACAATACGAAGTATAACGTCTATCTTTTAAACTTCGTATATAAGACATCGACATAATCGTATGAATGCTATTGTGATTATGTATGGGTATGGGTGGAGATTTTGTCCTAGGAAATAATGTTTTACATTCGTTTAAAGGAAGTACAATTCATAAACTTATTTTGTGAATCGAAAGGGAAATCGCTAGGCTTATTGGTATTGTTATTCATTGCAAATATTTGATTACCAATATGTGTGTTTAGTATAACCGCTCATAACTTGTTTATGTATCTTGGTAAAACTATTTACAATGCCTGACTTTTGTATTGGTATGACTTTTATTAGTGAAACAGATCTTAAGTAATCACCTGAGATGGTATGATCGATATTTTATAATTGGTATGACCAACTTTACACATTGGGTAACCGATCCTAGTAAGAGGTGCCACCGATCACAAGTATGTGGATTCGATCCTTGTAAGAGGTACAACAAGTCTTAGTAATTGGTAACCGATCCTATGACTTGTGCAACCGATCACAAGTAAATACCATAATAATGTGGTAACCGATCCTAGTACCTAGTCAACCAATTTTTGGAAAACTAGTGTGACCGATCCTAGTACCCACATGGAGGTGGAACCGAAGCTTTGTGTTTTGGTAGAACCGTGAAACCCATTAATGGTGATTTGATAGGATAATCAATCACATAGTTCTTGGAAGTAAGATTAACCAATTCTAAACTTGTTTGGAAGTGTGGAAAATCGGTTCCAAGATTGTAAATATGAAAAAGGATTTACAAAGTAAAGATGTCGACATACTTTAAACATGTGCAGTAATTCTTATCTTTTATTGTTCAAAGATATTCCTTAATAATTAAATGAGAATCACGGATCGAAATAAATTGAGAATCTTTTAATTAAGGTTTTTAGTTTTTATATGCTTTTAATTTCCAGCAATTAAATGCATATCTTTAGAAAATAAAAATTGGTAAGTGCATTTAATAATTGGAGATCTTCTACTGAGATTTCGATCATTATTTGGACAGTGCATTTCCAGGAATTATGAAAACCGATTTTGGCTTTATTGCATATCTTTGAGAATATTCGATTTATGAAATTCCTTGGTGTCCAAACTTCCTTGGTCTATAAATATTGAAGTTTGCATTTCGAGCAAACTAATCCTCAGAGCCAACAAAACTACCTAGGCTTGTTGTTACTGGTGGAGCCGTCTATTCGGAGAGGAAAGTACCCTAATTAGGCGAAATCTCTTACGACCGCTCGTTTTAAAGACTTCTGTGGGATTGAGCATCTCTACGAGTACCGTTGGTGGGAAACTAGATAATTGCAGTTTATTATTAGTTTTCGATTGATTTGATTGACTAACGGTTGTTGAACTTTGATTGCACCTAGTTTGTTTATGCTTGAGAATCTTCTCTTCTGATATAAGATTTACTCAAACTAGATCGAAGTATCGACGGGGATCTTTAGACTGTTTGTAGATCTAAAGACGTCTTATGATAATCCTTCGTTAACAGACTCCGTTCTGTGTGTGATTGATCACAAGATATTCAAGTTGTTTGTGTGCAGGTGTTTATTGAAGATCTAAGAAGATTTGAAGACAAAGAAGATTTCTTATTTGAGTTCATAATCTTTGGTGTGCACAAAACTTGATCGGATGGGGATCCAACTATAATCGGTTTATCTTTTGATAGATTGGATTGATTAGTTGAGTAGATCGGCATCAATACATTTCTTTGTGATTCATAGTATTGATTGCATAGTCTAAACAATTACTTTGGTAGTTTTTGAATAGATTGACCTAAGAACCTGACAAAGGAGTTTATTGGGATAAACGGAAGAGCCTTTTGTCAAACTCATATCACGTTGTTTTAAATGAGTTGTTATCGAACATATTTGTTGTTCCTTTACTGTTTGGAATACGAACCAAAGGAATTGTTCCAAGTGCGTGACTTATTAAAAGTTGGAGGCGCAGGGATACTGAGGGAACTAGGTGAACTATAGGTGTAGTTGCTTGGTCTCAACTATACGAAGTTGGTTTAGATTTTGTATAGCGGATTAATTCTGAGAGTATTCAATTCTAGACAAGGTCCCGGGGTTTTTCTGCATTTGCGGTTTCCTCGTTACCAAAATATTGTTGTGTCTTTTACTTTTCTATTTCCGCAATTATAATTTTTTTTATTATAATTAGAAGTAAAATACACAAACGTTAATTCCTAATTACTTGATAGCAATCCTATAGTGTTTAGTTAAGTCTGAACCTATTATCAAGTAATCATACTTTGTTGTTGTATTGTCTCGATATCGTATCCATAGATGATCACACGAAGTGCAAACCGATTAGTTGTATTGTCTCGACTCAGTCCATAGACAATCACTTTTGGAGAAAGGACTTATAGGTGGAAAAGTTTTAGATTGAGGTATATTTGGGTACCCTCGTCTTTTCAGTATGCGAATGATTTTAACTGTTAAAGTCCGGGAACTAAGTTTGCGTACCCGTTTGCAAACTGTTTCACCTGAGTTCGGTCCAGAACGACAGTATGAGTACCCGTTTGCAAACTGTCGGAAAAGATCAAGTACGGAACTTAAGTTTGCGAACCCGTTTACAAACTTATGTGGTTAAGTTCTAAATTCGGTTAAGTATGATTTCATACTCATGAACAAATACATTTATATATTAAGGAATGCAATCTTTGCAAACCGTGGCTAAAATGTTCATGAACTGATTCTTTTGAATCAATCCGATTTTGCTTCAATGAGTAACACAATTAGATTCATTTTATATAGAAGTGTTAAGATGAATGTGGTTAACACAAAAGTGTTCATATGGATAACTTCGGTTAATTGTTATTGAGTCAACTCAATATACACGTTTAGGTACGGTTATCCATTTCTAAATGAAGGTATATTTCATTTGTGTGTAACTCGCCCCGGCTACGATGTGGTCGGGCCACATACATTTTTTATGTGGCCCCTCTTTATCTTTTGACACCTATCTAACTAAAAAACCTGCCCCCTCCAAATCCCCTCAACCGTTCTACTTTTTTAGAAAAAGTAGGATGTTAAAAAAAAGAAAAAGATAAACAGTTAGGTAATAAAATTGGTTTTCAGATTTTCTCCAATTTTTTATGAGGTGTCAGCATTTAAAGAGGGGCCACATACTTGAAGTATGTGGCCCGACCACATCGTAGATGCACCGTAACTAGCTAAGACCATCTAACGGTGAAGAGATATTGCTTTGGTTTTAAGCAAACTTAGCTTGAATCTTAAATCAGGATTTCATCCAACGGTGAATATTGATTGCTTTGTTACAAAGTTATCAAACCCTGATTTTAAGACTATATAAGGGAGAACTCTAGCAACTGGGAAACAAAATCCCTAAACCTCATGTGTGATACTAGTTACGACTAGAGTCGATTCTCCTTTAACCTAGGTTTTTTCTAAAACCATCATAGGTTAATGACTTAAAAACTTCATTGGGATTCTGAAGCGAGACCCAACTATTTTCTATGTAGTTGCGTGTTCTGATCTTACTTGTTCTATCATATTGAGTACTATCTTCTCTAAGATTTGCTCGAGATTTATCTCCTATAGGTAAGATATAAAAAGTAATCACAAAGCTCTTCGTCTCATTCTTTGTGATTCCACAATAACTTGTTCTACTACCATATAATTAAGTTATTGTAAGGTGATTGATATTTCTAGTCTGTTCTTCGGGAATATAAGACCAGATTATCAATTGGTTCCTGTTCACCTTGATTTATCAAAAGACGGAACAAAAACTTCATAGGTATTTCTGTGGGAGACAGATTTATCTATTAGAATAGACTTTTATGTGGGAAACAAATTTGTTTATAAAGTCTTTGACTTTGGGTCGTAGCAACTCTTAGTTGTGGGTGAGATCAGCTAAGGGAATCAAGTGCGTAGAGTCCTGCTGGGATTCAGAGACGTAAGGAACGCGACTGTACCTTGATCAGTGTGAGATTGTCTAGGGCTCAACTACATTCCAGTTCGAAGTTAACTTGTAGTAGGCTAGAGTCTGTAGCGGCTTAATACAGTATGGTGTTCAAATCTTTACTAGGTCTCTAGGTTTTTCTGCATTTGCGGTTTCCTCGTTAACAAAACTTCTGGTATCTGTGTTATTTCTTTTCCGCATTATATTTGTTTATATAATTGAAATATCACAGGTTGTGCATAGTTCAATCAATTGGTAAATCCAACCTTTAGTTGTTGATTGAAATTGATTGACACTTGAACATTGGTCTTTGGTACCGTTCAAGTTGTTTCTCATAATAATCAGTCTCGCGGATTTCTATCTGTTTGATTTGTTGATTACATTGAGAAACAAATATATAACTCTTGGATATATTTCCTTGATTGAGTCTGACTGTCTAGTTGATTCTCTTGGAAATATTTTGGAGTTAGTTCATACAGATTTCCTAACGAAATATTGGGTGTGGTGTTAGACCCCCGTTTTTTCACAAGCGACTTTAGATGAGTTTTGACAAACTAAAATATGACAACCAAACTTGACATACCAACGCTTGGTGAGTTCAACCGAGCAACGCTCTAACACTTATGTTGAGCGTTTCCGATTAAATTAATCAATAATGTCACTTGTGGTTAATTTATTCGAGTTTATTGGATACAAATCCATGTGGTTTGTTAATGTCCAAAGAAATCCTTTTTTTCTCGTAAAAGTAAGGTCGCTCTTGTTGTTCTTTTGGGAATGACATATTATGGGTGTGGGGAGTTCTTAATTGAACTTGTGCTTAATTGCCAAATCTTTGTGGGGAGTGCGGCTGTGGAATATTGTAGGAGTTATCTTGTATCTTTATAAACTCCTGGATGAATACACTAAGTTTCGACTATGTGAAATCATCGAAACAAAGTTGATATGTTATCTTTTTGTCATGAATTATCTCTTTGAGAATGTCATTATCATACAGTAGTGCACACTACATACATATGGTTTACGGATTATTATGTAAGGGGGAGTGGTTTTCATTATGAGATGGAAGTATTGACTAAGGGAGAGTGATACATATCACCATAGTATTATTGTCAAAGTTTTGATGCAATTGGACTTTGATGCTGTGTAATAATACTAAGACACTATGTAACAATGATTGAGAATAACTGTTTTCTTATTTTTATGGCTACGGATCTTCAACAACAATGATGCTGAGTTGAGCACGTTCAGAATCGCTGAAGTACTTGGAGTAGCGAAGAATTCAAGGAATGTTGAAGAGCCAAGGAAATCAAGCATGATGGATGAGAAGCTACAAAGTTTTTTTTTTTTTAATCCATATGTATTGATAGTTTTGTCATTAAAATTTACAAAGGGGGAGATTGTTAGAGCACTGCTTGGTCGAACTCGCAAGTGTTGCTATCTCAAGCTTGTTTGTCAAGTTTAGTTAATCAAAACTATAGTCTTGATTTCTAGTCTACTTATAGTTATGTCTCGGATTAGGATAGAATGTGTAGTTGAGCTTTAGACTTCACGGCGTTCATCGATTGAAAATGAAGATATTGGAGGAACTTCATCAACAAAATGTATATGGAGACTAAAACTTATCTATCACTCAGAAGTCTATTCTATTCTATTTCCTAATGAGACTAAGTCGTATAGCTATATAGACTTTTATATTATACACATTTGATATTTCGAGTCGAGTTTATCTCGCTTATCTAATTCTCGAAATATGTGTTGGAAGCTTTTTTCTTTAGCTACGTTCATCATTATTCTTGACGAGTATAGTTGGAAAAAAAATTATTTGTTGGAAACTAAATAATAAGTCAAAAGATGATCATGTGGAGATTGCCTTGAAACATCTTACATGGTTTGTGTGAGATAATCATTTGATGTCGACTTGGAATATTTCATATTGATCATTCGATCACTTGAAAATTACTTATAAGCTAATAGTTTGTGTGAGACAACTATTGTCGTCTTCTAAGGATGTTTCAATGATTAAAATGGGAGTTTAGAACAATTAACTATGTCTGGATACAACACGGTATGCATACCTAGTATGCGAACTGTATTGTTATGATTCAAGTCCGGGAACCTTATTTGCGTACCTAGTATGCGAACGGTTTTAACTGAGTTAGGTCCGAGACGGCTATTTGCATACCCGTTTGCAAACGGCTGGACAAGACCAAAGTCCGGATGTTATAGTTTACGTACCAGCTTGCAAATTTAGTGGGTAAGTTCTAAAATCGGTTAAGTATATTTTTCATGCTCATGAACAAATACATTTATGAATTAAGGAATGCAATATTTGAAAACCGTGGCTTAATGTTCATGAATTGATTCTTATATAAGTACTTTGTACGATTACGAATCAATCCGATTTTGTTTCAATTTATTCATATATATTTCTATGAGATAGTGAACAATTGAACAACTCTATTTGATACACAATTAGATTCATTTGATTATATTTCATGATTGATTTATCATCATAGTTGATCTAGATGTGTTAGATGAATGTGGTTAAGACAAAAGTGTTCATATGTCTAACTATGGTTAACTATTATTGAGGAAACTCAATATACACGTTTAGGTACGGTTACCCATATCTAAATGAAGGTATATTTCATTCTTGTATAACAAGCTAAGACCATCTAACAGTGGAGAGATATTGCTTTGATTTTAAGCAAACTTAGCTTGAATCTTAAATCAGGATTTCATCTAACGGTGAATATTGAATGCTTTGTTACTAAGCCATCTTAGCTTTGATTGAAAGCGAACCCTGATTTCAAAGAATATATAAGGGAGAACTCTAGCAACTCGAAAACCTAATCCCGACACTTTCCTATTGTTGATGGTGGATTTTCGACAAGGGATAAAATCGTAAAATCATGATACTGTATGTTTCTGACTTGGCTTCAGGAATGTATGTGATAATTCATATTTTATGATCCGTGATACATTTCACGACCTCTGACTGAGTGAGTATCCCTCTCAGAGCTATGATGAATATGTCCCTAGAAAAGCCTCTCAGCTGATCATTCGACACTTTGCACATTTCATCATCACCTCTACATATAATCAAAATGATTGGGCGGCTCCTAAACATATTGCATGCTAGTATGGATCCTAACGCCTTCAGGACGTCACGCTATTCGTTGTTCCCTGACTTTTTTTTTTTTTGCTCAACAATATATTTTTATTAATAACAAAAGGAGTTACAGAATACAACTAGTACCAAAAATCAAAAACCAAAAACAAAATCACAAAAATTACAACTTTTACATGACACTAAAACAAACAAACTCTAACTGAATCTGTAGTAGGGTTGATTTTCATTTTCAATACTCTGTAAGAATGGAGGTATGTATGTAAAGAATATAGTCTCTCCCCTTGCCAAATTTGCTCATTTTTTTGCCAAAGAATCTGCAGAGAAATTTACTTCTCTGAAGCTGTGATTGAAAACCAAGGGATATGTCCTGTCACAAAAGCTATAATCAATGCCTTTGAGTCTGACCTGAAAATAACTTCAACTTAGTCATTTTCTACAGCCCATTCCCCTGCACATAAGACCGCCATCACTTCTGCATAGAAATTTTTTGCCACCCCTAAGCCACCTGCCTTAGCAACAATACATTCCCCAGTTGCATTTCTACCTATGAATCCATACCCAGAAACACTTGGATTACCTTTTGAAGCACCATCATAATAGAGAAATATCTGGTTGTTTATTGGTAGATAGAAGAGGATTTCTTGAACTTTTGAAGCTTTTGTTCTTCTACATTTCAACCCAAAAGTTTTCAGTATCTGAAGATCATAAGTTGAGTTCCACATAGGAGCTTTCATTCTAACATCACACTCAGCAGTGAACTTTAAAATTCTTATCTCGAGGCTTTCTCCATTGAATTTTTCATCTTCATAAACACATTTGTTCCTTAGGAACCAAAGCTCTTTTACTGTAATAAAGGCTGCAGATCTCCATATTTCCTTCATAGTAGGACTTTTAGTATTTGCAAAACTAAATATCTCATCAAAAGATTTTGGATTTTTGAAACAGAACATATCACCCAACCATTTCCAAATAATCTCACTATGGTTACAGAACCATAGAATGTGATTCAAATCTTCTTCAGAATTTCTGCAGAAAGGACATTTTGAAGCCATGCTGAAATTTCTTCTCTTCATATTCTCATCTGTAGAGCATACATTCATCACTAGCTTCCACACATTACTAGAAATAGCAGGGTGTGTTGAGGAATTCCATACCTGTTTAATCCATCTGAGTTTAGGATATTTTCTCCTTATGTTCCCCACTGCTGAATCTACTGAGAATTCTCCAGTTAGAGTGCCACACCAGATTCTTCTATCTTCTTGATAGTCAACAATAGGAAGTTCTCTGGTTTCAATCATCTCAAGAATTTCAGTTGGAATTACCCATTCTCCATCTAGTAATAAATCAGATACTTTCATATCTGGAAAAGAGTTCAAAAAATTATTGTCAGGATATAAATCAATTAGAGCATTGTATTTAATCCATTTATTCTTCCAGACTGAATTTTTTTTCCCATCTCCTACTAGCCATCTAGTATGTTGAATCACATCATTTGCAGCCCACTTCAAACCTGGCCATATTGAAGATTTTTTATAGTACTGAATCCATTCTCCTTTTTTATTTTGATATTTGGCTTGAAAGTATCTTTCCATTTCAT
This sequence comes from Papaver atlanticum, assembly GCA_023531105.1. Taxonomy (NCBI): domain Eukaryota; kingdom Viridiplantae; phylum Streptophyta; class Magnoliopsida; order Ranunculales; family Papaveraceae; genus Papaver; species Papaver atlanticum. The sequence continues at coordinate 305,931 of JAJJMB010016078.1, forward strand.
CTTCACCATTTAAGATTTTCCAAAATAATTTCATGAGAAGGGCTTTGTTGAGAATTTCTAATCTTCTCAAGCCTAGACCCCCTTCTTCTATTGGAGAGCACACTATATCCCATTTCAAAGTAACCATTTTCCTAGAAGTAGGATCACCAATCCATAGAAAGTTTCTGATGATTCTTTCACACTCCTTAATGACTTTCTTGGGCCATTTGTAAACAACCATACTATATATTGAGTAACTTCATAATACAAATTTTATCAGAATCAATCTTTCTTGAAAAGATAGGAGTCTACTGATGTGTTTTGTAGTTGTAGTGGTAAAAAGATTCGTTGCTCGAACTTGTGAAGGATTTTTGAAAATTAATTAAAATTGTTTCAATAATAATGAGAAAATACCGAGACTCTGGATTCCACCATTGACCAATTAATTGATAAACTCTAATCAATATTCATGCAATATTCTTCTTTAAAGTGATTCTAATATTTGCCTCTAATAGATTTTTGAAGTAATAATTGTAAGCACGAAGCATGAAACATCAAAAGTATTAAAACCAAGCATGTCCCATCAAAACACTTCACAACTACTCAATAAAAACCAATTTTTCTTTTAAGTTCTATGCAAATAATCATGTAAAATAATTGCAATAAATAATTAAAATAGAACTATACCACTTTTCATGGAACAATGGCCTCCTCCGTTGCCTCGGCTAAGGGGTTTAGCTCCTCATATTAACCACTTGCTCAAAATACATATTTGGTGTTCAAAAGTTGATTAAAAGAGTGAAAAGTGCTAAGCAGCGGATTCTGTAACAAATATAATTGTTACAGAACCTATTCATACAGAGAACTGTTGCGAACTGAAGCTAACTGTTAGAAAAATTGTTACAAAGGGTATAGAGTTTGAAAGCTACGGTCACAGTTTCTGCGACTTTCTTTTACTGCTGTTCTGTGTTCTTCGTCTTCTCCGGCCACAGTTGCACCAGCAGAAACACGATCTCTTCCAATGATTTTTCTGGCTTCTCTAAGGCTCTAAACTTTCCCCTAATCTTTGTTGCTTCTCAATATGACTCGAATCAACCTATATATATCCACCAAATCCCAAAATCACTCGAGTTAATCCAAATCTTTTCCTTTTTTTCTTCACAGCACGTTACAGCCTTTTGATCTTCTTTTTACGCGTCAACTTGGTTTCCAAACTCTCTCAGGACTGAATAAGGACTCCATACACTCCAATCTTGCCATAAACTCTTCACAAATTCTTTTGTAAACCGAAAACAACTCAAATCGTGAATTCTCCCTGTTTTTCTCCAACACGGATTTCTATCCCTGTTTAATCGATTCTACAGCTCATACCATACTTGTTTATCCTTAACAGGGTTAATCCAACGAAAATCAGCCCTTGAATCTCCTTAAAAATCGTCCAAAAATCAAACAGAAAATTCTGTTTTCTGTAGAAAATTTTCCCGCCAATTTCTTTGCTTTGAAAATTTGAGAAATGTGACCTCCCCCTATCCAGTGCCGGTTTGTGTTTAGCAGCTACTTGGAAATAGGTTACCCCTTATCCAAAATTAGAGTCCGAATAGCAAATGTCCTTCCCGGAGCCTTTAACAACTTTTCGAGCCAATTTTGCCGCAAAAGCCTATTTCTCCAAAAACACCTACAAAGGGATAAAATACCAAAATTAGTACAAAAATTGGTACTAACAATATATACAATAGAGATGAAAATAGACACATAAATGCGTCTATCATCTACCTTTCCATCCAGCCAAACTATCCTGCATCATCTCCACAATACTCAAAACATGATAAGTTTTGATACTTCCTGGCTCCAGTAGAACGTCACGCTATTCGTAGAGAGAATGTGTATATAATATCCTAACGATTGGGCGGCTCCTAGACATATTGCATGCTAGTATAGAGCCTAACGCCTTCAGGATGTCACGCTATTCGTTGTTCCCTGACTATACACCCCCTCAGAACGAGTATGATGCTTCCATTATCTCATATCTCGATTCTACAACTCATAGGTTAGTTCTAGCGTGTCATTCATCAATTGAATTCCTAGAAAATAACCCATTTTATCTAATTACTCCCTTCCATGACTGATCCTCAGCTGGATTCCATGGATCAGTAATAGATAGTCATTTTATTACCCCGTTTCATGATTGATTCTCAATTGAATTTCATGAATTAGTAATAAATATTCACTGATCAGGCATCTGGGCCACCAACGAGTAAGCCCCGAGAAAATGGTGTGAGTGTACTTAGCAATAATGCACAAACGAGCACCCGAACGCATGAACGAGCACTCAAAAATATGGACAAACGAGGAAACCTATGCAAAATAGGGAATAAAAAAATATTAATAAAAAAATATTAAAAAGGCGCCCAGGGGGACCGGGCCCACCGGCCGACCGGTCCCATGCCTCTTCATTTTATTTTACCTTATTTTATTATTTTTCCTAATCTCATGAAAACTCCTTCATTTGAGCAAACTTCCTCGTTTGAGCAAAACTCTCAGTTTCTCCTTATTTTCCTTCAGACGATGAAAAATAATTAAAAATAGAGAAAGGTGTCACGAGACCGGGCCTACTAGCCGGACGACCATGCCCTACCCGTGGCCGGTCCCACACCTTATGATCCCTTATTTTATCATTATTATTATTTCCTTCATCTTATGAAATTCCTCTGAGCAAAAACCCTGGTTTTTCCATATATCTCAAATATTGCTCAAACGGTCGAAAGCCAAAAAAGTCAAATGGTCACATGACCGACTAGACTCTTCACGACAAATATTAAAATATTAATATTTTAATATTTTCAAAATTTTGATCGCTCGAGCAAAGTTCTACTTGCTCATTCAAGATCAAACTCTTCTGAAAATCCAAAATGTTGCTCAAACGTGCACCAGAAAATACCAAAATTCTCAGGACTGAGACACGGACACTATGGTGACACGGGAATGCCACCTTGATCGGCAAAGGTCGGATCTTAGGCTTGCAAGGAGACGGTCCCACATATCTTCATAATTTTGACCTAATTAGCTTTCTACAGTTCATATTGGTTTAAACTCTTTCCAACCAACTTGGAACTTCTTCAATCGACCACCATATGGTCCCACGACCACCAAGGGACGGTTTAATACCCCTTGGTCAGTTCCTCATCTCTCTATAATTAGGTTTTATTGCCTAATGATCAGACGAGCACTATTTCAATAAATGATTAAACAAGCATTTAATCATCCTTTCACCAACTGGTCTACAATGGACTTTGGTGCATGCTCACTCGAGCACCTGGGTGTTACATGGTCGGATATCATCCCATTTTTCCGGTCCCTCCTTCACTCAGTGATTGATTTTCAGTAAATCATCAATTGATCAGTAATCGATTAAAAGTAGGGTTTCGAACTAAATGCTCTACAAATCATAATTCTGAGCAAGTTTAAACACTAATAATTTTATATTGATCCAGAAATCAACATATTAATTAAATAATATCCCGTCCAGCTATCAATATTTTAATTAATATTTTATTTGGTCATGCTACCAATAATTGTTCAAACGAGCAGTATTCAGACAAGCAATACTTGCTCAGACTATCAATATTGGTTCAACTATCAATATTCAGTAATCCATCAAATGAGCAATATTTGCTCAGGCGAGATTAGTAATATTATTCTATTATTAACGTCTGATACTTCATTAATCGAGCAATATTCGCTCAAGCGAGTAATATTTGCTCAGGTTATCAATATTCATCATGTTGATCCAATTATACATATGTCCCAGCAGACATGTTCAATCCATGTATCATGGAGCATTCGTCAATCATGATCGATTGTACAAAACTTAGACTCATCGTCTAGTCAAGTCAACAACTGACTAATTAAATACACGCCTGCCTTGCAGACTCCACGTTCGTGAGACATCAATCACGTCACATGGGGGGATATTAATTAGGGTTTTGGTATGGCGGACTACGGCACGTGTGTTCATCCATGATGAGAAATGTGAGTAAGTCGTGCAAGCAGTTGAGGGAGTTAGCAAAGTAGTGGGTGGACAATCAACTAAGTCTCCGCATGACCTGGAACTGGTTAAACCACGATTTCCCACTCTTTCACTCGAGCAACCGTCACACTTACTGGAGATCAATGTGTCTACATTCTAGCAATATAAATAAGTCTCTGAATTCAGGATTAAGAAAAAAAAAAAAAATCTATCAACACACAGATATACGGGAATTATCACAAGAATTCTCATCTGAACAATCACTCTCAATGGAGCGGAATTCAAACTTATTCGAACCCAACAATTCATTCGCAGAAACCTACAACACATTCACAATCCTTAATCACCATTGATCTCACAAAATTCTCAGCTTCCCTCCTACAGATTGACCCTCTTCCCTCTTTGTGACCGAATTGACTCTGGAACGGCCATTGTATTGGTTTAGGTCGGAGTCCTACAGATTGATCTCTCAAACTCAAAGCACTCCCGTGCAGTGTATCTGTTTGAGGTTAAGTAATTTGCTCGGTTGAGGAGTCTTGTCCGCACGGTCGTCTCTTCACTTTCCTAAAAAAACCAGTAAATCGTTTTCCCCCATCAACACCTGTATCCTAGTTGCGGCTAGAGTCGATTCTCCTTTAACTTAGGTTTTTCCAAAACCATTATAGGTTAACAACTTGAAAACTTCATTTGGGATTCGTGAAGCCAGATCCAACTATTTTCTCTGTAGTTGCGTATTCTGATCTTACTTGTTCTATCGTATTGAGTACTATCTTCTCTAAGATTTGCTCGAGATTTATCTCCGATAGGTAAGATATAAAAACTAATCACAAAAATCTTCGTCTCATTCTTTGTGATTCCATAGTAACTTCTTCTACTACCATATAGTTAAGTTATTGTGAGGTGATTGATATTTCTAGGATGCTCTTCGGGAGTATAAGACCGGATTATCAATTGGTTCCTGTTCACCTTGATTTATCATAATACGGAACAAAACTTCATAGGTACTTCTATGGGAGAAAGATTTATCTATCAGAATAGACTTATCTGTGGGAGACAAATTTGTTTATAAGTCTTCGACTTTGGGTCGTAGCAACTCTTAGTTGTGGGTGAGATCAGCTAAGGGAATCAAGTGCGCAGAATCCGGCGTGGTTCTAGAGGCGTAAGGAACGCGACTGTACCTTAATCGGTGTGAGACTTGGTTAGGGCTCAACTACATTCCAGTCCGAAGTTAACTTGTAGTAAGCTAATTTCTGTAGCGGCTTAATACAGTGTGGTGTTCAAATTTGGACTAGGTCTCGGGGTTTTTCCTACATTTGCGGTTTCCTAGTTAACAAAATTTCTGGTGTCTGTATTATTTGTTTTTCGCATTATATTTTTATATAATTGAAATATCACAGGTTGTGCGTAGTTCAATCAACTGGTAAATCCGACCTTTGCTTGTTGGTTATAAATTGATTGACACTTGGGAGTTGGTCTTTGGTACCATCCAAGTATTTCTCATATCAATCAGGCTCATATATTTCTATATGTTTGATTTGCTGATTGATTTGAGAAAAATAGATATAACTCTTTGATATCTTTCTTGGTTGAACTCGCTTTATAAGATGGTTCTCTCGGAATAATATTAGAGTTACTCTATACATATTGCCGAACGAATTTTTGGGTGTGGTTGTTATACCCCCGCTTTTTCAATATCCATGATATACGCATAAGAAAAGTTAGGAGATATTGTTACGATTGATGAACCGTTCCGAAACCCTAGCTTTCGCTCCGTGTGTAGTTTGTTCACTCCAATACTTACAATTTCGTGATCTATTGATATATATCCTCATTCATGACCTAATACCTCTTTATATAGGTTTACATTGCTTGGCCTTCAAGTATCTAAGTTGGTTAAGGAACCCGACCCTAAGTTACGAAAGAAAGACCTTAAAAATAGTTCGGGAATTTTGGCCCTCATGGTTCGCGAACACCGTTTTTGAACTATTCTTCAAATAAAATTCAGGGACTTTTTTTCCCGAACTGGTCAGTTAAAAAAATCCAGTTACGCCCGTTCCCGAACTGGCCTATTGACGTCCGTATTTGATAACTTGTTTTCGTCGTAACTTCTTCGTCCGAACTCGGAATGACCCCATTCTTTTTGCATTCTCTTTGTTATTGAATTCTATTCGATATGGTTATAAGAGATCCTGAATTTGAATGAGTTAAGCTTGGTGTTTGGCCCGTGTCTTGATTTTGAGCGTTTTTGCTCCTTATCGTCACACTTCTTCCACTTCTCTTGGACTTGGGCACTTGGATACTTGGAGTACTTCTCTCCTTAGCTGTTTTCAGCACTTTGTAGCTCCTTTTTCTATGATTCACCTAATAAAGACAAATCAGAGGAAATAAGAGTAATAATACGAAAATATGCAAGAATAATATCTAAAACAATTATGGAATGGACACTAAAATCAAATGAATTATGTACTTATTAAGCATTTCCGCTTCATAACGAAGATCCCTAATTATGAAGAACCAACTTGGCGATTTTTTCATCTGGTGAACTCAAATCTCAAATTGAATATTGTGAATCTCTGGTAGTTGGTTATTTTGTAGGGAATAGGCTAGCTTTTCCATTTGTGAAAAGCTAGCCTATTTAAGAAGACTAAAGGGGATTTCACCATGACCATTCATGGGGAAAATGCTTTCCTTTTCCAGTTTATTTAAGAAGAAGATAGAGCTCGAATTTTGGAATTAGGTTCAATATAGATTGCTATTTCTTATTAGACCTTGGTCACCCTTAATAGAACCTCATATTGATTTCATTAAAATATGTACCTCTGTGGATGAATCTCAAGGTGGTACCGATTCATCTCTGGAATGATATTGGTTTAGCTAGGATTGCTAGTTTATTGGGCAAACCGATCATGACAGACTCACAAACTGCATTGAAGACTAGAACGTCGTTTGCTAGAGTCTGTGTCGAAATTGCAGCTAATTGCTCTTTCCCAACTGAGCTTCCAGTCAAAATTGATGATATAAAGCTTATGGTAAAAGTATAATACCCTTGGAAGACAATTGTTTGCTCTCATTGCAAGAGCTTTGGTCATTCATGTGTAAAATGCATCTATAACCTAACCCCAAAGAATACAGATGTTTCAGTTCCAAAGAAGTCTTCTTTAGTTGCATGAGACAACATTGACCCTAATCAAATAGTGCAGAACACAACATCTGATGTGGAAGCTTCTTTTGCGAATCAATCTTTAAAAGAGAATAATAGATTTGGGAGTAGTAGTGATGAGATGGGGATTTCTCAACCGGAAAAGTGGACAACGTGTGTTGGGGTGCTGTTCCGAATGCATCGTCTATTGTGGTTGATCTTTGTGCAGAGATGTGCATGAATGAGGAGAGGTTAATTGAACAAGAAAATATCATTGGCGAGTGGGCCTCTTATAAAAGAAAGAAAGTCGCCGACAAAAAGAAAAAAGAAAACTACTTACTGGTTCCTTCAGAATTCTTGAACCCGGATAATACTCTTGAAAATGGTCATCCGGTTATGGAAGGTACAAGCATCTCAACTGCTGATCCCGCCATCCCCTGGTATTGAATCTCAAAACAGGTTTCATGGATTCGAAAAAAAAAAAAAAGGAGAGAGATCCACCTCCCAGTTAGTTTTGAGGGATTCAATGGTAAGCATCTCAAAGGCGTCATTGTCCAAGCCAAGTAAAGGAATTCGTAAGAAATTGAGTACGAAATCCAAAAATACAGGTATGTTCCCAAATGGTACTCTCTCAAGTTTAAAAATGAAAAAGCCTCCTAAATCTAAAGTCCCTAACAAAGTCTCATGAGGCTTAGAATTTACACCTCTAAAGACTAATCGTGAAGAAATGTTTAGCGATCTCGCAAAAAATCACGATGATTTAATTATAGAAAATGTTAATGAGTCTACTAATTGACAATAGGCAGTGGTCTCCATAGTGGTTTGCAAGTGGTTTTTTGATTTTTAGGTTTCACAATTTGTGTCTTCTTCTGCTGATACTCTTTGTATTCTTAGAAATTTCTTTGCTTTAGTTTTACTTTTGTTTTGTTGCATTTTATGTGGGCTTTTCGCTCTTTGTCAGTTGTATTCGCTCGTACACGTTTTGTGTGCATTTTAATATAATCCTCTTCGACCGATCAAAAAAATAAAAAAATTGTCTAATTTCTTAAAAATAATCTCATTTTCCCTGAAAAAAATGTCATCATTTTGGCCTTCCATTCAGATTGTGAATATAGAGCTATATGACTTTCTAGCAGCCTAAGCACAGTTAAGCTTGGAAAAAATTCCAGCAACACGAGTCTTAGGTAAAGTAACTTTAGAATGTGATTGTGTGCTTAAGTTAACTGAATGTATATGCAGATGCGAGATATAAGTGCACAAGAAAAAAAATTGTGCATACAGTGTTGCAGGCATCTGCTTGTCTGACAAATTAGGATTGTATTGTAAGCAAGAAAACTGTACACATGTTATAGAGCCAAAGGAAGGCAGAACATGCTCAAGCAAACATTGGACTAAAACAAACTACATACAAGAGAGAGCATCAAAGCCAGTTACTAAAAAGGTAAAGCAATTTTTTTTATGAACATCTGTAATGCACCCAAGTTATCTTCAGGGCTGCCTAAGCAGTGTATCAAAGTTTACCATAGACTGTTTAACACATTTACCTTGACCAATTCAAAAATGCTGGCCTGTTTTGAGTTCTTACATTTTTTCCAGTGTACTCTAAATGCTAGGACCAATCAAAACTTAGCTGTCTGGTCTCTGACCAATTGGGTTCTATCCAGCTGCACCTTAAGTTCTCTGTCCAGTTAGAATAGCCTTTACCATAATGCTTACCAGAGTCGAGAGAGTGATATTTACCAGAGTCAAGAGAATAAAATAGTACTTTATCGTTCTGCAACCTCGGAAAGTAGATTTTGTTCTCCATTCCACTAGTTGGAACAACTGTTGCAATACAAGATGTATTGCTAATAAACACCACATGCCGTCCTAAATCTTCAACTTCTACCCAGACCATCGCCAGCATATCCAATCTAAATATCCGAACCCATTTTCCAAAATGGCCTAATAGTACAGATAAAAGCTTTCCTTCAAGCTCCACCAAATAACTCTTATAGATAAAACCACAAGTAGGCCAGGGAACCATGGAAAGAATGTCCCAGGTAATGCCATTCTCTTCTAATTTAAATAATCCTAAAGCTCCGTTCAGATCCAAACAGTAGAAAGCTCCGCCGGAGAATACTGGACAGTTAAAAGTTGGCTCAAATGCAATATCTTTTTTACCAGGAGGCAAATAAACATTATCTAAGATGCCAAATATCCACCTTTCATCTCCCCGTTTTATGAAGGCGATACATACTTCGTCTATCCCGTAGTTAGTTATGGCAAAAACTGAGCAATCTGAAGAGGTCGGCAACGACGAGAATGAGACCTCGGAAACTATAATCATCCGGTAAATCCGGCAGTTTGATAATTGCCTTTGTGAAGGGATTGTAGAAGAAAAATCTATGGTAACCTTTTGACAAGTGTAACCACCCATCTTTCGAGAAGCGAATTGTTGAACCCTTCAATAATTCGGGGATGCTCATGAGGTAATTTTCATCATTATGCATTGGGTTTATGAAACTGTAAACAGCTTGATTATCTTTGGCAAAAACCAGCCATGGAGATAAATCAGCAGTTTGTAAACTCCTGGTAGGACCAAATCTTCTCCAATTCACTAAAGGAATCACAGACCGATAGTTTCTTCGAACAGCACGTAAATGAATATAATCCAAGGGGTTCAGATAGCTTGATATCGACCACACTAAATCGTCCGTAAGTGTAACCCAAGGTCTTGCTTCCTCAATATCCCTTTTCTCATCACTAGTGTTTACACTAATTCCTTTTTCCATTTTCTTCATACTATTTCCTCCATCACCGTTATTACCTAATCCACATTCTGCTCCTCTTGTTTTATTGTCGACCCTACCAAAGTAAGAAAAACAGAAAATAAGAAGAAGATCACATGATTCAATAAATTGACTCGAATCGTGAATTGACACTTTGTTGATATTTTCGCACCTTTCAACAGATTTAAGTTGTTCTTCAGGTTCAAACTAAATAGAACATACTAGGGAGAACAAGGATTAGAGAAACAGGCACAACAAAGAGAACAACAAAAGCACCACCAGGCACCAACGAATGGCATGAAACCTCCTCATACAGTCTTACATCACTTCTCTTTTGAGTTTTGACTCAAATTTGCTCAAACACTTAATGATGTATGTGAGTGTATGAATTGTTATTTAGGATGTTGTGACACTAAATTTAAGCTATGCGATTGGTAATGTGAATTCAAGAAACACTGTTGCATCCTAACTAAGAGGAAACTATCACTGTTGCAAAGCTCGGTAAGAGTCAACAATCACTGTTGTTTTAAGAATATCAGTTTCTAAGTACGCAAAAATCTAAACATATAGACGCCTAAGAATGTAGATTTTTAAAAAATTTACCTGAAAGTTGTAGGAATCATGAGCCACCCAGGAGATAACTACGGCTGAGGAAGATCAGGACATGGCAGAGAAAGCATTATACTTTTATCTTCCAAGTCATACTTGTAGAAGCTCATTTCCTCTATTTGTGTAAAATAGACACAACCCCGACTAAAACCCAACTCCTTGGTCGAGCAACACAGCGCAGAAGAATGGCTTAGAAAAAAGACATGATCATCCAAACTTTTCACTTCCACCCAAGACATGGAAGAGAAATCCAACTTTGCTATCACCATATTAGTTACATAATATTCATAAACGCCTCTAGTTACGTAAATTCTAACAATTTTGAATATTTCATCAAAAGACTCCACATAATATGTTTCCCTTTGAACATCCATAATTCCTCCTACTGTAAAACATATTATGTCATCACTAACTTCAATTTTACTTATAGAAAGGATTTTATCAACATCATGCTCAGATGATCCATGTTTCATATCTATCTCTAAATGCCCATCACCCACACACATTATATACATCTTACCTTTAAAGTAAAGCATCGAGCGCAGCTCTCCTAAGTCATATATATCAGTGATCTTATGCGTTCTCCATTCTTTGTCACCAGGGTGACAATACACAAGAATGTCCTTACCAACTCCTCTTCTTGTACCAAAAAGGAAAGCAACAATGGAATCATCACCAACAGTGCTACTACCACTCTGAGGCGGTGAAGACAAAACACAGTCTTTGTTATAATACTCTTCTCCTAATGATGAATACCAATAGAGAAGAGAAGGTAATTGAATAGTCTCCATTGATACTGGATTCCATAAAAAACAATCACCAAAACTGAAATTGGGGCTAGGATCATCTTCTTCATCACAGACACTTACTAACCAACCTTGAAACGACGATCTCTGCCAAAAGCTCTTCCTGCTCAGCTCTGGTATGAATTTGTTGCAAGCTCTATTCTCATCACATATATTGTAAAAAGTTTGAAACTTTCCATCTTTTCCATGTGGGAAAACAAGCCAAGGTGCTACCTTTGGCTTTGGAAGGGACTTCCTCCCACTTCTTTGATCTGATTTTTCCATGGAGGCTGAACTGAAAACAAAAGGGTAAGTGAAAGTGAAAACCTAAGTCATGTAAAGGATAATTTATAATACTCCATTTAGCGAGGGGAAATTACATTTACACCTTCACTTGTTTTTCCTGTCACGAAACTTTTGTCAAGCAGCTGATGTGCTACTCCATATAGTTGATCTCCTTGTTCACGTGACTCATATCCGAATTATCACCCAGTTGGAATCAACCCAACTTATACACCTGAGAATCACAATCTCAATTTACTTCATTTTTTCACCTTAGAGGTGGCGGATTTCGATTTCACTATCACTCTCTTCTTCGTTGTGAATGGCATTGGCATTGGGGTTTCAGATAAAGGAAACAAACCTTCTGTAGTAACTGATGCTTGGTCTCTGCTATATTTTCCTTCCACATTCTCAATTCCTCTCCGTGGTGTAAGACGTTCAAGGGACAAGGATTAACAACTATGGACATTGTTTAAGTTCAATGCTCTCAAAAGGTCTAGATGGGGTTCGTACTTGCGGTAAATGTATTTATGTGCCTGGAATATGTTTGTCTATTCTGCTTAGGCTTGTCCTTGTAGAGTCCAGCCCATTAACTCTGCTTTGTATCCTAAGCCTAAATGGCATCAGGAAAAGTTAGGTAAAAAAAAGAGAAAAACCGATTGCTAGAGAGTGTGAGGAAGAAAGAGGGCTGTGATCTTGAGAGGGGGTTTGAATCATATCCCTGTAATCTTGTTCGATACATAGTGGAAAACATTTTACCGTTTCTGTAAGTGGACGTAGATGATCTTATTCAAACCACTATAATTCCTTGTGTTGTGTCTGTGCTCATTGGTTTGATTTTCATTTCGTATTTCTTATCTCGATTGATTGTGCTAGCTTGTGCCATTTGTTACCACAAATTGGTATCAGACCTCCAGGTGGGAGTCAGGGCCGGCACTGATACTAACGTGAAGAAGTTCAACTTTGGGCAACAATATTTGTGGGGGCATCAAAATATTTTATTTGTGTTAAAGGCCCATGCCCATGGATGTGCGATCCAAAACGGAAGTCTTTTCGGTTTTCCCTTTTCCATGTATATGAAGTATATTGTACCCATGTAACCAGAGAACTCTCTTATCAATAGAATTTCTCTTTTCTCTGCCTCTCTCTCTTTCCCTAATATTCTACTACAAAACGTTATCACCACGAGCTCTAACGTTTTTTTTTTTTTGGGTTGCTATCAAATCCGTGAAGGATTGTTTTGGATCTGTATTTTTTTCTTTTTCAATCAAATACAGTATGTTGGAATAAATGGGAATGTTGAAATCGCTGGAATCAAACCAGCTAAGTTGGATCTACTTTCTATATTTATTGTTCCCTTTTTTTAATTTTGGGAAATCAATTGATAATTGTATGTGTATGTTGTGATTGATTGGGTCATAATTCTTGGTTTTAATTGGTTTAGATTTTATAATAAAACATATGCAGCTGTTTTTTTTGTTAACGATGAAGGAGAAAGAGAGTTTGTCCTCTTTTTCTGTAAACGCGAAGGAGGCGAATAGTTTCTGTAAACGAAGGAGGAAGGGAAATCTTTGGTCCATCCCACCCGGTTCGGTTTGGCCCATCTCGTCAAGTTCGGTTCATTCAACTAGGTTCGGTCCAGGTCTGGCCTGTTCCAGCTGTTATCCTGTTTATGTTCTGGTTCTGGACTGAGCGCGAATACAGGCGTTCTGGTTTCGTGTATATAGAGTGGGAACCAAAGACCAAAGGTATGTAACTATAACACTAATATGGGCTTTCACATTGAATACTTGCTAGGCTTATTTATTTGTTTTTAGAACATGCCTAGTTTTGTTTATTTGTGTCTTAAGATAAGTCCATATCATATAAACAGTCAATTTAAATTATGATTGTTGATCATTAACAGTTTTAGTATTATTTTGTTCTTTTGAATATGATATTGGCTATAGTTGAATGTTGTGTTTTTTTTGTTTTTTTTTTCAATTGGTTGTACCAACTCGATTCCAATGTATTCATTTGGGGTTTAGAAGTACTTGCGCACCATTATTGCGTACTTGATATTTTCTTCCCAAATTTGAAATGTTCCGTGGGATGCAATCCACTGGCTTGACTATTAAGAGTCGGTATTTTCAAAGATACGTTGCAAATAAAATCACATGTATTCCAAATTTTGTGGAAGAACTCACAAAATTAAGATGATATGAGTCAGAAAATTTCCATTTCTCTACTTCATCCATGATACTAACGAACCAGTATATGTTGAAATATGACAACAAGAGAACTATCTTTAGTAATCTATTCAACCTAAAGTAATTGGTTGATATGTGTAGTGAGATTCTCTTGGCCTATTGAGATAAAGAAATTTCTCAAATTAAGCTAAATGTAGCAAAATTGAAAATGGAAAGAACCCCGAAGTAATAAGGGTTATACGTAATGACTCATACAAAGCATGTGAAAAGGGACATATATATCATGAGACAAAGATGTATTTTTCCCCCGGTAGTAGTGACACCAAAGTATAGGTATCAATTGAATATGGGATAAAGCTAAAATGTAATTCTAGCTCCCATCATAAATGAAAGAGTTGGAAATACACCTGGTCATAGGTGTTGGTGTATACAATGTAATGTGCGTATCATAGTAGCAACCAATTTTCACATCAACTTTAATGGCCTGGCCATTTGACTATCTTATTCAGTTGAACTAGATCCAATGTCTGCATTTTTGGAATGAAAATACGAGACATAAATTCTTTAAAGCACTTGAGATATATTGGGTGAAACGTAATATACATTCACTGTAAAGTACTTGAGTTGAAACCCACTTTTGTTACGTAATAAGGCCTACCACTTATTAAAACTCTCAAGACCTAAATGTCTAACCGTTAGTTGTTTTTCTTCCACTAATTTAAGGAATATAAACCAGTTGTTGAACTATTTCCTTATAATGTGACTACGAGGATTGGATCATCGAGCAAAGCACTACTCAAAAATTAGTTTTCAAAATAGAACAAAGACGTCACAAAAGCTCTATATGTACCGAGAGCTAATCACATCTTGTTAAATTCCAAAGAAACCAATGCAAGTGGATATCATGTGGAACCTGACTGTGATGAGAATGTAATTGATTGCATCTTTTATAGTATCTAATGTATTTGAAAGGAAACATACTTTAGAGAAACTAATGAGTCAATGTAGTGAAATGTAAATCACTATAGTATTAATTTGGATTATTGAATCCATATTGACTCCGACGATGAAATGTTCGAAATTGACTCATACAGACTTTGACATAACCATAAAGGCACTTTGGTTGTGACATGATGTTTCGTTTTGAAAGGACTCATACGTATATCACTGTGTTTGAGTGGTCGAGACAACGGGAAAAAGATTGACAGAATGTGAAGTAACGGCATATCTCTCAATAAGTGTTTTCTAAAGTACTAGATGCACAACCCCCTTCCCCTCCCATTATGCTTTTAAGTAAGAGAGCATATCACTCATTTTACAAAGTCTTCAGTAAAACAGGATCGAGACCATCCTAAGATGCAAAATGGTAAACAATCCATATTACAAAGATAACAAGGTGAAATTTAGAAAAATATTCATGCAGAATGCGGACCATTAAAGTGACTTATGGCTCTGGTGAATGTTTTGACATTTTGGACTAGTTATAGTTCCCAAGAAATTTTGCGTTTGGAAAACTACTAGCACATATTATACATGTAAGGGATCACCACCCCTTGTAAATGCTAGCGAGTGTACATCAAAAGGATTTGATGAATATTGCATGTTTAATAGGATCAATATAAAGCATTTTATACCCAATGGTCTCGCACAGACTACCATCAAATGTTACAGATGATGTCTAAGGAATAGGTTATGTGTACCAACCTACCTTTTATTGCTCTGGGGATATGCAACATTACACGCATCTTTACTTAATTCATTTTAGAACCCAATATTAGTCAACCTTTTCTGCGTACCAGTTGGTAACTGTATTAGCCTGACATTAATGTTCTTGCGCGCTTTTTTGGTTGCACTACATATGTGCCATTACGACTCCACATCGTACTATCATAGGTCTTCAAAACTGTTAAGTAGTTATGTTGGAAATGAGTTCCCAATGATTATCCGCATTTTAAACCTTTTGGCAGGAGATCTCTTACTGCTAGATTTGAGGGTTATCACTTTAATGAGACAGTCTTCCCGTTGTTAGGGGGAGATAATAAAAAGTATTTTATAAGGGAACGACAGGAATTGTCATGGTGTGTTACCACTGTATCTCATATTGATTCTTGTACTCCACAAATGTAAATGTGAAGTGACAAAGAATAATCAATTTCATAAAGTGCACTGATATCGACAACGTGAAAGGATAAGATTTACCAGCTGTAAATTTTCCTGCAAGGTTAAAAATACTCAGTATGGGGTACACCATAGACTAAGGTGTTGAAACTACACTTGGTGGAAGTGTAGTTGAGGCCGTGGCTCCATAAAGGAAGATGGAAAGGCCACTAGGTTCGATCAATGCTCACCTAGAAAGGAAGTAGATGAGTAAGGCACAACCTAATTTTTATCATTAATGAAATCATCTCATTTAATTATCTCTGAACTATGTCCATGAAACAATAATGGTGGACGCTCCGAAGTTTAAAATGATTCTAGAGAACAAAGAAATCCTGACGGATTATGAGAATGCACATAAGTCAATGGAAGGATCATGCGTGCACAGTGATGATATAATCCATAATAGTTGCTCAGTAGAGCACAATGAGATCAAACCATGCTTTATTTTGATTAATTTCAAATAAATAGCATATTTGGCCTACGCAATCCAGGTAGAACTTAGTTCTTTGACAAATATACGGGTATTTAGTGTGGTAGTGCTAACCAACCGAGTGTAAAGCCTGTGGGACATATGCGATTATTTGTCACACAGTGTAGTGGGAAGAATGAGGTCTTAAAGTATAAAGAATCACCTTGTGGCGCGAGGTTTCTCACAAACCCCTGGATCGCATACTCTTTTGAACATCATAATGTTCAGTTAAGTAGTTTGTTTGGTAGTTTCCGAAGAACTTGAAACATAGTAGATGTGGTTATATCTCTGGAGATTTAGACTCAAAGGTATTTGCAAAAGTGCATGATGGCCTTTTGCTTCCCAAGTCGAATGACTCTAAACCACAGAGTGTGTTTTCAATTACACTGGAACACTCAATTATTGATTTAAACAATCAGGCGGATGTGGTATACCCGTCTAAGTGACTCTTTGATTGGGAAGGGATAAACAATTACGGTTTTGTGCCATGCGTATTAAATAAGTTCCTGATTCAGAATTATAGCTATCTATGTCGACGGTATGGACATGATAAGTACTCTTAATGGAATAAGAGATCTTACAAGCTATATAAAATCTGAATTTGAGATCAAAATCCTGGGAAATCTCGATCTTATCTATGTTATGAACTAGAAGACCGAGTTTGTGGTATATTATTCACCCAGTTTGCATATGACCATTGTCAGGCAATTTAACAAGGACATGCATCCTGCTAGCACTCCCATGATTAGTCAAGTTTCAAATGTACATAAATGACCAATTCGTCTAAAGGAAGATGACGAAGTTGTGTCGGGAGATGAACTTTCCTTATCTAAGTATAATAGACGCATTATTGTATTTAGCATAATGTACTCGACCAAATGTTATATCCTCAGTGAACTTGTTAGCTAGATATAGCTCAGCGCCAACGCAACGTCATTGGAATGGTACAGTGAATGTAATCATGTACTTAAAAGTAACCATTGACATGAGTTTGTTTTATCCCTGCAAAGACATAAAAAGGAATGCTAAAGGAACTGCAATCCACAGGTTGTTGATTATGAAGGAACAATAATCTCTTCTCCAACGAAAGTAATCAGGGGGAGATATGGTAGACTATTTTCTAAGTCATTAACGATATTCAGTTTCGAAAAGTACATGACTAAAGGAACTGTCTGGAAAAACTCTGAAAGTAATCAGGGGGAGGATCCAAGGATATGATGTCGACATATTTTACTTCGAAATTGAAGCTGTGTTGTACTATTTTTCCCTTCGATCGATAATAGTTTTTCCCAAAGGGTTTTGTTACTCGACAAGGTTTTTAGCGAGACAACACTAAAAACATCAAGTATGTTGAACGTTGAAGACATAAAGATCGCGTTGATATTACTGAAAATATATGAATCAAAGAAATGAAACGCGATATTCTCTTATAAGCAACGTAACTTCCATAATCAACAACATGGTCTTATAAACATTCAGTCACCAAAGTAAAGTGTGATAAACTCCTTTTGACTGCATTAGACTAATGAAAATTGTCTGACATCAGGGGGAACATCTAATGGTGTGTTGAACTATTTTCCTTCACTTAGGTTGCTTTTTCCCGCAGGGTTTTGTTACTCGGCAAGTTTTTTTAATGAAACAAAAACAAACACCGGGAATGTAATTTCCCATCTAAGGCTATTGTCTTTCCCACGAGGATTTTATGGCTTAAGAGTTGTGAAGAAACTAGTCAACTTCTACGGAGCAAAGTGATCATCTGCAATGGATCACCTTTACTTGCATCTATCACATTGTACTCTTTTTCCTTCGTCAAGGTTTTAATGAGGCAACATATTTGAGTCCAACTATGTTCTAAGTTTGCTTAATATTGTACTCCTTTTCTTTAGTTCAGGTTTTGTCCCTCTGGGTTTTATTGACGAAGTTTTAACGAGGAAATTAACTTAGACTCGTCGATCTATGAAAATCGTATTGCATGTGATGAACTACATGTAAAGTATCTGACAACATGTGAATTACTACATGTGAAGAGTTTTACCAAGGTTTTATCCCACTGGGTTTTTCCTTGTCAAAGTTTTAATGAGACGGCACAAATTATCAAGGAGAGAATGACATTTGAAGACCTACATTCGAAGAACTATATGTGGCAATACATCTGAAGTACCATTATTGAACCGCACAAGGGGGAGTGTTAAAGGGCCCATGCCCATGGATGTGCGATCCAAAACGGAAGTCTTTTCGGTTTCCCTTTTTCCATGTATATGAAGTATATTGTACCCATGTAACCAGAGAACTCTCTTATCAATAGAATTTCTCTTTTCTCTGCCTCTCTCTCTTTCCCTAATTTTCTACTACAAAAATTTGGATGTTTTCTTTACAACACGTTGGATTGTTGGAATATAGAAAGTCAAAGGCATTTAGTTAGTTTGTTGGTATGCGTGGTGATATTGCGCTATTACAAGGGAGAAAAAAAAATATTAATAAAAAATATCTCTTTGCTAGAGAAATTCATCACTAACAACATGTTTGTTTTCTCCTCTAAATAGGTAGAGGGTTCTACATAGAGGTTTACCTCTATCTCTATATGAATACCACTACCTAGAGCCTTCTAAATTTATGTTTGTTTAACCACTATCTAATAACTCTATATTTAAATTTAAATTTGTACATTTCACATTTTACCCTTGTACAATTTAAAACATTCCAAGATTCATTCCAAATCAACATTTTCAAAAATTCAAAAATGTTTTCAACAATTCAAACCGTTACACGGATAAAGTGAAATACAAACTAATAAAAGACCAAACCAAAAACCCCATTCATCCTTCACCTGCACTTCCTCTCTCGAAATTCCAAGATTCACAACCCACCACCATTACTAGACCATTCTTACCACTTCATGACCACCTTGACATCATTACCAACTCTACTCACTAGTACCAGTAAAGGTCTCATACCACCACTAGTTCATAACTTGAACACAACCACGATAGCATTTTATACCCTAACAAGTATATCTAATTCATTTGCAACTGATCACGTAATTGATGCATATAAGTCTGATCTTGTGGTCTAAATACATGTTACGTAGCCGATGTTGCACTTTCACTATTCATTTCAATGTTGTTGTTCACTTCCAACCCGACATCTTCAAACCGCCGAAATAATTCATCATTCAACCTAATGCTATTATGTATAGCCATGGTTTCAACAACTAAATACTTTTGGGTTGTAAAACTGAACCTGCGAATTTTGTCCAAAATAGGAAATCTTGCCTTCAAAACACCGAAAGCTCTTTCAATCACATTCCTAAGTTGTGAGTGTGCCTGATTGAATTTTTCCTTCTTCGTTCGAGGGAGGCCACCACGTCGAAAATCTCGTAACCAGTATCTTGTGTTCTGGTAAGGAGTCATAAAAGCCTTCGTATACGTATATGCAGCATCGCATAAGTAATACTTGTCTGCAAAATAACAGCAGATAACAAGACCATATTCAATAAAGTTAACAGAACCTGACCATCTAATCACACAGCCACTACACCCTTGAATTAAAAAAAGATAACTGATGTAACAACAATGGTATACACCGCTCTAGCAGGAAAGAGTAAAAACCAAATACAGAGATACAGAGATAGAAAAATATACAAAGTTCATAGCAATTACCTGGCGGTGGCATTGGAAAATTGAAGGCTGGATTACAGACAAATTCACTCAGTATCCTTGAATCATGTGCAACACCTTCCCATCCGAAAACTACATAAATGAATTCATGTTGAAATCACATATTGCCAACACATTTTGATAACACTCACCCCCGCCTCTTCCTCGGAAAGAAGTTTGCCTTTCTAGTGGAACAACTGCATGAATACCCTTCCTTCCCTACCTCTTCGATACTCAAGTCGATAAATATCTTAGAAAGGCTATCAATAGTTGTGAATATATGTGCACCCCCTGTCCTTTTATAACCCTCAGCTTTATCCATATCTTCATTGTATAGAAACATAGAGGGTAATTCAGGATAATTTGTTTGCAAGGGAACTCATCAAGCAATAAAGCATAGATATAGACCAGATACACTATCACACATACATCAAGCAATCAAGCAATAAGTTCACTAGCTAAACATACAAACGGGGACCAGCTGCGTTAGAACTAAAAGTAAGTTATATGGCATAAATTTTACCTTCCCAATATACAAACGGGGTCCAAGCTAAACATGTTACCAGATGATTATATGCATAAACTTTTCTTATTTATCACTACAGAACGAATCAAATGATGAAGTTTGTCTTTGTAATATTTTATTTTCCCTTGTTCATAAGTGGCAGTGTACATATATAAAGAGAGACAAACTGATGGATCTTTGTTGAGCACACGGTGAACTTATCCGGACGTTTTTAGTACCAACATAAACAAATAGTACTGACTAGCTAGTTCTCGGAACTGTTTGCTCACATTCAACTGAGTTTATATTAAGGATTATAAATAGAACCAGCTATACATTGTGAACAGTAAGCAGTGAGCAAGTCATTGATACTACCAGACCATACTACCAGTTTGAGGATCTAAGCATTTTGTACCCTTTTATATCCTGTGAATACAGTATACACCTTACTTCTAAGCTCAAGTTTGTTTGATTACAAGGCTTTAAACCAAGGACAGCCAAACTGAAAAATAGCTAGTGTTAACTCATTGATGGTCCCCTAGGTGCCTTACAGAGTTTCTAAAAAACAACTCTGAGGTTGGTCGAGTTAAAATGACCTGACAACAAGGACAAGGGGTGTGTTTCCCCTGAGTACACTAAATAAAAATAAAATCTTATGTGCAAATGAAAAGACGCACAACTCAGAAAAAGAAATCACCTACAGGCTACAAGGCTACATGAAATGAGAAAGGTTCTAAGCTGAAATTATCTATTGTCCCTAGTTTACTAAGGAATTCTTGTCCCAATTAAACGAGCTCATCCTTACTCATCATAATGGTGTTCGACCACATACCTGAAATGGTTTTAGAAACTGAATATATAATAAGATTCGAAGAAATTAGAATTGGTAACCTACGAAACTTGCAAGTGAGATTGTTAGATTAGTATACATACAACTTGGGAAAAAACAAATCCATATATTCTAATCAAATTCAAAATGTGTAGCGACTGAAAATTTCACAACAATAACCAATTCTAGGTCTCATGAGTTAACAGGAACTGAAAACATTAGTATGGTGATTCCCCTGAGTTCATAAATGAGTATTTCATGAATCTCATTAAAAAATAACAATTTAGGACACTTTTTTTAGCACTAAGTGAGCTTACAGTTACTTATACTTATTAGCTCCGTTTAAAGACTATGGCAAAGTACATTCAACTCAGAGCTGCAAACCCCGTTTAATCATTCACATAATTTACATATTATATTTCTATGAAACTATTGATTGTGTGAACTTTCATCATACAACTTGTATGCAATACCAAAAGCTTGAATAGAAACCAGCTCTTCAAGAAGAAATTCATAGCATACCTCAATAGAAGTAAGGTTTCAACTCAACTGCCTCCTCGTCAGTTGAATAGAAACAATTAAATGAATTCCTGCATAAACATGGTGCAAAATCTCAAGATCTGATTTCTCTCACACAATACCAAGCAAAACCTTAACAATATGGTGAATCAAAATTTGACCCACACAATAAGAACACCAGATCTGATTTCTCCCAAGTTTCAATTACAAAAATCAAAAAAAAAATTAACAACATGCAAGATCCGGAAATCTAAAAACAAACGCCTTACCGAGATTAACCAAACTATAGATCTTCACAAATTTGATGATATTTAACAGATCCGGAGACGAAATCTTTAATCAGAACCAATATTCTTCATGAATCGAAGTTCCAGAGAGAAAATCTCTTCATGGGTTCAGAGAGAAATGAAAGCCAGCGGAGAGAAAAAAAAAAAAAAAAACTGAGAACGATTTTAGATTTTGTTTTGGTGGTGGACAAAAACTGTTAAAATAAGATTGTTGGAGGGTCATATGGACATTTCACAGGAAAATAGAGGTTTAGCTGAAAGATAGCAGCTGAGAGGTGCTATCTGATTTCCTCTATCTAATAGAGGTTTAGCCTCCATATTGATAGAGGTAGTGGAAAAAACAAACACCTAAAAAAGTGGGGCCCACCTCTACATAAAGGTAGATAGTGTTTTGCGTCTGCATAGAGGAGAAAACAAACATGATGTAAGATGTTTCTCTCTCCTCTTCCATTCTCCATTTCCAACTTTTCTTCCAATTAGTGTCTAAATTCTGGGTATTCCTCTGTAGATCCTTAGGTTCTTTTAAGTTTCTTCCTTTTTCTTTTCAAAATGTCTTCTGAGCATCATTCTGAGCATCATTATGTGCACATCGACAAGAAATTCCTTAGATTTACATGTGGCAAATCAATTCATTTGTTCAATATCACCTTTACAGAGTTTTATAGTCATGGCTTTACCGAGGATGTTTTTACCTATTATTTAGCTCTAGATCTAAGATATAGATTCTTTGAAGCATCCAAGAATGGTGACGATGGCAGAAAAGTTTGGAAGCACGATGATAACAAGCTTTGGTTTTGCGCTACTAAGCAATCTAATGACAAAAGTTATTATCTGCACATAATCCTTTCTAGACCCAATCCCAAATCCGATATCTCTTTCTATATTCCCTCTGGTAATTGCTATACCGGTTGGTTTGCTGTTGCAGAAGCTATAAATTTCATGCATAATTTTTTTCATCCATTTCCAAACCCATTCCTACTTCATACATCTCATCACCCTCTACTCAATCTCACCTAAATCCGACAACAACCTATGCTCAATCCCTTCATAGTCAGCCAAATCCTCATTATCCCAATCCCTCTTTAAAACATTTATCCAACCCATTCCCCTGCAATAGCTTTGCAGCACCTTCAACTGTCAAAGTTCATAAATCAAATTTCAAAAAAGCCATTCATATTGATAGCCCTGCTCATTCTTTGGGGAAATGGAATGAAGCTTTTATCATATCATCCCCTCATGTGGTTCACTCTTTGAAACACATTGGCGTTGCATTGTGCTTTGAACTGCAAATCGTTACCAAGTTTCAGATCTTTCCGATTAATTATTTCCAAGCGATATTTCATACGGATGATGATTTATCTAATGCCGATTTGGAATCTAAATTTGTGGCTTTTAACGTAACTTATTCAGTTTTCAGATGGTATGATCAAATTTGGAGCTCTAAAACTCAGGATCATCATGATTTTTATCTCGAAGTCTATGGTGTCCCTTATCAACTATGGTCATCAGAAGTTATTCACGCTATAGGCGAACTATGTGGAGATGTTTTGCTAATTGATCCAGCTACGCTGAGACTAAAGGATTTAAGGGCCATATGTATGAAGAATCGAAGAAAAAAAATGTATTAACTCAATTCCAAGGATGATGAATCTTTTCTCAGGAAGACAGAAGTTCAGAGCTCGCACTGCAGTGACCAAAAAGTCGTCAACAATTAACCAAAACTTTCTTATTTTACCACCTGCAAATCTGGATCTGTATTCAAATCCCTCTCTCAACAATGCATATGTTGTGCTGATTTCTTGGAGGAAAGTAGAAGGGAAAAAAAAAATAAAAAAATCTCCCGGCGTCTATTCCTCGATCTCTGGAGATTAATACATCATCGATAATTAAGGAAACTTCCTCACCAAGCAATGCAACTTTTAATACTCCAACGGAAAAGATTTCCAAATTTATTCCGAGAAGATCTAGACACCATGGGTCAAAGAAATCACCAAATAAAAATAAAAAACACAAAAAGAATGTGGCAACACCTAAACAAGTCTGGAGAAGAATCCAAAAATCTGTTGATACCATAAATTTAGTTGTGGCTGTTACACAGCTGGAAGATACAGTAGACTATGCAGCTGACATGGACATCAAAGTGGATTCACATAACCCACCTGCTTTCAAACAACTCAAAACCCTAAATTCAAATCAAATAAACCCCCATCAATCGTCATCTCTATTCAAATTTCAAACCAGATAATCAAAATCAAAATCAAAATCGAAACCCTAATTTTCTATGAATTCAGTTGTAATAAAAAACCTAAAAGAAGAACATAATTAATTTTAAAAGTTAAACACAGAAATATTCAAACATCAAACATGTAAATACGCAATCGATTTGGGGAAAGAAAAAACCTAACTTCGAAACAATCAATTAGATTCATAACTAATGACTTACTTCTTGAGTGAGAGCCTCTGATCATCAATATTCTCAATCAAATCACGATCAAATCGATCACTCAGTCCCTCTCTCTCGATCAAATCGATCTCTTTCTGTGTTTCTGTGTGGAGTTTTGTTAGAGAATGAAAAAATGATAAAGAGTAAGAGTAATGACTTTGGTTATTTCTCCCGACAGTCGACAGATAATACCTAGGGGTAGGAAATTACAAGTACACGATAGCCTATCAGATGTCGGATATTAGCCTAACGGAATGAGTCTCATCCGGTTCCGATTAGGTTAAGAAGTAAATTCTGGTGACATTTCCGAAATCCGAAATCCGACAAATCATATTAAATCTTGTAGGATGTCGGATTTTCGGAAACGGATCTCGGACTTCGGAAATATATTGACAGCCCTACCTAGCACTCATACAGCCACCTGACCATCATTCTCAACCTCACCTTTTCGTTATACCCATATCACACATACTTTATCTCCACATAACCAAACCTTCTTTCCATCCATCTCTCTCAGAATACCAGCTATCTTTCCAGTCGAACAACCATCAAACAGTCAGACGTACAGTAGAAACTCTATAAATTAATGATGTCGGGACCATCAAAATTTATCAATTAAGCGAGATATAAATTAACTGATAAATTAATAATTATTAATTTATATATTAATTAATACTTTATTAACTTATAGATAAATTCCATATAAAAAAATTAGTTTCTATGCAAACACAATACCATATCATATCTTTTATATTTCCTATATAAATACAATATCAATATCAAATCATATTTTTATAAACACAATATTCAATCATATTTTTGATGGTTCAGAGAAAATTCAACCAAGGTGTTTCAAGAATATAAACTTGAAAAGTTTGAACTGTGAATATCGTGCTAATAAACGAGCATGGATGACTGGTGCGCTATTTGAAGAATATGTTCGGAAACTCGACAAAAAAATGGCTGGAAAAAAAGTCCTCCTGATTGTGGATAAATGCCCTGCTCATCCAAAAACTATTGAAGGACTGCAAAATGTTGGAATTTTTTTTTTTGCCACCAAACACAACTTCAAAAATTTATCCTTGTGACACAGGGATTATACGAGCTTTTAAAATGCATTGTCGTTGTCGATTTTATAGAGTTCTTTTGGAAGGCTATGAATTAGGGGCGTCAAATCCAGAAAAAATAAATGTGTTAGATGCAATGAATCTTGCAATTTCAGCATGGACTATCGATGTTCGTACAAGTACACTTGAAAACTTCTTTCGTCATTGTAAACTTCGATCAACAAATAACACAAGTTTAGACAATTTGGATGAACATACAAATAGTGAAATCACTCAAGGCTTGCAAAATTTGATCGAGGAGTTGGGCTATCGCAATTCAATGAATGTCGAAGATTTCCTAAATTATCCGAAAGAAAATGAAATTACACAGTTGTTGACTGATGAAGAAATAATCGAGAGTGTTACAGGAACGGATAAAGATGTGGAAGAAGATGATGAAAGTTCTACAATAGAGCCCCCTTCACGAAACGAGGCTATTAAAGCGGCAATCACATTTATAATTTCTTGCTGAGCTATGATAAAACAACACCAAAAATTCTTACAATGTTAAAAAAAAATAAGAGATGAGATTCAATGCGAAATTGATTTTAGCAAAAAACAGAAGACAATTAAATCATTTTTCAAAAAGTCTTCATAAATCGTTAATGTATTGAATATATATATATATATATATATATATATATATATATATATATAATGCATTATTAATTTATATTTCAAATGGGGTCTACATGGGTAATCAAAAATGTATTATCTTATAATTTTAGCGAATTATTAATTTGGCACGTTGTCCCCGACTCGGGACCGGCCAAAAATATTATTTAAGAGAGTTTATTAAATAATCAAGTATTAATTAAAATAGTTTTTACTGTATTCACATACCTTCATGGGTCATCAATGAGGTAAATCGTCTTTTTAATATGGTTATCAAACTTGGAATCAGTTTTTTTTTTTTTTTTGCTCAATCACATTTTTATATATTAATATGACAAACAAAAGAGGTTACAAGAAAAAAGGGAAAACCCCAACACATAAAAAAAAACCCCAAAGAAACAAAGCAAACAGGAGAAAAAAGAAAAGTAGGCAAGTCTATTACAGGACTTACCAGACTACAAAAGACAGACTAAAAAGAAAAGGCACCAAGGAAATATTATTTGTTGAATCTGTAATAGGCCACACCAGTCATTTCCACTCTCTTCAAATCTCCAGGTCTACCAGAATGGAAAATCATCTCACCAACTTTTAACTTTGCTCATTTCTTTGCTAAGCTATCAGCAGAGAAATTGATTTCTCTGTAATTATGACAATACTGAATATCTTCCAATTTACTGCAAGCCTTCATCCATCTAGAGTATATGCACCAAGGAACTTTTTTACTTTTAAAATCACTTATAACAGTCTTTGAGCCAGAGCTAATGATAATATGTCTGTAATCCAAGATCACATCCCATTCAATTGCACAAACCACTGCCAGGATTTCTGCAATATAATGAGTAGCAACACCAACACCACCAGTAATAGTTCCAATGACCATACATATATGTCTCTCACTATAATGCCAAAGCCTGCATTACCAGGGTTACCTAAAGAGGCACCATTACAGCAAAACAGATAGTATCCTTACTTTGGAGCATTCCAAAAGCAAGTTTTAGTGTAACTGAACTTAATATATCTGGTTCCCAGCTGGAAAAAATCTATTATCTGAGCATCATAAAATTCTGGTTCCATTTATTCCCTTTCACCCTCCAACCACCTTCATGAACCAGCCTCCAAATTCTCTTTTTAAAATTATTTTCACAAGCGAGGATATTCTCAAATAAGAATTTATTCTTTTGAAACCGAAGTTCTCTCATTGTAGCACAAGCTGCAGTCATCCAGGCTTCTCTAACAATTGGACTTTTCTGTTTACATCTCTTACTAATATCAGCAAAAGAATCTGGCTTCTTGACTTCAGAGATATCCCCCAACCAAGACCAAGTTTTAATAGTGAAGTTACAAGACCATAAAAGATGATTCATTGAATCTTGCTCAACACCACAAATGCAACATTTTGAAACCATTTCATAACCTTTGTGAATCATCTTCTCATCATCAATGTAAACTCCCTGCAAAATTTTCCAGATATTACTTGAGATATCAGGGTGTAAGAATGATCTCCAAATATGTTTTGGCCAGTTAAGTTTTGGTTCTTTATTTCTGATTCTCTCAACAACCTTGGAAGTATTTAGAATTCCTTTCATATCTCCAATCAGAAACATTTTATCTTCACCTCCTATAGCAATTGGCAAATTTTGATCCTGAATATAGTCTTGCAAATCTGTTGGAATCATCCATTCACCATCTAATTGATCACTCACTTTCAAGTGAATGTTATTTTTCACATACTCAGAGTATCCAATAGAATCAATTTGAGGAGAATCACCATACCAGATATCAAACTACACAGAAATATCAGAATCATTACCAATAATCCATTTCACATCTCCCTTTAAAGCTGACCATGCCCATTTAAGACCACGCCAAACAGAAGAATATTTCCATTTAGTGGACCATTGGCCATTTTTGTCCTTATACTTTTCAGAGAAGAATTTAGCCCAATCATCTTTAGACTGATTAATTTTCCACATCATATTCATGAGCAGAGCTTTATTAATAATTTCCAATCTTCTGATTCCTAAACCACCTTCTTCAAGAGGAGTGCAAACCTTATTCCAATCTAGGGTAATAAATTTTCTAGTCTCCCCATCACCAGGCCATGGAAAGTTTCTTATGATTCTTTCACAAATTTTAATAACTGAAGAAGGCCACTTATAGATTGACATGTTGTAAATAGGTATACTTCACAGAAAAGTTTTAACTAAAATCAATCAATCTTGAAATGAAAGGAACTTACCTTTCCATGATGCCAACTGATTTTGAAGCATAGTACCATTGGCCACACAGTTGGAGCTTTAACTCTTCCAGGCATTAGCATAACTCCCAGGTACTTATCAGGAAAGGTAGCCAGATCCATTTGGAGATAATTAGCAATTTGAATTTTTCTACTTTCAGAAGTTCCATCCACAAAGCATTTACTCTTTAATTTGTTAATGCACTGACCTTATCTCTGTTGATAATCAATAAGCAATTGAGAAAGATTGTCCAATGATCTTTTAGCACCATTGCAAAATATAAAAACATCATCAGCAAAAACAAGGTGGGAAGAATAAATCCCATTTCTTATAATCATTGGTTGCATCTTTTTTGTCTCAATCAACTTAGTTATTTCTACTCAAAGCTTCTTCCATCATCACAAAGAGCACATGAGATGGGTCTTCTTGCTTAAGACCTCTACCAACAGAAAAGAAGACACAAGGACCACCATAAACTAAAACAGAGGTTTTAACAGATTGGATGAGGATTTTCAACCAGTTGCACCATTCAGCAGAAAAACCATATTACTTCATCACTGAAAATAAGAAATCCCAACTAACAGTATCATAAGCTTGAGATATATCAAGTTTAAGACCAACATTACCCTATCTTCTTGTAATTCTCATTTCACTCACCATTTCAGAGGCCAGCAAAACTTGCTCATGGATGTTCCTCCCTTTGATGAAACCAGCTTGTAGAGGAGATATAAGTTTGCTCATTAAATAATGCATTCTAGTTGTAATGATTTTTGTGAAAATCTTAAAGCACACATTACTTAGACCAATTGGTCTGCACTGATTAGCTTTTTTTGCACCCTGTACCTTAGGAATTAACATTAGGAATTTAGAATTTAAACCTTTAGTAATGAATCTCCTTCTCCAGTAGAATTGAACAGCATTCACCAGATCATTCTTGATAATATCCCAGCAAGACTTGTAAAAGATTCCAGAGCAACCATCTGGACCTGGTGCACTTTCAGGGTCCATGTCAAGAATAACTGATTTGATTTCCTCCTCCTCTGGTAGCTTATCAAGTTTTGATTGGTCTTCAAAAGTAACCACTTCATACATTCAATAAAGAATCAACAATAGTGACTTCCTTATAAGCAAACTTTGTTTCAAAATACTTCACTAATAAATCTGCAATTATTGTATAGTCTGTAATTATATTACCATCTTCATCCTCCATCTCACTAATTAGATTTCTAGTTTGTCTAATCTTCGAATTAGTATAAAAAAAACTGGTGTTAGCAGCTCCTTCTTTGACCCGTCTAATTCTAGATTTCTGTTTTAACATGGTATTATATTGAACTTCTCTACTATTATAATCATTCTGAGCTTAAACCAGATTTCCAAGAGGTTTTCATCATTTGGAAAGGAGTCAGAGTTTATCATAGCTACTTTCATTTTATCTTCTGCTTCTTTAATTTTCACTTTGACATCTCCAAATACATTCCAATTCCACCATTTTAACCTTTGTTTTAGATTTTTTAATTTTTGAATCCACACATAAGAAGGATCACCAGAGATGACTTCATTCCAACGATCTTCAACAAACTTCATAAACTCTAGATGAGAAAGCCACATTTTCTGGAATCTTTGAGGAGTATTTTTTGGCTTAGGAATGTTGACACAGCCACCAAAGAGAGGAGCATGATATAAAACAACCCTCAAACCAACTTTGTACCTCCAATCTTTATATTTTTGAAGCCATTTTAAGTTGAAAACCACTCTGTCAAGCTCACAAAGAATTATGTTTTTACCACTCTAACAGTTAGACCAAGAGTATTGTAAACCTGTTTTGGGTGCTTGGAGTAATTCACATTTATCTAAACATTTATAAAAATACAACATTGCTCTCCTTAATGGTTTTTACCCACAAACCTTTTCATCATCAGAAGTAATAGCATTGAAATCCCCAAGAATAATCCATGGCATTTGTAGAGCACTGAGATCTTTCATTTAAGTCCATAGAAATCTTATTTGAGTAATATCCACATGTGCATGAACTCCAGAGATAAGAGAATCACCAATCTTGATAGTTATCATTTGACTCGACATAGAAATAACTAAAGGAGTATGGATAGAAGAACTTCAGAATAACCAGATGTTACCCTTTTTGTTAGAAATAGAATTATGAATAACTATTTTCTCCATACCAAGTAAATTAAATTTATTGCAAAAATTTGAACTACAAAAAACATGAGGCTCAGTAACCCAAACAAGAGTTAGATTAAAATTATTAACTAAAGATCTTAACTTATCTTGGGCCATTTTCCTCATAAGGCCCCTGATATTCCAATATAAAATCTCATTGCTTGGGTTGGAGGTTTTTTGTACCTCCTTTCCCTTGAGTTTTTCTTAAATTATATTTATTCACAGTAGGTAAAGGCTTACTTACCTTGGGGGGAGAACTTTTAGAAGAAGAAGGATTTGTATTTTCAGTAGAAGTTATTATCTCATTCTCAATAAGTTTTTCCCATGAAGTGACTGGAACTGTTGCATTTGTAACCTTCCCTGTAGTTCCATCCACAAATTTTATATCACATTGTTGTAAAGCATTGTCCTACACAACCTTTTTAAGTTTACTGGCATCCATTTCAAAGTCTTCTTCATTTTCACTACAATTTGATATCACTTCTCCTTCTTCATAAGCAAGAGAATCAAATTTTCCAGAAGGTAATTTAATAACATCTTCATCCACTGTTTTAGAATATTCAATTTGAATATGAGAGACAATGGAATCTTGGTCTTCATTCCTGATGTTACTACTAATCCCCTTTTTGATTGGAGTTTGTTTTTCAATCACCTTTTGTTGGTAAGATGAAGTAGTACCAGTATTATGATCACTGGTGTTAATTTTCTTGGCTCTGCATTCTATCACCAGGTGACCTATGATTTTACAATTTCTGTAGAATTTAGGACTATCAGTTATAGAAATTGCTTGAAAAAAGCCATCAACTTTGTGTTGATCCAGATTTTGCTAGGAATTGGATGAGCAAAGTCCACCTCAACCAAAACATTATCATAATAACCAAAATCACACTTAAGAGTAGCTTCATCAATTTTAATTGGAGCTCCAATTTCCTTACATATAGTGAAAATAATTTTTTTCCTTCAAAAATTCCAGTCCTAAACCTAGTAATCTCACCCATACAGTTGTTTTAGAACTCCTCTGGTTTTCTGGTCGAAAATTTGAAACCCAATTTCTGACTTTTAAATTCTAATTAAGAACATCCCATTCACCAGCTCTGATGTATCTCCAATCAATTTCATTATCCAATTTGATAGTAAAAAAACCTTTTCCTAATGGAATCATTTCGCAATCTCCTACCAATTTCCATTGATTTCTGAATATAACAGCTACATCCACAAACTTAATTCTCTATAAATTCAATCGTCCGATTAATGAAAACTTCCATGGGTTCAAACCCTCTTCAAAAATATCATCAGGAAGATCAATTGATGGGGACTTTGGAGTTGTTTCACCATTACTAACTAAGTTTTCTAGAATTGTTTCATTATTCAAAGTGGTTTCAGGATAAGAACCCATCACAACCACTTGAAATAATGAATCTGAATCATGAAGAAACAAAAATCAAGAAGGAAATTCAAGAAGAAATCACCTGAATTAAGGAGTAACAATACAAAAAAATAGATCTGAGAAAAAAATCGTCGAGTTCGTTGCCCGAGTTGCAGGACTGTCTTAATTGTGATGTATATCACAGTAAGGAATTTGTTGCATTCTTTCCTTGATTTCACCAATCATTCCTCTGGAATCAGTTTTTTATCCATGCAAAATCATGCAAAAAATCACTTAGCTATCAAGATTTCTGGCATTGGTCCTACCATAAAACTTATACTTATTCTTCAATTGAAGACATTACCTGAAGAAGATTTTGCGGTTCAAAGTTTGATTTAGTTGGATGGAACTAATGAGGTTCATATTCATGAACCCAATTTTTTTTACAATGCCTCTTACGAGTGGTGAGGGGTTATCAGATTCTTTTATGGTACAAATTTAGGATGTCTACAGCTCTGAAACTTCAGACTCAACCTCACTCACCTATCCTCCTGGTTTGAACCATCTCATAATACACTCTTGGATGATGCAAGCTCCATCAACAGTGCAGAATCGCACCTTCATATTATCTCTAAGAGAATGAAAGCAGAATATAAGAGGTTGGGTGTCATAGCCACAAACTTAGATACCTCTCAACCAAGAACAAGAAGAGCAACTAAATCCAAGGAGTTTACTGTTTCTCAATGAGTTTAAAAATTCTCACTTGGAATGATAGAGGTCTAAATTCTAATGATAGAAGAATTGTGGTTAAAAAGATGTTGCATCTTATAAGAGTTCCAATTGTCATTTTACAAGAAACAAAGGTGTTGAATTGTTTTCTTTTTGACATAAAACAGATATGTGGCTATCAAAATGTGAGATGGACTTTCCAACAATCTGTTGGAAGTTCAGGTGGTATGATCACTCTATAGAATAAGGATTTTCTAGAGGTCACTGACTCTCTTGTGGGAGAGTATACTTTGTCCATTTTTTGTATCAACAAAGCTGGCAAATTTGAGAGGGTCCTAACAAATGTGTATAGACTAAACAAGCCTACAGAGAGAACTTAATTTTTGGTTGAGACCATCCATGGTATTCAGGGGGGTGACTTTAATGTCATTCTAAAGTGTGAAGAAAAAAAAAACTGCAAAAAGATCACTAAGAGTATGAGAGATTTCTCTAAGTTCATTTATACATATGATCTCATTGATCTTTCCATGAAAGGATCTAAGGTGCACTTGGTCCAATGGTCAATCAAACCTTGTTATGTCTAGATTAAACATATTTGTTATTTCCCCATCTTTTGAAGCTCACTTTCCTTTTTCCTCGCAATTAGCTAAAGCTAGACTCATCTCTGATCATATTCATCTTCTCCTAGATATCTCAGATCCTTCTTGGGGTCCTAGTCTTTTTAGGTTCGAAGTCATGTGGTTCTTGGAGAATGGTTTTCTTAAATTATTAGAGGATTGGTGGGAGTTTTTTTTTTTTTTTTTTTTTTTTTGCAGGTACAACTAGTACAACTTTATGGATAAAGCTGAAGGAACTAAAGGAGAAGCTGAAGATTTGGAATACGGAAGTGTTTGGTCTCACAAATACTAAGTTGAACTTGATAATGGACGAGATTCAAGACATTGATTAATATGCAAAAAATAATTCTCTTTCAGAAGATGTTGTTACAGAGAAGATTAAGTTAAAAACTGAATTTCAAAAAAATCATCAAGATGGAAGAAATCTCTTGGAAGATCAAGTCCAACACAAAATGGTTGCAGGAAGGCGGCAAGAATACTGCTTTCTTTATTAGTCGTGCTACTGCTAGGAGAAGAGCTAACAAAATTAGACAGCTTAAAATCAATAGTGAGCTAACTTCAGAGAGGGACAAACTAAAATAACATATTGTGGGCTATTATGAATATTTATTCACAGAAGAGGAGATTATCAGGCCTGAACTGGAGGACATTGAGTTTGAGACAATCAGTCAAGTTGAGTCTGACATTTTAGAATAACATTTAACTGAAGAAAGAAGTTATAAATGCAATCAAGGAGCTTGGCCATGATAAAACACCTGGACCTGATGGCTTCCCAATCATGTTTTTTCTAAAGTGTTGGAGTGTCATCAAGAAAGACAATATGGACATAATTGTTGAATTCTGCTTAATTGGTAACATTGATCATAAACACAATTCCACTTTTATCACTTTAGTCCCTAAAAAATATCATATAGAAATAATAAAAGATTGTAGACATATTCGCTTGCTAACTAGTGTTTACAAGATCATTGCTAAAGTGCTTGCTTCTAGATTGAAACTTGTTATAGATAAATTTATTTCTCCTGTCCAATGTGCTTACATTGAAGGAAGACAAATTGTTGATGGGACTCTTATTGCTAATGAGTTGGTGGATTCTAGATTGAGGTCAAAAAAGGTTGGCGTTGTCTGCAAAATTGACCTTGAAAAAGCTTTTGATGGACTCAATTGGAAATATCTTGAATTTGTGTTGGGCAAGATGGGTATTGGCAAGAAATGGTGCAATTGTCTCAAGTTCTGCTACTCTACTTCCTCATTTTCCGTCCTTATCAACGGCAGTGCTTTTGGTTACTTCAAGAGTTTAAGAGGAGTTAGACAAAGATGTCATATTTCTCCACTTTTGTTTAATATAATTATGGAAGGGTTTTCAAGGTATATGGATAGAGCTGCAAACTTGAATCTGTTTAGTGGATTCTATGTTTCTCCATCAAGTACAATTGTTAATCACTTATACTATGTTGATGACACAATCTTCTTCATTGATCATAATAAAGAAGAGCTTCATAATCTTTTCTCAGCTCTGCATTGTTTTGAATATATTTCTAGACTCAAAGTTAAAACCTTAAAGACCATACTTGTTGTCGTTGAAGATGTACCATAACTCAACACATCGGCTGCTGAATTTTGGTGTGCTACTGAATCTTTGCTTTTCTTGTATCTTGGTATGCCACTTGGTGCAAAATCAAACTCAAAGCACATTTGAGATCCAATTATTGAGAAATTTGAAGCAAGACTCTCTTTATGGAGGAGATGTAACCTATATAATGGTGGTAAGGTCACTCTTTTCAAATGCATCTTATCTTCTCTTCCCATTTATTACTTCTGCTTGTTCAAAGAACCTGCATCTGTACTAAAATCCTCAATAGGAAAATGAGGAATTTTTTGTGGGAACA
Source organism: Papaver atlanticum (assembly GCA_023531105.1). Lineage (NCBI taxonomy): Eukaryota > Viridiplantae > Streptophyta > Magnoliopsida > Ranunculales > Papaveraceae > Papaver > Papaver atlanticum. Next base: position 341,317 of record JAJJMB010016078.1, read on the forward strand.
TGATGTTGGTTCAAAATTATCTCACCTGGTTTATTGGGAATTGGTTCAAGCACCTATATCTAGAGGGGGATAGGTTTCTGCAACCTAAATTTATGAACCTGACTATGCCATCTAAATGGTGTTGGAGATTTGGGATTGAAAGGAACAGATTATGGTACAAGATCATCACACACAAGTATGGTTCTAACTTGTCTATTTGGATACCAGACACGGTGAAGTCCCCCTATGAAGTTTCATGTTGGGGAGCCATTTCTCATACTAATGAGCTAATTTCAACAAATTCTACGCTTATTATTTATTCTGGCGGGCACATTTCCTTTTGGAATGGTATTTGGATTGGAAATATATCTTTGGTTGCTACTCTTCCTAGTCTTCACAAAATTTGCAGGGACAAACATGCAAATATTGTTGACATGGTTACCGATGATAATAGCTAGAAGTTTAACTTCAAAAGACTCTTGTTTGTCGGGGAAACTATGGACCGTGCTTCTCTTTTCATGCTATATTGGTGATACTCCTCCAGGTTTATATGTTGATGGTGTTACGGCACATTTTATTTGGAAACCAGAAATACCACCTAAAGTTAAGTTCTTGGTTTGGTGTCTGGTGCATGGAAAATTTAATACGGTAGATTGAATAACAAAGGAATGACAATCGATAATTCCTACGTCTAATGTGGCAATACTGAAGAATCCCAAGAACATTTTTTCATGCACTGCAAAATTTCGAGCAAACTATGGAAGTCTTTATCTCCAAGTGATAACTGGGCATGGGTATTTCCTAGCTCTATCGTATCTTTAGCTCACGGATGACATAATAATCCAGCTTTGGTAACTTCATATGGGGGTTGATGATCCAGCAGTCATTTTTTGGGTTAGTTGGCGTGAACGGAATTGTAGAACTTTCGATAAATATTATTTTTTAAGACTGACCTAGACCTGGTTATTGATGCTAAGTCTATGATGCTCAGCTAGGCGGCAGCTGCAGGGAAAAGAGTACATCTGAATTTTGCGAGTTCAATACATAATACCTAGGAAACAATTTTTATGTAACTTCTTATTTTTGTTTTTTATTTTGTTACCTATGGTAGCACTCTTTTAAATTCTTCTTTCTAATAAAGCTTTCTCTTTCGATCAAAAAAAAAAAAAAAAACCCTCTTTGCTATAAGATATGAAAATCTGTCAAAAGAAAACATCAACATAGAAACATAGATAATAAAAGATGATATTAATGAACCACAACTATGCTCTTTCAAGTAAAAAGCCAAGTGAATCAAATATTATTTTCAGCTTATTTCGCTGTTCTTTTTTCCTCTGTTGAGCCAAAAAGCTAGACCCAATTGGATACAATTTGGTGATGCTAATACTGTTATTTTTCATACTTCTATCAAGCTGAGATAGACAAACTCCATAGATGAACTTGAAGATGATTCAGGGAATATAATTAACAATCGAGATCAGATAGCCACTTTACTTATTGATTACTTTTAATCTAAATTTACCTTTCAACCAGATCAGATTTCTGACACAATCCTGGATGCAATTCCTAATAATGTTTCTGAGGAAGATAACCAAATGTTGGAAATGATACCTACAAAATAATAAATTAAGGAAGTTGTTTTCAAGTTAAATCAAGATGGTTCTCCTGGACCTGATGGATTCACTGACATTTTCTATAGAGTTGCATGGGATATTATTTGTGAAGATTTAGTTGCTGCTATTCAATTTTGCCGGAGAAATCAGTTCATTCCTTCTGGTTTAAATTCTAATTTTCTTATCCTGCTGCCCAAAACAAAATGAGCAAAAAAGGTAAACCAATTCAGACCTATTGGTTTAAATAACTTTTGTTTTAATATCTTTACTAAAATCATTACTATAAGGATGAATAGATGCAATCATAAGCTGATTTCCCCTCAACAATGTGCCTTTATCAAAGGTAGACACATTCATAAACAAGTATTACTATCTTCTGATTTGGTTAATGAAATGAACATAAAGAGAAGACGTGGGAATGTGGGATTGAAACTATATATATCACAAGCATATGATACTCTCAGCCGGGTCTTCTTAATTGTAGTGTTAAAGAAATATGGTTTTTTTGGAAATTTTTGTAATTGGATCAAAATTATTCTTCAGACAACTAAGATTTCTATCTTGTTGAATGGTATCCCAATATGTTATTTTGGTGTTGGCATAGGGGTCAAACAAGGTGACCCTTTATCTCCCATCCTTTATGTTTTGGCAGCTGACACATTGAGCAGGAAAATTTATCAATTCATACAGAGAGGGTCAATTCAACCAATGGTGATAAGAAGAGGTATTTATCCCTCCTATCTGTTCTTTGCAGATGATATATTTATTTATTTTAATGGCTGTAAGAAGTCCCTGCTCCATCTTAAGATGTTATTACTTGATTATCAAGCTGCTTCTGGTTAGTTAGTCAGTGCTGCCAAGAGCAAATGCTTTGTGGATGGAACTACAGTTTCTAGACAACATCAGATAGTTGAATATATGGATATGAAATTATCTTTCTTTCCTGACAAATACTTAGGAGTTATGTTAGTTCAAGGTAAAATTAAGGCCCAACACTTATGGTCCTTTGTTGGGATGCTTCAAAAGAGATTAGCAAATTGGGTTGGTAAATTTCTAAACTTTCAAGCTAGAATTACTCTTATTAAATTTGTCTTATCCATTATACCAGTCTATAACATGTCTATTTATAAATGGCCAAAGAAAGTAATTAAAGCCTGTGAAAAAATCATTCGAAACTTTCTTTGGAGTGGAAATGCAGAGGATAGGAAATACATTACTATGATTAGGATAAGGTATGTGTTCCTTTAGAAGAAGGTGGTTTGGGGATTAGGAAGCTTGAAGACATTAATAAAGCTTTATTGATGAAATTATTATGGAGAATACTGAATTCAAATGAAGAATGGGAAAAAATAATCTAGCAAAGTATCAAGATACTAATGGGGGATAGATGTCTTATTAATTCTATCTGGCCTGGAATCAAATGGATTTTGCAGGATTTTTATGATAACATAAGATGGTTAGTTGGCAATGGTACACACATTTATGTTTGGAAGGATGTTTGGATTATTGATACAAGTATTATCAAATGTTTTCCTGAGAATGTTTACATTCAGCAACACATTAATATGAGGGTAGATAGTTTAATTCAAGATAATAAGTGGGTTATTCCTGAGGAAATGCTGGAATTTATATCAATTGAAGATCTGCCTATCCTATCTTCTGATACTGACAAAATGGTATGGACAGCTACTCAAACTGGTGAATTCTCTGTACAAAGTGCTATCAATATTATCAGGAAAAAACAGCCAAAGCTGGTACAAGAAGATTTGGAAACCTTGTGTCCACCCTTCTTCAGCAGGAAACATTTGGAAAATTACAAGAGGAGCAAGTAATACTAAGAAAAGAGGTATGAACCTTGCTTCTAGATGCTTCTTATGTAAAAGTAATCAGGATTCAATGAGGCATATTCTTTGGGAATGTGACTATGGTCAAATTCTGTGGAAATGGGTTGGAGGAATTTTTGCATTTAAAAATCCTAAATCATTTGAAGATGTGGTTAATTCCTGTAAAGTGAAAAGTTCTGTAATACAATAAATCTTGTACATTGCTTCCTTATATAACATTGTGGATATTTGGTTCACAAGAAACAGAGTCTGCTTTGAAAATTCTATCCCTGACAGTGCATCATCAAGGAGAAGAATAACAAGAATGATCCAAGATTGTAAAGTGAGACTGAAAGGGTGTATGTATAACTCTACTTATGATTTGCGGGTTCTTAAGTATTTCAACATGAGTTGCAGAAGGGTGAAAGTTGTTAAAGTTATAGAATGTAATTTTACTCTCCCTGGATCTGGCTCAACTCTGTTGTGTTGTGATGGGGCATCTAGAGGAAACCTTGGTTGTGCGGGCTATGGTTTTATTGTTAGGGACAATACAGGTAGCTTCTTAGCAGCTGAAAGTGGAGGTTTGGGTGTAACAACCAATTTTGTATCTGAAATCATGGGGAATATAAATGCTTTGGAATGGGCTGTCCAAAACCTCAAGCATAAGGTTATTATCAACTCTGACTACAAAAAAATGAAGAAATGGATATGCTTATAATACTATATTCTATGGATAGATAAAAGATCTGTAGCAGCAATAACAGCTTTTACAAAAAACAAACTTCCATGTTCATATGGAATAGATGGCTAAATGTCTGCAGGAAGTTAACTTCTATACATTTCAACCATTTTTTCAGAGAGATAAACTTTTCAGCTGACTTTTTTTGCTAAAAAGGGTGTTCACCTAATGAAGGGTCAAGTGGTGAAGTTCTCTGCCAAACCACCAAATATGTTCAAAATGGAATTCCCTGATACTGTTTATTACAGATTTGATTGATATTCTTTGTTTTTCCTTTGGCTTGAGACATGTTGTCTACTTCAGCCATATATCTTTCCTTTATCCTGGACATGTTGTCTTTTTGAGGCTTTGTTTTTGTTTTTGATCTGTTTCTCTTGTATGATTCTTTGATCAATAAAGTTTTTGGTTTTTGTTATAAAAAAATGGCTTATAATCATATGACCCAATTGTAGATATTTCTAAACTAGTCGTTTCTCGTTGTGTAATGTTAGAAAAAACGGGTATTCTTTTGAAAATAAAAGTGCATGGACCATGATTTGATCCCTATACCTATTGCCCACTAGATGTTTTTTATTTTGAATTAATAAAACATTAGTCCCACATAGATTAAAACACTAAGAGTTGTTAGACTTAAATACCATGGGTTTTGGATAAAGGACATGGCCCTTTGGGTCAACACACTTTTTTGTAAGGGATAAGACTTAGGCTAGGGCAAGGTTGCTTTTCCCGTACGTCCGGTCGGGTAGGTCGGGCTTGGGTGTGGGTTCATTAAATCCTATCTTTTTGCTGAAAGTTTTGATACATTTTTTGGTACGTGTTTTCCCCATATGCACATGATTTCTCACAGGTTCTTACCCATGAAGAATCTCTTCGTTTCTTTTGATGTTTGACTTCCTGAATTGACCGTTCTGTTATCTGACAAAAGTCTTGAGTTTTTCCTGGTCACTGTTTTCTGTCAGCTTTGTCAATGCACGTGAGAATCTTCGCAGTCTTTGTCTGACTCTTATTGTTTGTAACGTTTTGAAAATTATAAAAGAAAGTCTTCAAATTTTTTTGAAAGACATAGAAACAAAAACAACTTCTTCTTCTCCTATGTTAGTTTTATGCCTTGCTTGTGATTGTTTTGTTTCACTTCAATAATTCGAGTTTACTGTTTTACATCATTTCCAAGCTCTTAGGGTATTTTCCTTGTGTGCTACATCGAGAAATACCAAGCAACTCATCAATGGATATAGTATCTCTCTGAGTAGAGGGGTAGCAGGCGATATTGTCTTTAGGACAGTGTATATCATACGCGCCTCTATAATCTTCTGTTACAATTGTTGTTGCTGCGTCCGAAACATCCATCAACCATTAGTTCGATCTAAGTGTCATTTTCAGTTATTTACAATTGTTGTTACTAGAACCAACAATCTAAAGACAATACATCACCACTGTAGTTTTTAGTAACGACAATGGGAAAAAATACTGTTGATAAACCTGCTAAGTTTAGTGGAAAGGATTTTAAACGTTGGCAATCAAAAATGTTATTTTTTCTCAAAGACAAAAGGTTAGATGAAGTTGGTTTGAAAAAAAACCTCAAGAAGGCTTCATGACCATGGTTATGAAGATAGACTAGATAGGTGGACTAGGAAGAATTATATTTGCAAAAATCATATACTTAATTGCTTGGATGATTTTCTATATGATTTCTATAATGCAAAAGATAATTTCACGTCTTTTGATTTATGAGAAGCCCTGAAAGAAAAATATTTTGCTGAGGATGCTGGAAGCAAGAAGTTCTTGGTGGCTAGGTTCCTTGAATACAAAATGAATGATGAAAAACTTGTGGTTGATCAATTCATGGAACTTCAGTTAATCATAAATGAAATTCTTGCTAAATGCATGGTTGTAGATGAAGCTTTCCAAGTATCTGCAGTTATTGAAAAACTCACACCTTCATGGACTGAGTACAAAATGAGGTTGCGACACAATACTCGTGAAATCACCATGATAAAGATGGGGAAAAAGATTCAAGTTGAGGAACTACTCTGCTGCAAGGACAAAAATCTGTTGTTGAGCAAAGACATGTCCAACAAACCTCATATCCTATATGATAATGCTACACCCGAAGAAAGGACATGATGGAAAATCTGAATCCAGCAAAAATGGTAAAAAATGTAACAAACGTCGCAACTCCATAGGTAAACATCTTAAACCTAAGGGTGGTGTCTCTAAAAACACCATCAAAGGTAACTGCTATAACTGTGGTAAACCCGGTCATATGGCCAAAGACTGTAGAGCTAAAAAGACAAAAAATGATCTGAAAGAGAAAAATAAGGCAAACAAAGTATATGAAGCCTCTGGATATTATACTGGCATGGTGTCTGAAGTCAACCTTGTCTCTAATGTGACCAATGTGAGACTCTGGTGGTTAGATTCTGGAGACACCAGGCATGTCTACAAGTTCAGAGATGATTTCTCCTCCTATGTCAATGTAGGAGATTATGAGAAAATGCAAGGTTGAATTGAAGCTCACTTCAGGAAAAAATCTCACATTGAATGTCATGTATCATGTCCCAGACATATACAAGAATGTTATCTCACATACCATCTTACTTGGGAAAAGTTTTAAAATTGTTGCTGAGTCTAATAATGTTCTAATCACTAAAGGTGGTGTCTTTGTAACAAAGGGTTATGTCACTGAAAACATGATTCAGCTTAGTGTACTTGCTTTGAACTTGAATAATAATGCATCTTCTTCTGCTTATATCTGTAACTCCCCATACATTTGGCATGATAGACTTGGACATGTTAATTTCAAATTTATGGAAAGACTTGCTAGTTTAGGTTGCATTCTTAAAGTAAACATTGACAAAGGTCATCGATGTGAAATTTGTGTTGAATCTAAAATGCAAGAAAACCATTTAAGAAGGTTGAACGTCGAACAGTTCCCTTAGAACTAGTACACTCGGACATAGGAGATTTAAAATCAATACTGGTTAGAAGTGGTTGAAAATGGTATATCACTTTTATATATGATTACTCACGATACTGTCAGGTTTATCTTTTTAGAAGTAAATATAAAGCTTTAGAGGCTTTCAAATTATACAAACTTGAAGTAGAAAACCAAAAAGGTGTTACAATTAAAACTCTTAGGTCAGACTGTGGCGGTGAGTATGTGATATTTATAGCATAATTTTGTAAACTTAATGGCATCATTCATGAAACTACTGCACCTTCTTCACCTGAGTCGAATGGTATAGCCGAAAGGAAAAACCGAACACTCGTAGATATGGTAAACGCTATGTTGACCAGTTCAAGGTTACCTTTGAACTTTTGGGGGGAAGCGGTTCTCTTTGCATATTATATCTTGAACCTAGTTCCACTTAAAAAATCTTCCATATGAGTTATGGAAAGGTGGATAACCTTCCTATGCATACTTTAAAGTGTGGGGGTGTTCGGACAAGGTGGTCATTCCTCCTCCCAAGAGAACCGAAATATGACTTAAAAATCTAGATTGCGTTTTCATTGGTTATCCTGAGCATACTAGTGCACATAGTTTTATGGTCATAAGTTCTGACCTTAATAACATTGGTATAAACACTATAATGGAGTCTAGAGATACTGTGTTTTTTGAACACATATTTCCTTTAAGGTCTGGACCTCCAAAAAGGGTCCATGATGACCTCTCATATGTTCCTTTGACTAGTCATCCCCCGTCTCTAGAGGTTGAGACCGAACCTAAAAGAAGTAAGAGGTTTAGGACCGAGACAAGCTTTGGTCCAGATTTTGTGACTCTTACGGTAGAGTCTGAACCCCAAACCTATAAGAAATCTATGTCTTCTCCGGAAGCCCCATTCTGGGAAGAAGCTTCGATAAATGAGTGGGAATCCATTCAGCAAAATGAAACTTGGGATCTTGTTGACTTACCTCTTGCTAGTAAAGCCATAGGTTGTAAATGGGTCTTCAAAAGGAAGCTTGGAACTGTAGAAAAATACAAAGCCAGGTTAGTAGCCAAAGTCTATAGATAAAAGGAAGGATTAGATTTCTTTGATACTTATTCACCTGTTACTAGAATCACTTCTATTAGGATGTTGATTGCTATTGCATCTATTTATGATTTTCATATACATCAGATGGATGTTAAAACTGCATTTTTATATAGTGAATTGAATGAAGAAATTTATATGGACCAACTTGAAGATTTTGTTGTGAAAGGTTACGAAAACAAAGTATGCAAAATGATTAAATCTCTATACGGTTTGAAACAAGCACCTAAAAAGTGGTATGAAAATTTTGATCAAGTAATGATATCTAGTGGTTTTAAAATCAACGAATCTGATAAATGTGCTTACATTAAATCTGAAGATGATTCTTATGTTATTGTGTGCCTGTATGTTGATGATATTCTCATATTATGAAGTAACATTAATATTATTAAAACCATTAAAAGCATGTTGAATAAACATTTTGACATGAAAAACTTGGGCCCTTATGATGTAATCTTAGGGATGAAAATCAGAAAGACGTCTGATGGATATAGTCTTAATCAATCTCATTATATTGAAACTGTACTTAAGAAATTTAATCATGAAATTACTAAACCTATCTCTACTCCTTATGATCCCGCTTGTAACTTGAAAAATAACAAGGGTGAGGGAATTTCCCAACTTGAGTATTCCCGCGTAATTGGCAGTCTTATGTATCTGATGAACTGTACAAGACCTTATATTGCTTACGATGTGAGTAGATTGAGCAGGTACACTTGCAACCCTGGGTAGGATCATCGAAAATCTCTCATCAGAGTTCTGCGCTACTTGAGATGCACCTCAAAAAAATTCTTAAGCTTTGGGAAGTTTCCTACTGTGCTAGAAGGGTATTGTGATGTGAACTGGATATAAGACTCATATAAGTCCGAATCCACTAGTGGGTACATCTTCACACTTGGAGGTGCGTCTGTGTCATGGAAGTCTTCCAAACCGACATGTATAACTTGATCCACAATAGAGTTTGAGTTTATAACCTTGGAGAAAGCTAGAGAGGAAGCTGAATGGATACGAGCTTTCTTGGAAGGGATTCCAATCTGGCCCAAGCCTGTGTCTTCGATTGCGATCCACTGTAACAGTAAAGTTGTTATTGGCTGCGCAAGGAACAATGTATATAACGAAAATTCTAGACATATATAAAAAATACACAAGACAGTGAAGCAACTACTCTCTACTGGTATTATCTCTCTTGACTTCGTAAGGTCCAAAGATATTATTGCAGATCCTTTGACAAAAGGTTTATCTAGAGAGATAGTAAGATCCACATCGAGGGGGATGGGACTTAAGCTCATAGAATGAATCACCATGAAGGATATTCAACCTTGTGAATGGAGCTCCAAAATCAAGGTTCAATGAGACAACTAATTTATAGTGATACCGAGGCAAGCACTATCTTTGTCCCTCCCTATGGTGTAATTGTGTGATAGTGCAACCTGCATGAGAGGATGATATGTTGAGATCTTAATGGGTTCCATAGCTTTGTTTAAAGCGAGGTGTGCCAAGACACTCATGATGGATCCACCTATGTGGATATTGGAAGTGGGGCCACTTCCTATGAGAATTTGAGCTGATTTTCTAGAGACATTCATTAAATCCGGGATTTAGCCCACGACCAAAACGGGCACAACCGCAAGAGCTTGGCAGCTTTCGTTTGAGACATCAAGTGTGGTTGTCATTTCTGAATTGCATTCACTGTTGGAGGTTCAAGACATTGTGTTCACTGTTAAAACAAGCAGTTCTGGTAACCTCTCACTAAGTTAAGGTTCAATCTTTGGGACACCTTAGCCTAATTTATATGTCCTCTATTTTCTTGTGCTTTATTCGATATGTTTTATCATTCACTAGGTCTCAACCCGTGCCGTTACGGCACGTGCAAGGATATGTGTTTCAAATGTATCCATCGATTCATACATGTCGTAATTGTCTGAAAAGAATCGAACTGATCGATCCAGGTCTAAATGTTTTAAAGAGTTGGTTAATAAACATGTCCTTATCCTCGAATCTTTTAATATTGTGTATGTAAGTCATACAACCCTTTGAGACAAACATAGTTAATCGTTAGAGCAAATCCTATGGGCAGTAGAACATTACTTCGTTCACTACTTCAAAAAAATATCATCAAAGGTCATTCACCAAACTTGTAACAAAACTAAAAACACCTAAAATTACTTTAAAATCAATTAGATTAATCTTGCAAAATCTGTTAGCATTAGAATTTAATTTTTCTCTTTGATATAAATTGTTGGGTTCCCAATTTACATAGATTTATGTTTATTCATTTTCCTAAAATTTATAATAATATTTAATTCTTGATCCATTTCTTTTATCGTCTCTTTACCTAATCTCAAGCATGCATAATTACTCGAAGTTGGGACAAAACCAGAAATCATGACAAAAAGGGGGAATAAAGAGAGATGTGAGAAACTGAATTGATTACAATTAATTCACGCGTAGCCTTGCATAATCGCATGAAGTAGGGGAGAAATAATGACAAAAACAGAAACCATGACAAAAAAAAAAAAGGAATAAAGAGAGATGTGAGAAACTGAACCGATTACAATTAATTCGCGTGTAGCCTTGTGTTTGGTCAATTTTTTTTATAGGTTTCATTTTTCTTCCTGCCCCCTACCCGGCAAATCTTAAAAACACAACATCTTTTTTTTGGAAAAATCTGGCCTTAAAAAAAATAGTAATTTAAAAACTAAAATCAAATTAAAACAAAACAAAGAAAAATTAACCAAGGGTGACTAAATAATTTACCTATCTTAGGACACCTTTTCTCACCCTACTACCACTACTTCTTCCACCACCACATTATCGTCACCACTCCACCAGTCTCACCAATACCCACCACCATTATCCCCACCACCCACCATCAAAACCACCATTAGTGCTTAATTTACCTATCTTAGGACCCATTTTCTCACCCTACTACCACTACTTCTTCCACCACCACATTATCATCACCACTCCACCAGTCTAACCAATACCCACCACCATTATCCCCACCACTGCCCAGCATCACAACCACCATTAATGCTTACTAATATGGTTAATATCAAATAAATTTATTATGTATCAACAAAAATATATTCATTTGATTAATTGAAGAAACATTTATTATGAAATATCAATTGAACATTTATTATTAAATTTTAAGTAAACGTGATCATTTATAGCGGTAGATTTATGTTCTGCACGTATAAATTTGATCGTTCTTTATCTAGCCTAACTTGTCCAAACTTTGTTTTGTATTCTGGAAATGTAATCAATTTTATTTTAATACTAAAAACCGTGATTTATTCGACCGGGTACTATAAATAGTTGGGATCCCATTTGGGTGATCCAGCGGTCATGATCATATTGTTTTATATCATTTAGTATCCTCCTCAAAATATTTGTGTTTTGTCCTTACCAGTTGTGCTAAAAACAGCCAACTACATCTATCACAATAAAATGTTGCCCATTTTTTAAAGACACAAAAATTTATTGTCCACTGCTATTCACTAACATCCACCACCGTACGTAAAATCCAGTCACACCCACTATTTTTTCCATCACCAGTAATGTCACCACCTCCACCACTCACAAATACTCGTCACTGTTTCCACCACCCACTTCTTCTTTCACTACCACCATTAAAAAAAATTAACCGGGGTCACTGTACTACAGTGGTAAAGTCATTGGGTGATGATACCAGTTACCTGAGTTCGAAACTCGCCAGCACCAAATTCTTTACTGATCAATATATATATAGTTTTTAATAAAGTTATTTATTAATAGAAATATGTATTTATTAGATTCATTAAATGAACATTTATCATGAAAAGTTAATTAATCAATCATCATGAGCAATTAATAGGACACTAATTAATAAAGTATTTATAATGGTTAGTTGAAAAAACCACGAACGTAGATTTATCCCTCCTAGACAAATCTCGGCCGCTCTTTATCTAGCCTAACTTAGCCAAGCTTTGTTTTGTATTCTAGATGTGGGGATCGTCAGAAAAAACGGGTTGTTTTAAAACTAAAACTGCATGGACCGTGATTTGATCCCTAGACCTATTGCCCACTAGATGTTTTTTCATTTGAATTGATAAAACATTAGTCCCACATAGATTAAAACACTAAGAGTTGTTAGAATTAAATACCATGGGTTTTTGATAAAAGGCATGGCCCTTTGGGTTAACACACTTTTGTGTGAGGGAGAAGACTTAGGCTAGGGCAAGGTTTCCTTTCCCGTATGCGCGGTGCGAAGGCGGGCCGGGCTCGGAAGGGCAGGTGGGCGGGCCGGGTTAAGCACGCCGCTGTCCGGGAGGGCAGGCGGGCCGGGCTCGGGTGTGGGTTCATTAGATCCTATCTTTTTTTCTGAAAGTTGTGATACATTTTTTGGTACATGTCTTCCACACATGCACATGATTTTTCACGGGATTTCTACGCGTGAAGAATCTCTTCGTTGCTTTTGATGTCTGACTTCCTGACTTAACCGTTTGGTTGTCTGACAAAAGTTTTGAGTCTTTCCTTGTCACTGTTTTCTGTCATCCTTGTCAATGCTACTCAGTCTTTGTCTGACTCTTCTGTTTTTCTAACGTTTTAAAAATTATTAAAGAAGGTCTTCAGATTTTTTGAAAGACATAGAAACAAAAACAACTTCTTCTTCTCCTCGGTTAGTTTTATTCCTTTTCTGTGACTGTTTTGTTTCCTAAGACCCTAAGAGCTTGGCAATCATTTGACTTTACTGTTTTACATCATTGCCAAGCTCTTAGGGTATTTTTCATTTTGTGCTACATTGAGAAATACCAACAATAGTTGTATCCTGGAGGCAACTCGTCAATGGCTGTAACATCTCTCTGATTAGAGGAGTAGCAGGCGACATTGTCTTTAGGACAGCGTATATCATACATGCCTCTATTATCCTCTGTTACAATTGTTGTTGTTGTGTCCGAAACATCCGTCAACCATTGGGTCGAGCTAAGTATCATTTTCGGTTATTTACAATGTTTGTTACTAAAACCAACATGTAAAGCCCACCGTTGTTTCTAGAACCAACATGTAAAGCCCACCATCATTGTCAAATCTCATAAGAATAATCTTATTTTCCAGGAAGAGAGGTAGTAAAAGGAACTCTGTTTTAGGGCATACGTAAAACTTTCAGGGCATACAAAACAATAATCCCATCTTAGGTGACCTTATAAGGGGTACTCTATGGGTAGTTCAATTACCTATATACCCTTGAACCGTTTCAATTACTAATCTACCCTTATCAAAAACCTAAAATCAGTTTTCTATTCAAAATCAGTTTCCTAACATCTCTTCTTCTTCCTCCTCTAGCCGAACTCTTCCTCTCCCGCGAAAAAAAAATTCATCGTTGTGATTCATCGTCGATTCATAAAAATTTGATCGTCGATTAAACTCAACTACATAATGACTCGTATAAAGAAAAAAGCAGGGGCTAGGCAAACCAAATCGTCTTCTAATCCATCAATTGAAAAAGAATAACCAATTGAAGATGAAGGTGTAGAAACTCAAAATCAACCACCAATCGAACCAGAAATTGAACCAACTGCATCTCCAACTCCGGAAATGAGGATAAGAAATTAAGTTTTACAAACCCAATCTCTTATTTGTTGCTTTTCATGATTAAATGGGTTTAATTCCAAAAAAATTAGAGTTTTTGACGGTTACAATGCTTGTTTCAGCTCGAAATTGAGTTATGTTTTGAGCCGAACTGTTCTTCACAAAAGCTTCCTGTACGTGTATATGAACAGTTCGGCATGAAATTTAAAGAAATTTTAAGCCGAACCTAGTCACAATTAGAGATTCATAGGGGGTTCGGCGTATTCGATAAAGCTGTTTTACGCCGAACATATGTTGTTTCATTTTCATAAATCGTATAAGTATTTGAGTTCGGCTTGAAAGTATTTTTTTAATTAAAACACAGGCCGAACCTAATACATTTAGAAGGTTCGGCTATTACGATATTCCCAATATGTGCCGAACCATGAACAAATTTCAAACCTACCAATTCTCAGGTTTATTAATGGTAATGTTCGGCATGTATACTACTTAAGTAACAAGCCGAAACAGATATTTCAAAGAGGTTCGGCACGTACGATATTCACTAAATAAGCCGAACCATTAACATGTTTTTTTCCAAAACTCTCAGGAATATGTTCGGCTTGTTATGAAACTTCCAAATAAGCCGAACCATGAGCTAGCAAATAGGTGCGAAGTTACAAAATAGAGGTTCGGCGACTAACTTAAAAAATTACAGCTAGCCGAACTGTTCTTCATTTATACAGAAACGGGTGGGTTCGGCTGATAAATATAAGCCGAACATATTCCTGGTTCGCCGAACCATGGTGTAAAAATTCAAACTTTTGATGATTTCAAGCTATAAAAGTGAGATTAAACATAAGATAGAAGTGTACCTGTGTATTAGAAGCATTGGGTTCCTCGTCTATGTATTCATCATCTGGATTTGGCTCATAAAAATCATCATCTTGAGTTTGAGTACGAGATGATGATACGTATTTTCCTAGGATTTTTAGATGAAGAATGACCCTCCTCATCCATTCAATCAAGATACAATTTTTTTTCTCAAACTCACCCTCTCCTTCTCAAAAAAAACCTAACTTTTTTTTTCCTCAAAATTTTTCATTTACACAAACTTTTATAACTAAATTATCTAAATCACTAATCAAGATTATTATTCACTAATCAAGATTATTAATCACTAATAATCAAGATTATTAACACTAATACTAAAAGGGCAGATTTGCAATTACTAAAAATATTTGGTTAAGGGGCTTTTGATTTTACTATTTCCAACCCTTTTTTGTCTTTATTCAGTATACCCTGAAAGTTTTATGTATGCCCTAAAACAGGGTTCAATAAAAGACTCTGGCATCCCAACTCCCAAGTATGTACTTCGGATACAATACGTGCCCAGCCAAATAATGTGTGTTGCAGCCATTTGCTTGTTTGACAACATTAACTCTCCATGTCAGTTTTTCTTCTTCGAAAAATTCCTGCATCACTGCCACGAGATCATTTCTAACAATATCCCAAGTGGCTTTGTAGAAAATATCATCATTTTGGCCTGCCATTCAGATTGTGCATAAAGAGCTATATGACTTTCTAGCAGCCTAAGCACACTTAAGCTTGGAAAAAATTCCAGCAACTTGAGTCTTGGGTACAGAAACTTTAGAATTTGATCGTTTGCTGAAGTTCACTGAATGTATATAGAGATGCGAGATATACGTGCCGAAGCAAATGTTGTGCAGATACAGTAAAGCAGCCATCTGCTTGCCTGACAAATTAGGATTGTATTGTGAATATGAAAACTGTACACATGAAATAGAGCCAAAGGAAGGCAGAACATGCTCAAGCAAACCTTGGACTAAAACAAACTACATACAAGAAAAGGCATCAAAGCCAGTTACTAAAAAGGTAAAGCAAAAACATATATGAACATCTGTAATGCACCCCAAGTTTTCTTCAGGGCTAAGCAGTGTGTCAAAGTTTTTCTTAACACTGTTCAACACTTTAACTTGAAATTGAGGCCTGTTTCAAGTTCTTACATTTTTCCAGTGTACTCTAAATGCTAGGACCAATCAAAACTTGGCTGTCTGGTCTCTGACCAATTGGGTTCTATCCAGCTGCACCTTAAGTTCTCCGTTGAGTTAGAATAGTCTATACCATAATGCTTACAGTCAAGAGAGTGATATTTACCAGAGTTAAGAGAATAAAATAGTACCTTTTCATTCTGCAACCTCGGAAAGTAGATTTTGTTCTCCATTCGACTAGTTGGAGAAACTGTTGCAATACAAGATGTATTGCTAATAAACACCACATGCCGTCCTAAATCTTCAACTTTAACCCAAACCATTGCCGACATATCCAATCTAAATATCCGAACCCATTTTCCAAAATAGCCTAATAGTATAGATAAAAGCTTTCCTTCAAGCTCCACCAAATAACTCTTATAGATAAAACCACAAGTAGGCCGGGGAACCATGGAAAGAATGTCCCAGGTAATGCCATTCTCTGCTAATTTAAATACTCCTAAAGCTCCGTTCAGATCCAAACAATAGAAAGCTCCTCCGGAGAATACTGGACAGTTAAGAGTTGGCTCAAATGCAATATCTTTCTTACCAGGAGGCAAATAATTATTATCTAAAATGCCACATGTCTACGTTTCATCTCCCCGTTTAATGAAGGCGATACATACTTCGTCTATCCCGTAGTTACTTATGGCAAAAACTGAGCAATCTGAAGAAGTCGGCAACGACGAGAATGAGATACCTCGGAAACTATAATCAGTACCATCCGGTATATCCGGCAGTTTGATAATTGCCTTTGTGAATGGATTGTAGAAGAACAAACTATGGTAACCTTTTGACAAGAGTAACAAACCATCTTTCGAGAAGCGAATTGTCGAACCCTTTAACAATTCAGGGATGCTCATGAGGTAATTCTCATTATTATGTATTGGGTTTATGAAACTATAGACGGCTTCATTATCCTTCGCAAAAACCAGCCATGGAGACAATTCAGTGGTTTGTAAACTCCTGGTAGGACAGGATCTTCTCCAATTCACTAAAGGAAATACCGACCGGTAGTTTCTTCGAACAGCACGTAAATGTACGTAATCCAACGGGCTTAGATGGCTTGATATCGACCACATTACATCATCATCAAGTGTAACCCAAGGTCTTGCTTCCTCAATATCCTTTTCCTCATCATCATTATTTATACTAGTTCCTTTGTCCATTTCCTTCATACTATTACCTCCGTCACAGTTATTATCTAACACACATTCTGTTCCTCTTCCTCTATCTTGGACCCTACTAAAGAAAGAAAACAGAAATTACAAATCTTCAGTGTGTATAGTTTTGTGTGTTTTATATGCAAGCAAGTACTGGGTTTGAAACAAACAACAACAGAAGAAGAAGATCGCGACTCCAATCATGAATCAACACTTTGTTCAAATTTCGCACAATTCAACAGATTTAACTTAATCTTCAGGTTCAAGGTAGATCAAACACAGGGAGAGAACAGGGATTGGAGAAACAAGTACAACAAAGAGGACAAAAAAGTCATTACCAGCATATGGTAAGAATTCTCATACTCATACCCATCCAATCTCTTTTGGTTCAAATTTGCTCATACACATAATGATGTATGTATTTATGTACCAACTGACGTTTAAGATGATAGAAATGTCGGTACACTAGTTTTATGCTAATTTAATTGGTAATGCGAATTCAACAATTACTGTTGCATCCTAAGTAGGAGACAACTATCACTGTTTAGAAGCTCGGTAGGAGTCGACAGTCATTGCTGTCTCCATAAAAACAACAGACAACAATCACTATATATAGAATGGAAATATCATGTATGAAAAATCAAAATATATAAACGACTAAGAATGTAGAGTTTTTGAACTTTACCTGAAAGTTGTAGGAATCATGAGCCACTCAGGAGGGAACCATGGCTCAGGAAGATCTGGACATGGTAGAGAAAGCATTATACTTTTATCTTCCAAGTCATACTTGTACAAGCTCATTTCCTCATTTTGTGTAAAATACACACAACCCCGTCTAAAACCCAACTCCTTGGTCGAGCAACACAGCGCCGAAGAATGGCTTAGAAATAAGACATGATCATCCAAACTTTTCACTTCCACCCAAGACATCGAAGAGAAATCCAACTTTGCAATCACCATATTCGTTACATAATATTCATAAACACCTCTAGTTACGAAAACTCTGGCAATTTTGAATATTTCATCAAAAGACTCCACATAATATGTTTCCCTTTCAGCATCATTAATTCGTCCTACTGTACAGCATCTTATGTAACCACTAACTTGAAATTTCCTTATCGAGAGGATTTTATCAACATCATGCTCAGATGATCCATGTTGCATATCTATATCTAAATGCCCACCCTTGCACATTATATACATCTTACCTTTAAAGTAAAGCATCGAGTGCAGGTCTCCCAGGTCACATATATCGGTGATTTTCTGCGTTTTCCATTCTTTGTCACTAGGGTGACAATACACAAGAATGTCCTTTCCAACTCCTCTTCTTGTACCAAAAAGGAAAGCAACAATGGAATCATCACCAACAGTGCTACTACCATTCCTCCGAGGCGGTGAAGACAAAACACAGTCTTTGGTACAATACTCTTCTCCTAATGATGAATACCAATAGAGAAGAGAAGGTAATTGAATAGTCTCCATTGATACTGGATTCCATAAAAAACAATCACCAAAACTGAAATTCGGGTAAGATCATCTTCTTCATCACAGACACTTACTAACCAACCTTGAAACGGCGATCTCTGCTAAAAACTCTTCCTGCTCAGCTCTGGTATGAATTTGTTGCAAGCTCTATTCTCATCACATATATTGTAGAAAGTTTGAAACTTTCCCTCTTTTCCATGTGGGAAAACAAGCCAAGGTGCTACCTTTGGCTTTGGAAAGGACTTCCTCCCACTTCTTTGATCTGATTTTTCCATGGAGGCTGAACTGAAAACAAAAGGGTAAGTGATAGTGATTGGTGTCCCTCCTTTTCGAATTTTTTACTCTTTCTTTTCTAATGTAATGATTAGTGTATCCCACTACCAATTATTGTATAGTTTTATATATGTTGTATATCTATATTAAAATGAAGAAAGAATTAATGGGCGGTTGAACATCGGATGCGAGCGGATCTTATACAGCCTCGCGGGTGGACTTCACACGCCACCGTTTTTGTAAACCGCACGGTTCTACATCACACGCGCGTCTGTTCTTCCATCTCACTCAACAAACCAACAAATTTGTTGGTTTTCTCATCCGTTTTTCATGTTTGTTGAGTCCATAGTGGGAGCAAAACGAATAAACTTTAAGTTTGTTGAGTCCATAGGAACTGCTCTTAGGGAATTTATTTATTTTTTACTCGTTAAATAAAATTTCATTAGATAAAACAAAATATGTACAAAAACTCTTTTTTTTTTGTTACACAAAGAGAAAAAGGAAATTACAAAGCAGACATATCAGCTTGCAAGCAAGCAGCAATACAGGAAGGAGGTTTGGAAGAAAACCACCACATGTTGGAGTGGTTTGATAAAACGTATTTAGCCAGGGCATGGGCCACCAAGTTCCCATCCCTTTTGTTAAAAACTATCTTGACTTCAGCTATCTTCTTCAACATAGCTCTAATTTGGAGAATGAAATGATTCAGTCTCCAAGGAATATGGACCTTCTCTTCTGTTAGCATTCTGACTACTAGTTCAGCATCACTTTCATTAATGACCTTTTGCAGGTTTGCAAGAACAGCAAATTCGGCATCCAGCAACACCGTTCTTGTTTCTGCTTCAATAGGACTCAAAACATCCCGAGACATAGTGTCACACCCTGTAAAATTGACGTCAGAGTCTCTTGTCACCACTGCACATCCACCTTTGTAATTATCAAAGGAAGCATCCACATTGAGCTTAGTCCAATTAGTATCAGGTTGAATCCATGTGTTGGCCGACTTCTTCGATTGTGTGACTAGGGCATGATGTTCTTCCTCTGGTAGTAAAGGAATGGAGTAATTGAACCAGTATATAGCTTCTCTGATTATGCTCTGAATAGACTGGTCTTTGTTATTAAACACCTTCTCATTCCTATTCTCCCAGTATATGTACAAAACCTTAGACTATGAAATTTGAAATAAAAATAAATTTTACCAGGTCATTCCACGGACGGAATGAGCTTTGGCGCCTACCCTCAAAAAATTCATAATTTTTCTCATCCAACAAACAAAGCTCATTTGGACAAGTTATCAACAGCAAAATTAACCACCCTGTAACTGTGCACATAGCGTATATTGTCATAAAATACACAAGCCACCATCCACTTCTGAGTTAATTCCCAAGGTAACTCACCTTGCAGTAAAGCTCGAATGCAACTCATAGAGTCGGACCTTACATAAATCTTCATCACATTTCATCTCTTTGCAAGCATCTGATCATAAATAAAAACACTCAGTTAAGCGAGAAAATTAGTTTGCCAGCCAAGTCAAACACATACAGCACCGAGCACATTTGAGCTAGCATCTCTGAAACTGATACCTACTGAAAAAGCGGGGGTCTAACAACCACACCCAATATTTCGTTCGGCAATCTGAATAGACAAACTCCAATATACTTTCAAGAGAATCAACTAGACATTCAAACTCAATCTAGAGAAAAGTATACCAAAGAGTTATATCTCAATTTCTCAATTCAATCTGCAATCAAACAAATAGGAATTTGCGAGCCCGATTGAATAAGAGAAATAACTTGGACGGTATCACAAACCAATATCCAAGTGTAAATTAATTCAATCAACAACCCAAAGGTTGGATTCAATAACTGATTGAACTTAACGCACAACCTTTGATATTTATATTATATAACAAAATATAATGCGGAAAAGAAATAACACAGACACCATAAATTTTGTTAACGAGGAAACCGCAAATGCAGAAAAACCCCGGGACCTAGTCCAGCTTTGAACACCACACTGTATTAAGCCGCTACAGACACTAGCCTACTACCAATTAACTTAAGACTGGAATGTAGTTGAGCCCTAATCAATCTCATACTGATCAAGGTACATTCGCGCTCCTTACGTCTCTGAACCCCAGCAGGATTCTACGCACTTGATTCCCTTAGCTGATCTCACCCACAACTAAGAGTTCCTACGACCCAAAGTCGAACACTTGATTAACAAATCTGTCTCACACAGAAAAGTCTATTGGAATAGATAAATCTGTCTCCCACAGAAATACCTACGAGTTTTGTTCCGTCTTTTGATAATCAAGGTGCACATGAACCAATTGATAAACCAGACTTATATTCCCAAAGAACAACCTAGTATTATCAATCACCTCATAATAATCTTAATCGTATGGAAGCGAAACAAGATATTGTGGAATCACAAACGATGAGACAAAGATGTTTGTGACTACTTTTAATCTTACCTATCGGAGATAAATCACAAGAAAATCTTTGCAAAGATAATACTCAATCACGATAGTAGAAGTAAGATCAGAACACGCAACTACAGAGAAAATAGTTGGGTCTGGCTTCACAATCCAAATGAAGTCTTTAAGTCGTTAACCTACAGGTTTCATGAAAAACCTAAGGTTAAAGGAGAATCGACTCTAGTCGCAACTAGTATCATACAGGAGGTGTGGGGATTAGGTTTCCCAGTTGCTAGAGTTCTCCTTTATATAGTTTTTCAAATCAAGGTTTGCAATCAATGTTACCTTGGTAATAACAAAGCATTCAATATTCATCGTTAGATGAAAACCTTATTAGATTCAAGCTAATATCTTTCAACCGTTAGATCGAACTTAGCTTGTTACACACAAATGAAATGTACCTTCATTTAGGTTTGAGCGTGTACACTAGGTTGGCTCAACAGTAGTTAACCGAGGTTAGCTATATGAACACTCTCATATCAACCTTATTCATCTTAACCACAACTAGCTCAAATGACTCAAATGAAACTAGTTATAGAGTTGTTCAATTGCTATATTCTCATAGAAGTATACAAGAACACAATTGAAGCAAAATCGGTTTGATTCACTCGAATCAATTCATGAACATTATAGCCACGGTTTGCAAAGAATGCATTCCTTATTATATAAATGTATTAGTTCATGAACAAACCGATTATAGAACTTTAACCACTCAAGTATGCAAACGGGTACGCATACTTAAAGTAGCTGGACTGAGTTTTGGTTCGCCAGTATGCAAACGGGTACGCATACTTCCAAACACAGCAGAAATTCCCGGACCCAAACCCTTCGCCAGTACGCGTACGGGTATGTGTACTTAGGTACACGGAATTTCACAACTAACAGGTACGCATACGGGTATGCATACTATAGTTCCGGTCATGGATCACATATATGCAAGAACACATACTATGTTTATAATCTAATGATGGTTAAGTGTTCTAAACTCTATTTCAATCATTGAAACATTCTTAGAGGATGACAATAGCTATTTTCACGAACTATTGGCATCAAAGAAATTTTCAAGCTATTGAAATAATCATTACGAAACATTCCAAGTCTACACCAAATGATTGTATCACACAAACCATGTAAGATGTTACTCGGCGATTTTCACATGATCATCTTTTGACTTTCGTCAAGAATATAAGATGAACTTGGTTGAAGCGAAAGCTTACCAACACATATTTCGAGAAATATGTAAGCGAGTTAAACTCAGCTCGAAATCTCAAATGTGTATAATCGAATGCTATATAGTAATACGACTTTTGTCTCAATATAGGAGATAGAGTAGAATTAGACTTTCCAAGTGATAGATGAGTTTTAGTCTCCACATACCTTTTGTTGATGAAGTTCCACAAGCTCTCCTTAGTAGTTCTTCTTCTTCAATTTATGAACGTCGTGAAGTCTAATGCTCACACAATCTATCCTAGTCTGAGACATTACTATAAGTAGACTAGAAATCAAGACTTATAGTTTTGATCACTAACATTGAAAAACAAGCTTTAGATAGCAACGCTTGCGAGTTTGACCAAGTAGTGCTCTAACAATCTCCCCCTTTGTCAATTTTAGTGAAAAAACTATCAATAAATATGGATTACGAAATAAATAAACTTTGTAGCTTCTCATCCAAATGCTTGATCTCCTTGGTTCCTAACCATTTCTCGAAATCTTCGTCACTTCCAAGTACTCCAATGATTCCAAATGTGTTCAACTCAGCATCATAATTGTTGAAGATCCGTAGCAATAACAATGAGAAAACAGTTGCTCTTAATCATTGTTATACATTGTCATAGTATTATTACACAACATCAAAGTCCAATTGTATCACAACTTTGACAACAATACTATGGTGATATGTATCACTCCCCCTTAGTCAATACTTCATCTCACAATGAAAACCACTCCCCCTTACATAATGATCCGTAAACCATATGTATTTGTAGTGTGAACTACACATTAATTCTCCCCCTTTTTTGTCAATATAAATTGGCAAAGGTACGAAAACTAGTGGGATCCTCATAAAATTTTCATAGAGATACTTCATAACCAAAAGAGAACAACATATCAACTTGTTTCGATGATTTCACATAGTCGAAACTTAGCGTATTCATCAAGGAGTTTATAAAGATACAAGAAAACTCCTACAATATTCCACAGTTGCACTCCCCATAAAGATTTGGAAATTAAGCACAAGTTCAATTAAGAACTCTCCCCCATAAAATGTCATTCCCGAAAGAACAACAAGAGCGACCTTACTTTTACAAGAAAAGAAGGATTTCTTTGGACATTAACAAATCACATGAAACATGAATTTGTATCCAAAAATCCCAATTGAATTAACCACAAGAAAAATGATCAATTCAATTGGTCATGCTCAACATAAGAGAACTTACGGAGCCACACAATACATACACAAAGATGTGGATCAGGGAAAGACCAATACTGCGGAATATTCAAAGATTCATTCTATTTTTCATCAATATTTGCGTAGAGACATATAATAGACTAATCTTTGTAAACAAAAGTTCATCCTATCTTCCATCAATATTTGCATAATGACACAATAGGCTTAACTTTTGTTTGTCAAAAGTTCATTCAATCTTTTATCAATATTTGCATAATGATATATGAAAGACTTAACTTTTGACCACGTATGGGACAATAATAGTTCACGGACGCAAACACACATATCCCATAACAAGTTGCAATATATGAAACCATAAAGATTAATACTGCAAAATCATTTTCCCTTTGAAGGTGGAATCAATCATTTTCGCACGGATTTACACCAAGAATAGCTACCAAAGGCATATAAAAATATTTTCTTAACAAATAAGAACATACTAAGTCATTAACGACCATGCACCATAGTTCACATAAGATGATTATGAACATTTAAGAATCCCATAGCAATGCGTACTACTGCCCATCCTTGAACTTCCTTCTTTGTGATTCACCAACAACATTCTTGTAAAAGCTACAAATAAGCTTAGAAGAGAATTACTCGAAGAATCCAAGTGCCCAAGTCCAAGAGAGGTGGAACAAGTGCGACGAAACGGAGCAAAACACTCAAAAAACAAGAGATGGGACAAATACCAATCTTTACTCATCCAAATTCAATAATTATCATCTCCATTTTGAAGATAATTCAAAGAGGAAGATAATTCAAAAAGAATGAGGTCATTTCGAGTTCGGACAAAGAAGTTACGGCCAAAACAAGCTTACCGAATATCGACTTCTACAGGTCAGTATGCATACGGGTTTGCAAACGAATTTTCGTGACCAGGAGCAGTATGCAAAGGGGTTTGCGTTCTAAAATTCCTGGATTTTGATTTTAAATGATGGTATGTATACCTGGTATGTGTACCATGAAGTCCAAACCCCCCGAATTACTATTTTAAAACCTAAACATTTAAGAACCTTAAACACAGATCAAGTTAGGTAGAAAAGAACGATAAGAAAGGTATGTGGATCATTATAAGTACTCTAAGAAAATAAATAAAATCACAAATCTTTCTCAAGTTTATAGACATACCTTTTTAGATGAATCCAATCGAATTTTACAGCCTTACCAAACATAATCTGTGCGCCCCAATTCCCGTGCTTCCCTCACCGTATACATAATAAGACATTCCTTGGTGAGGATGCACTTACAACACAATCAAGTTGTGTTGAGGTGGACAATGTCTTGCTCACCACAAGTGACTGAAACATACTTTTCCCAACTATGGATTTTTCACCATCGATAGATTTTGGCTTATTCCGTTTCACTTTTGGATTATTATGAAAGAGATCGCTTTTAGAATCTTTCACATCCAAATCCATCTTTCCAAAGAAATTTTTAAGTTCCAACATCATGGATACTGCTTTCTCCATAGTCATGGAATTTTCTGGGAGATCATTACATTTCACACTCAAAACATCATTGACTTTCTTAGGTATCCACTTCTGAGTGTGTTTAGAAACAACCTGACCGTTCTTCCCATTACTCTCTTCTGGAATTCTCGGAAGAAAATTGGATTGACTAATCTTTTGAAAGTTAGTCTTTTTCCAATTGGGAGCATCGGATCTTGTCTTTGTCCTTACAAAGTTATCCTTTTATTAATCATTACGATTATGAAAAGGCTTCTTATGATGTTTATAGGAAAATCTAGGTTTATCACATCAATGATTCCTTTGCCTAAAGGTTGGAAAGTTACAACCTGTAATGTTAAGGGGATTAGCCTTAGCATATGATCTTGGGTTCCCAACTTATTGTGATGCCCAATCTAAAACTTTTCCACCTATGTATTTATACCTCAATCTAAAACTTTTCCACCTATAAGTCCTTTTCCTAAATTGATTGTCTATGGACTGAGTCGAGACAATATAACGAATCGATTCACACTTCGTGTGATCGTCTATGGATAGGAGATCGAGATAATAAAACAACGAAATATGTTTACTTGATAATAGGTTCAGACTTAACCAAACTCTAGGGATTGTATATCAAGTAAAATAGGAATTAACGTTTGTTTATTTTACTTATAATTATAATTACGGAAATAGAAAAGTAAAAGACACGGCAAGATTTTGTTAACGAGGAAACCGTAAATGCAGAAAAACCCCGGGACCTAGTCCAGAATTGAATACTCTCAGAATTAAGCCGCTATACAAAATCAAACCAACTTCGTATAGTTGAGACCAAGCAACTAAACCTATAGTTCACCTAGTTTCCTCAGTATCCCTGCGCCTCCAACTTGTAGTAAGTCACGCACTTGGAGCAATTCCTTTGGTTCGTATTCCAAACAGTAAAGGAACAACAAATCTATTCGGTAACAACTCTTTTCAAACAACATGATATGAGTTTGACAAAGGCTCTTCCGTTTAACCAATAAACTCCTTTGTCGGGTCTTTCGATCAATCTCTCAACAACTACCGAAGTAATTGTTATACTATGCAATCAATACTATTAATCACAAAGAAGTGTATTGATGCCGATCTACTCAACTAATCAATCCAATCTATCACAAGGATAAACCGATTATAGTTGGATCCCTTTCCAGCCGAAAAAAGTATTGTGCACACCAAAGATTATGAACCCAAAAAGTCTTCTTGTCTTCAAATCTTCTTTGATCTTCAATCAGCACCTACACACAATCAACTTGAATCTCTTGTGATCAATCACACACAGAACGGAGTCTGTTAATGTTGGATTATCACAAGAGGTCTTTAGATCTACAAACAATCTAAAGATCCCTGTCGAAACTTCGATCTAGTTTGAGTGAATCTTATATCAGAAGAGAATTTTCTCAAGCATAAACAAACTAGGTGCAATCAAAGTTCAACAACCGTTAGTCAATCAAATCAATCGAAAACTAAAATAAACTGCAATTATCTAGTTTCCCACCAACGGTACTAATAGAGCTTCTCAATCCCAAAGAAGCCTTTAAACCAAACGGTTGTAAGAGATTTCTCCTATTTAGGGTACTTTCCTCTCCGATAGGCGGATCCACCAGTAATAACACAACTGAGGTAGTTTTGCTGGTTCTGAGGATTAGTTTGCTAGAAATGCAAACTTCAATATTTATAGACATGGAAGTTTGGACACCAAGGAATTTTCAAAACAGAATATTCTCAAAGATATGCAATAAACACAAAATCGGTTTTCATAACTCCTGGAAATGCACTGTCCAAATATTGACCGAATTCCCAATAGAAAAATCTATAATCAGTAAATGCACATTACTAATTATTATTTTCTAAAGATATGCATTTAATTGCTGGAAATTAAATAGCATATAAAAACTAAGAAACCTTAATTAAAAGATTCCAACGCTAGGTGGGTTCAACCGAGCTATGCTCTAACAATCTCCCCCTTTGTCAATTTTAGTGACAAAACTCTTACATCATATGGATAAAAAAATTACAAAAATTCATTATACACATACGCTTGATTCTAAGTTCAACAGCACAAAACCTGCATTAAATTCAATCCTTAAATGCCGCTGCTGACATTATAATAACAAGGCTAATACTCCCCCTAAAGGTGAGATAGGTAGATTTTCAATCCGCACGTCTTTCTTATTTTCATGTAGTTCCTCATAATTACGTATCATATGATATGTGACTCCCCCTTAGTCTATGCTTTCACTCTTTTCGTTAAAATAAACGTTTTAGCACAAATGTCCTTTCCCTTAGTGATACAAACTCACAACAAGTCAATATCACTTGTTTACTCCATATATTTCTCCCCCTTTTTGTCACAAAATGACAAAGAAACGAAAAAAATAAAGGACAAACCGAAAGGATCTAACAAATCTCACAAAGAGAATTTGCAAACCTATAAGAGCTAAGCACGAGGGTTTTGCATACCATTTTAGATAACCAATATCAAAACCAAAACTACAAGTAATTTAGTTTTAACATGTTATCTAGGAAACAATTGCCCGAAGCAATTTTCCCTAATAGTTTAGCACTTCAAAAATCGACTAATCACCTTAGTTCTTTTGCTAAACCGATTGTACAAATACAATCGCTTGTTCGTTAAGACCAAAATAAAGATCAGAATTAACTTTATTTTTCTCATCAGGCTCTAATTATTCTCAACAATAACTTAGACCTTTCACTTTTAAACAAGACAAATACTAGGTTAGTTAACTAGTAATTCTTGTTAAGGCATTCGGTTAGACTTGAATAACTGAAACCTCCACGTTTGATAAGTCTAACTAAGATCCGAAAAACTTAGTTTCTCTTATCCGGAAATCACTTGGACTAAACAAATGATCCCGAAACCTTTTGTTAAGCCATAAACAATCCATACAAACCAAATAAATCAACTTGCATAATCATTTATCTTAACCGGAAGCAATTGAAACAAACATAGACATTATAGTACTGCAATTGCACCGAAATTTTGTAAGCCTAAACAATTGATATCAAACAATAACGAAAGATAACAATAGTTTTTCTTAACCGGAAATAATTGAATCACAATCAAACATCCATACACAAATAATGGAATCAACATCAATTGTACCGAAATTTTGTTAAGCAAAAGCAATAAATATATGAAATAAAATGATGCTTTTCTTAAACAGGAAAACAATTAACTAACAAGATTGTTACCTCAAATTCCGCATCCTCTTCTCCCCTTAAGATATGTCATTAAGCGGAAGTTCACTTAGAACTCTCCCCCATTAAAAGTTGTCATCCTCCCGCCAAAACAAAAGACCAACAACAAAGAGCAACCTTTACCAGAGAAAGGTTGAAAATCGGTTTTAACTATGCGATGCAAAAGTTGAAACCTCGAAACACATATGCTTTTATGCTAAACCAAAAGATTCAACATATTGTGACTTTTTCACATATTGTTTCTACAGGAACCCCTCATGATCCTTTGATAAATCCTACCAACATGGGCTAGAACTTAATCCCGCTAAATCAAAAAGTCACCCAAACCATAAGGGTTCACACATTATGAGATCGAATATCAAGGTAATAAAACCGAAATCAAACATCCCATAAACATACATAGCAATAAAATAAAGCATTCAAGCACAGGCTATGTAACCGAAAACTATCACAAGAGAAATTATAAAATAATAATTTTATTCATAATTAGATAGTTTTATTCATAATAGACTTTACAATTATTGAAAGACATCAAAAACTGAAGTCTATTTTTCCCTTGATTTAATCACGAGTCTTGTAGCTCGTTTTCGAATAGTGGATTCAAATTCTTCTGAGCACTTTCCTTCCCAGAGGTGGAAGACATCTTCTCAAGTAGTTGAGAGCGAAGACCGGCAAGTACTTCTTTAGAATCCTTTATTATCATCTCATGATGTCTAATCCGAGGTTTAACAGAAAGAAACTGTTTTCTTAAAGAATCTATACGATTATCATGATGAGAATCATCAAGTGTTTCAGTCATAACTGAAGCATATAAAGCTAAATCATCAAGAGATGGTTTTTCTTTTGCGGGATTCTCCATTGACGTCTTATTTCGGACATGGAGAGAGAATATATACAATTATATATCATGAGAAAATCAAAAATATAACACCATTTATGGAAACCGAATATATTTTAATCCAAAAGAAAAAGATATCAATTATTACCTGATGTACGCCTTTGCCCAGTTTTATGCCTCCTCACAACTAGAATTTTTGGCAACCAGTGAGGATGCATTCTTCAACACAATCAATGTGTGTTGTGGTGAGGATTAATCTCACCGTACCCGAAAATCACATCCTTGGGATGATTTATAAACACAACAGATTGTGTTTTCTTGTATTCTTCTTTCCTCTCGTTATTACAAGAGTATGTTGCTCCATGTTGAGTTCTAATTGACTCTTTTACCTTTATCATCTTTATCCCCTTGCGAAGAGCTTTGATGAAATTGTTTTGTTGGGATTTTTTGTGGAGCATTGAAGAACTTGTTAAAATGTCAGAAGAATTGACTTCTGAAAGTTTTGGTTTGTCAACCAATTTCTTTTGCTCTGATTTCACCACTTGAGATTTATCTGACAGGGGTTTCAAAAGTTTTTTAAGTTCTAGACTTAATTGTTTGTTCTCTTTAATCCCCCACTCAAGTTTTTCTAAACAGTTTATTAAGAGTTGATTAGACTCACATGGCATATAACTGTTAGAATGAGCAAGAAGTGCATTACAACTAGATATTCCCTCATAGGGTTTATCTTCAGAGATACTATCTAAATTAGATAAGTAAGCCCTATTGTAATTCTGAATATTTATGCCAGAACACTGTTTTTCCATATGACCGAATCTTCGGTAATTAAAACATTGGATATCCTCATTACCTTTTTCATGGCTAAAATATAATCTATCAGGATCATATTTATCTTTCAATAAGATGTCCTTGATTCGTTACGCAAAATGCACAATTTTTGAGTCAACCTCTTTTTCAACAAGAATCTTACTTGATCCTTTAGATCACCCATGTTGGTTCTTTAGCAGATTTTCACTGTCGAAGATCTTTAACTTTTCTACAAGAGAGCTTCGAGAAAGTATGGAAAGATTATTTTCCTCTATTATGGCATGTTTTTTAGACTTGTATCTGGATGGTAACGATCTGAGAATTTTGCATACTATTTCCTTTTCGGGTATAGCCTTTCCAAGTAAGAAAGAAACATTGACAATCTCAGAAA
This sequence comes from Papaver atlanticum, assembly GCA_023531105.1. Taxonomy (NCBI): domain Eukaryota; kingdom Viridiplantae; phylum Streptophyta; class Magnoliopsida; order Ranunculales; family Papaveraceae; genus Papaver; species Papaver atlanticum. The sequence continues at coordinate 371,697 of JAJJMB010016078.1, forward strand.
GTTTAGAATTAAACTCTTCAAAAGTATCGTTATCATCCATTTTGAGATATTCCCATTCAGAAGAAAGGGACAGAAGTCGTGCTTCCTTTTTGGAGTCATCTCCTTCGAATACAGTCTCAAGAGTATCCCATGCCTCCTTAGAGGTTTCACATGATAGAACATGATGAAGAAGATCATCATCTAGAGCATGTATGATGGCATTTAGACCATCAGAGTTCTGCTTTGAAATAGCTCTTTCTTCATAAGTGTAGAATGCTAAGCGTTTAAACTCTGCTTCAGGATATTCTACTCTTGGTCTTTCATATCCGTCTTCGATTAATATCCAAGTATTAAAATCTCGGGATTGAAGAAAAGTTTTCATAGAAGATTTCCAAAATAGATAATTCATCCCATTAAATCTTGGTGGTACGTTAACTGAATCATTTACAAGATTCATTTTCTTATGGGTTGGATCGCACCAAACTCAGATTGTTAGATCTTTTCGTGTTTGCCTGCTCTGATACCAATTGAAAAGACGAGGGTACCCAAATATACCTCAATCTAAAACTTTTCCACCTATAAGTCCTTTTCCGAAAGTGATTGTCTATGGACTGAGTCGAGACAATACAACTAATAGGTTCACACTTCGTGTGATCGTCTATGGATACGAGATCGAGACAATACAACAACGAAGTATGTTTACTTGTTAATAGGTTCGGACTTAACCAAACTCTAGGGATTGTCTATAAAGTAAAATAAGAATTAACGTTTGTGTATTTTACTTCTAATTATAATAAAACAATTATAATTACGGAAATAGAAAAGTAAAAGACACAGCAAGATTTTGTTAACGAGGAAACCGCAAATGCAGAAAAACCCAGGGACCTAGTCCAGAATTGAATACTCTCAGAATTAAGCCGCTATAAAAAATCAAACCAACTTCGTATAGTTGAGACCAAGCAACTATACCTATAGTTCACCTAGTTTCCTTAGTATCCTTGCGCCTCCAACTTGCAGTAAGTCACGAACTTGGAACAATTCCTTTGGTTCGTATTCCAAACAGTAAAGGAACAACAAATCTGTTCGGTAACAACTCTTTTCAAACAACGTGATATGAGTTTGACAAAGGATCTTCCGTTTAACCAATAAACTCCTATATCGGGTCCTTCGATCAATATCTCAACAACTACCGAAGTAATTGTTATACTATGCAATCAATACTATTAATCACAAAGAAGTGTATTGATGCCGATCTACTCAACTAATCAATCCAATCTATCACAAAGATAAACCGATTATAGTTGGATCCCTTTCCAGCCGAAACAAGTATTGTGCCCAACAAAGATTATGAACCCAAAAAGTCTTCTTGTCTTCAAATCTTCTTTGATCTTCAATCAGCACCTGCACACAATCAACTTGAATCTCGTGTGATCAATCACACACAGAACGGAGTCTGTTAACGTTGGATTATCAAAAGACGTCTTTAGATCTACAAACAATCTAAAGATCCCTGTCGAAACTTCGATCTAGTTTGAGTGAATCTTATATCAGAAGAGAAGATTCTCAAGCATAAACAAACTAGGTGCAATCAAAGTTCAACAACCGTTAGTCAATCAAATCAATCGAAAACTAAAATAAACTGCAATTATCTAGTTTCCAACCAACGGTACTAATAGAGCTTCTCAATCCCAAAGAAGTCTTTAAACCGAGCGGCCGTAAGAGATTTCACCTAATTAGGGTACTTTCCTCTCCGATAGGCGGCTCCACCAGTAACAACACAACTGAGGTAGTTTTGCTGGCTCTGAGGATTAGTTTGCTAGAAATGCAAACTTAAATATTTATAGACAAGGAAGTTTGGACACCAAGGAATTTCCAAAACCGAATATTCTCAAAGATATGCAATAAACACAAAATCGGTTTTCATAACTCCTGGAAATGCACTGTCCAAATATTGACCGAATTCCCAATAGAAAAATCTATAATCAGTAAATGCACATTACTAATTATTATTTTATAAAGATATGCATTTAATTGCTTGAAATTAAATAGCATATAAAAACTAAGAAACCTTAATTAAAAGATTCTCAATTTATTTCGATCCTGGGATTCTCCTTTAGCTATTAAGGAATATCTTTGAACAATTAATGATAAGAGTTACTGCACATGTTCAAAGTATGTCGACATCTTTACTTTGCAAGTCCTTTTTCATACTTACAATCTTGGAAACGACTTGCCACACTTCCAAAAAAGTCTAGAATTGGTTCATCTAACTTCCAAGAACTATGTGATTGAGTATCCTATCAAATCACCAATCATGGGTTTTACGGTTCTACCAAAACAAGTTCGGTTCTACCTCCATGTGAATACTGTGCATAGTCACGCTAGTTACCAAAACTCGGTTGACTAGGTACTAGGATCGGTTCCCCACATACTTATGGTAACTACCTGTATTTGGTGCACATGTCCATAGGATCGGTTCCCCCATCTTCTAAGAACTTGTTGCACATGTTCATAGGATCGGTTCCCCCATCTACTAAAAACGTGTTGCACCTCTTAAAAGCATCGATTCCCCTCTTACTAGGATCGGTTCCCCAATGGCTAGATAAAAGTTGTTATTTACAAGGCATCGATAATACCATCTTGAGTGATTACTTAAGATCGGTTTCACTAATAAAGGTCATACCAATACATAAGTCAGGCATTGTGAATAGTTTTACCAAGATACATAAACAAGTTTATGAGCGGTTATACTAAACACACATATTGGTAATTCAAAATAGATTTGCAATGAATAACAATACCAATAAGCCTAGCGATTTCCCTTTCGATTCACAAAACAAGTTTATGAACTTACTTCCTTTAAACGAAATCTTCACTCATACCCATACATAATCCCAATAGTATTCATATGATCATGTCGATGTCTTATATACAAAGTTTAATGGTTAAGCAATAAACCTCGTATTGTATTCCTTAATACTATGTCTAACTAGAGTATCATACACAGCTTCGCAGTTATGTTTTCAATATGCACGACTTGAAAGATACGTTAGGGAATGAAACAGTTCAAGTCAAATATTACTAACCTCAAGAGGAAGGATGATGTTGTCGTTGTAGCTCCATACTTCTTCACATTCTTCAAGTCTTCGTGTAATACTTGTAAGTCTCATATCCTAACACTTTCAAGCTAACCTATACGAAGTTGACTCTAGTATATAATCAAGCGACTCTTTAAATGAGTTTTGATTCACTAAAATATGACAACCAAACTTGACATACCAACGCTTGGTGGGTTCAACCGAGCTATGCTCTAACACAACAGTTTCTGCATTCAGAGAATGTTTAGATATTGACTTCGATGTGTCAGTTCTCTCAAGTGAATTCAAGCTTTTAAAATCATCTGGTAATTTCTGACCTGATACGTTATTAGTAATAGACTCGTCCATAATGATCAGATTGCTACAAACACAGACTTATGAGGTATTTAACGTGTTTGCCTGCTCTGATACCAATTGAAAAAACGGGGGTCTAACAACCACACCAAATATTTCGTTCGACAATCTGAATAGACAAACTCAAATATACTTTCAAGAAAATCAACTAGAAAGTCAGACTCAATCTAGACAAAAGTATACCAAAGAGTTATATCTCAATTTCTCAATTCAATCTGCAATAAAACAAATAGGAATTTGCGAGCCCGATTGAATAAGAGAAATAACTTGGACGGTATCACAAACCAATATCCAAGTGTCAATTAATTCAATCAACAACCCAAAGGTTGGATTCAATAACTGATTGAACTTAACGCACAACCTTTGATATTTATATTATATAACAAAATATAATGCGGAAAAGAAATAACACAGACACCATAAATTTTGTTAACGAGGAAACCGCAAATGCAGAAAAACCCCGGTACCTAGTCCATCTTTGAACACCACACTGTATTAAGCCGCTACAGACACTAGCCTACTACCAATTAACTTAAGACTGGAATGTAGTTGAGCCCTAACCAATCTCACACTGGAAAAGTCTATTGGAATAGATAAATCTGTCTCCCACAGAAATACCTACGAGTTTTGTTCCGTCTTTTGATAAATCAAGGTGCACATGAACCAATTGATAAACCAGACTTATATTCCCAACGAACAACCTAGTATTATCAATCACCTCATAATATTCTTAATCGTATGTAAGCGAAACAAGATATTGTGGAATCACAAACGATGAGACAAAAATGTTTGTGACTACTTTTAATCTTACCTATCGGAGATAAATCTCAAGCAAATCTTAGCAAAGATAATACTCAATCCTGATAGTAGAAGTAAGATCAGAACACGCAACTACAGAGAAAATAGTTGGGTCTGGCTTCACAATCCCAATGAAGTCTTTAAGTCGTTAACCTACAGGTTTCATGAAAAACCTAAGGTTAAAGGAGAATCGACTCTAGTCGCAACTAGTATCATATAGGAGGTGTGGGGATTAGGTTTCCCAGTTGCTAGAGTTCTCCTTTATATAGTTTTTCAAATCAGGGTTTGCAATCAATGTTACCTTGGTAATAACAAAGCATTCAATATTCACCATTAGATGAAAACCTTATTAGATTCAAGCTAATATCTTTCAACCGTTAGATCGAACTTAGCTTGTTACACACAAATGAAATGTACCTTCATTTAGGTTTGAGCGTGTACACTAGGTTGGCTCAACAGTAGTTAACCGAGGTTAGCTATATGAACACTCTCATATCAACCTTATTCATCTTAACCACAACTAGTTCAAATGACTCAAATGAAACTAGTTATAGAGTTGTTCAATTGCTATATTCTCATAGAAGTATACAAGAACACAATTGAAGCAAAATCGGTTTGATTCACTCGAATCAATTCATGAACATTATAGCCACGGTTTGCAAAAAATGCATTCCTTATTATATAAATGTATTAGTTCATGAACAAACCGATTATAGAACTTTAACCACTCAAGTATGCAAACGGGTACGCATACTTAAAGTAGCCGGACTGATTTTTGGTTCGCCAGTATGCAAACGGGTACACATACTTCCAAACACAGCAGAAATTCCCGGACCCAAACCTTTCTCCAATACGCGTACGGGTATGTGTACTTAGGTACACGGAATTTCACAACTAACAGGTACGCATACGGATATGCATACTATAGTTCCGGTCATGGATCACATATATGCAAGAACACATACTATGTTTATAATCTAATGATGGTTAAGTGTTCTAAACTCTATTTCAATCATTGAAACATTCTTAGAGGATGACAATAGCTATTTTCACGAACTATTGGCATCAAAGAAATTTTCAATCTATTGAAATAATCATTACGAAACATTCCAAGTCTACACCAAATGATTGTATCACACAAACCATGTAAGATGTTACTCGGCGATTTTCACATGATCATCTTTTGACTTTCGTCAAGAATATAAGATAAACTTGGTTGAAGCGAAAGCTTACCAACGCATATTTCGAGAAATATGTAAGCGAGTTAAACTCAGCTCGAAATCTCAAATGTGTATAATCGAATGCTATATAGTAATACGACTTTTGTCTCAATATAGGAGATAGAGTAGAATTAGACTTTCCAAGTGATAGATGAGTTTTAGTCTCCACATACATTTTGTTGATGAAGTTCCACAAGCTCTCCTTAGTAGTTCTTCGTCTTCAATTTATGAACTTCATGAAGTCTAATGCTCAATTACACAATCTATCCTAGTCCGAGACATCACTATAAGTAGACTAGAAATCAAGACTTATATTTTTGATCACTAACATTGACAAACAAGCTTAAGATAGCAACGCTTGCGAGTTTGACCGAGCAGTGCTCTAACACCTACATCTGCCTGGACTGGATTACCACGTATAGCACCATCACAACAAATCATAATCTCTCCATGTTCTTGAGGAGACCAACTGATCTCAACAGGCGTGTATATCCTATGTTTAACTTCGAAATAGTTCATGATGCGCAAATCATCCATAGTTTAAACATGAAACCTTTCATTCGAACATAATTATCACGTATTACCTGATAAACCCTACCTTTAAAATCGAGCGAATTAATAGTTGCACCTTCAAAGAAAGCTTTGTTACGTAACTTCCATAACTCAGTGCTAATTACAAGATTTGCAACAAGTCATAAGTCTTTAATCATTCTTCTCCTCCTAGTGTCATCTTTATAAGAAGCCACAAATCTTCAGCCGACTGTAGATTGAAAATCCTAGCATCACATGGCCATATTCTTCTAGCAAATATACAATGCCATATAATATGGCTTAGAGACCCACTGTCTTTCTTGCATATGCTACACCTAGTTTGCATTTCCTTACCCATCTTCTTAAGAATTTGGTCATTAGTAGCACAACGTTCCTTCCTCCATATCTTCCAGTATTGAACGGCCAAAGTTGGATGCACAACATATTGTGAGAAAAGCTTTGATGCAGGTTGTTCTTCATAGCATTTGCAGACTTAACCAAGAAAACACTCTTGCAATCCAAATCCCAAATTTTGTATTCATCTCTTCCAGCAATAAGTGGAAGAGAATCAACATCAACTCCATCTCTAATCATCAGGTTACGTATTCTCATGGGTATAACCCAATTTCCATCGACAATCAAGTCACAACTCTTGATTTAAGATCATTCCTTCCCAAAGAAGTAATTTTCAGCCTCTTGGCAATTGAAAAATCACCACACCAATTATCAAAGAATAAGGAGGTAGTAACGTCATTACCAATAATACAGCATGTATGTTTCTCAACAAAATATAAAACCCATCGTACTCCAGGAAAAACAGTGGACATCAATTTATAATCATTGATTTTAAAATACTTGGCCTTCAAAAATATAGCCCACACCTTGTCTGAATCTCTAATTCTCACCCACAACTTCATCGGTATGGCTCTATTAACAATATATAGCCAATTTCTAAATACCCAAAGCACCTTATGTACGCGGACAACACATACTATCATAAGCAACTATGAAATACCTACTTTCTCATCATCCCCAGACCTTAGGAAGTTACCTATGGCTTTTTCAGTTTGTTCAATCATTTTTGTAGGCCATTTGTTGAAAGCCATAGAATGTATAACATAACTGGATATCATGGAACGAATTAAAACCAATCTAGCTTGAAAAGACAACATCTTACCTTTCCATCCAGCCAACTTGTCAATTATCTTCTCAACCACTTACCGAATATGACGAACAATGCCCGGCTTGAGTTGAATACCCAAATATCTATCAGGAAAAACAGCTCCCTCCATCGGCAATTTTTTTTTAGAAATAGTTGTGCCACGAGAACATGAGCCACCTCCATAGTAAAATTTGCTTTTGTTATGATTAACATATTGGCCAGAGGCCCTTTGGTACATGCCTAATATGTCATTCATATTGTGCAAACTATGTCAGTTTCCTTTATAGAAAACTAAAATATCATCAGCAAAAGGAAGATGCGTGGGTGCAACTCTTTTTTTACTAACCATACAGTTTATTCTTTTGGTAACAAAAAGTTTAGAGAGGTTACAACTAAAAACATTTTCAATAAGCACAAAAATCAGAGGAAAATAGGATCACCTTGCCGCAAACTTCTTGTTAAAGAAACCTTCAGGGCTTCCATTAATCAAAATATAAATCCTAGCCGAATGCAATCCAGTTGCACCAATTTTCAGAGAAGCAAAACTGCCTGAAAACCTCAGCAACAAACTCCCAACTAACAATATCAAATGCTTGAGCAATATCCAGTACTAGACCAACATTACCATGTTTCCTACTCACACCAATTTCATTAATCAGTTCAGAAGCCAAAGAAATATTTTCATGTATATTTCTCCCCTTCATGAAAGCAACTTGTTCTTCAGCAATCAACTTGTTAAGCACCATACTAAGTCGAGTGGCCAATATCTTTGTAATGATTTTGAAGAAAAAATTACTCAAACCAATAAGCTTATAATCCTTAATAGCATCAGATGCATAAGCACAATAAAACTAGAGTTAATGACATTTGGAATTTTCTTCATCTCCCAACAGTTGATAATAGCCTTAACTAGCTAATTAAGTCATCTTTAATAATATCACAACACTTCCTATATAAAATACCTGAAAAGCCATCCAGAGCCGGTGCACTATCAGCTCCCAGATCAAAAACAACTTTTTTGGTCTCCTTCGTAGTAGCCACAGCATCCATAAGAGCACTCTGTAGTAATGCTCTCATGGTCTATGTCAAACAGTTTAGGATCAATAAAAGTATCACCACCAGTAAACTTGTCTTTGTGATAATTGAAAATATAGTCATTAATTTCATCCTGCAAAAACAAAGTAGAGTCAGTGAAAATCTTACGTTCAGAGATTTTATTTTGGCTCTTCTCATACAAATATTATTTTTCAAAAATCTAGTGTCATGATCACCATCTTCCAACCAAGTTACTCTATATTTCATCTTAAGCATAACTTCCAATTCAGTTCTCACTTCCTCAACAGTTTTCTTGGCATTCATTACCCTAATGAACTGCAACTCATCAGCCGGATCATTATCAAGCATATCATTCTCGGTTTCAAGTTTGAGTTCAGCTTGTTTTAATCTGAATTGAACATTACCAAAAAAACAGTTTTATCCCATATCTTTAAAGTTTCCTTCAATCTTTTTAATTTGCCAGCAAACACAAAAAGATGAGCACCATTGAGTTGAAGTTGCCAACTCTCTTTAACCAAATCCATAAAACCAGAATGAGAAAGTCATACCTTCTTAATTTTAAAAGGAGCTCTAGCTGGCCTTGAATTCTCAAAAGCAAAATCAAAAAGAGGAGAATGATCATATGCAAATTGCACCTCCAATTTTTATACTTTCATAACCAAGCATCATTAACAATGTCCCTGTCAAGCTTTGAAACAATTTTGTTATGGCTACCCTGACAATTTGACCAAGTATACTTCTTACAAATATTATCAACTTTAACCAAACCATTATCAGACATCCAACTCCTAAACTCATTTATATAAACAACTTTAGGAACCATACCACCTTTTTTCTCATCCAAGCGCAATAAAAGAGGCATGCATAACATAAATATAGTTACCATCAAAATCCAAAGTGATGGTCTACTTAGTACAAGAGAGAATACATAAAGTAAACAAACTAAACTTTTTTTTATATGAGAACCCATATATTAACTTTAGCACCATCAACTTCATTAGTGATCACATCTTCGCTAAAATCATCCAACCTCAAACTTCTCACAAATCGAGAAGTGCAGAAAACCATTGGTTCAACAATACAAATAATATCAGGTTTGTGCAAAGTATATAACTCCTTAAGCTTGGCCTTCGCATCATCCTTGGCCAAGCCCTGAGCATTCCAGTTGAACACACGCATTAAACCTTCTTTTTTGTAGGGATTGCTGAACCAGTTAATTAATGATTCCACCAAAACAAAGAAATTAGATACTTAAAATACTTTGTTCGATCAAAATACAGTTAAATCCATCACTTATAAGATTATCTATGTTTGGTGAAGATAATCTTCGATGGAAGCCAGCTGGTAACGGCCACTTTTTCTGTCAAGACAGCATATAAAGTTATCGATTATCTTGTTAAAAACCAACTAAGAATAACCTAACTATAATTTGGAACAATTTTTGGAAATGCAATCTTTCGCCTAGAATTCAGCACTTCATGTAGAAGTGTATGCATAGTTGTTTGTCTACTAAAGACAGATTAGCTAGACATACTCATTGTGGTGATGTTAATAGTTGTTTGTGTGGCAATAATACCGAAAACATGCATCATTTATTTGTGGAGTGTGAAGTCACGAGAAGGATATGTGCTGGTATTAATTTTCAAATCCTATATGTACTAAGCAATAATGACTTTCATACCTAGCTTTGTGATATATTTAGTTTTACTAACTCTCATTTGCAGGTTGACAAAACGGCATTTGAAATAGTAAGTTTTACATCTTGGTACATCTGGAAATTTTGGTGTGCTAAAACTATTTGACGATGTCAAGGTGAATGGGTCTGGAATCATTACAACCATTTTTTCTGAAATGAGTGATTAGAAATTGAGTAATATATTTGTGGCAAATAATTTTAATGATATTGTTTTTACAATTCCTAAGTGACCTCTGTCTGAACATTTGGTTGTTAAAATCAATTTTTATGTCTTATATACTTAAGAATTCTGGAGTATATGGATATGGACTGATATGTATAACTATTTCAGGGAACTGCAATGGACTGCGAGGAGGAGCGGGAAGAGCATTTAAACCAAGAACAAGCTGAGGCCAGGGATCTTTTAAAAGCGTTGTTGTAGGCGAAAGGATGGAGGGAAATAAAAATTCACCTAGAAGAAGATTGCAGCAATGTGATCATTGCTCTAAAAGGAAACTCAACAGCGGTGAATTGGACTAACTTTAATCTTTTATTTGATGCTTTAATAATTTTAAGAGATTTTGTGTTATGGAAATGCTCTCATGTTAAAAGAGAGGCAAACCATTAAGCAGATGAACTTGCAAATATGCAAGGTCTGAAAATAGTTATTTTGAGTTTTTGGAGAATATGCTTAACGGCATGGTCTAATTAGACAACAACAATTTATAGGTTATTATTCTCATAAATAAGATTTATTTCTTGTTAAAAAGAATCTATTTCAACTGAGTCCACATTTATAATAATAAAATGCATCTCAAGTCTAACGTGATTTTACACTACGCTCTAGTGGCGGAACCAAGGATTGAGTAGTCCCGCCTCTACCCCACCCCCATTCATGTTTTCCCGTTTTATGTCTTAGTCACTAAATATTTTCCATTTAGTCCACCAAATACTCCATATTTTCCTCAAATTTTTATATCGCCCCTTAATATTTTTTACTGCCTCCGCCGCTTTCCACCAAACTTTCACATACTGTCCAAAATTCACGAGATGCTGACATGTGTCCAGCAAAGGACACAATTGCCCTTCATGAGAAAATAAATTATACAGCCGCCCCTACACAGGTGATGCTTATACTGTTTCTTCCGGCTACAACTAGACCTAGGAGTGCTTACTCAAATCCCTCTCGGACCAATCTAGGTAATTCATTCCACAAGTAGGACATAAAGAGCAAAAGATAACAATAATTCACTGACACCACAAGCAAGTAGGACATAAAGAGCAAAAGATAACAAACAAAATGACAGAAGCTAAATTTTTATTTTTATTTCTGATCTTTGATTTTCTGCAGAAATCTTTCAAAAAGTTTTACAGTACCATAATTTACATAGGTATAAGAATATCTGCAGTATGAACCTATCTATACACCACAACAGAGAGAAATTGGGTAATTGAGCGCACTGATTTGGAGCATAGTTATAATGATTTCCAATACCAAACAGCTCCAAAAAAATAATTAAAAAAAGAAGAAAAAAAAGAACTGCTCCATGTAATCTTTGGATTAAAGAAGGTATACCACGCATGAGGTGCGCTTTCAAGGTTAGCAAACCCCGAAACGACCTCCTCCTTCGTGGATCGGAAACATTTTGTTAGAGAGACGGCGTTTGTAACGTTTGAGAACAGATGTCAAGTTCTCTTTACCTATAGGAAAAGCCACATCCCCCGCTCCAGTGCCAGATCTACCCTTGCGGCTAGAAACCGCAATTTCGACATCCTTGATTATGTCAATGACTGCACTTGCAGTTGTGCATTTTGCTGTGCCTGATTTTGCAGCCGGTGGTAACACCTTGCCGCCTTCTACCGGTGAGCTTAGTCTCTTAGCTTGTGTCACTGGGATTTGAAGACATGAGCATGGGGGCATAAGAGTCCGGGGCTTTGAAAATGCCGGCTCAAGAATTCCCTGTTCCCACAATGATTAAACTTCAGATACCACAACTCAGAAAATGAAATGGTAAAAATCACTAATCTTGAAAATAGAAAAGGAATAATATCTAATAGTATCCAGGGCATTGGTTGTTCAGAATGAATAGTTAGGACCAATCGACAGGTATCATATACTACTTCAGATTTTATGCAAGTTGTATATTATCAGTGACTAGAGAGTAACTTAGGAAGATAAAGCACGGTATCGAGCTTTTACCTGAAGGCGATTGAGAACATATGTATACTTTCCCCATAGCTCGGGCCGGCTTTCCACAAGCGCCAATTCTAATATGCGTCGGATGCACCAGACCCCAAAGCTCACTATCAGATCCTTTTTCCAAATGCAACCGTCTCCGCAGTTAGGAACAGTAGAAAGCAAATCTTCAATGAAACTCATCTCATCATTCTTCAGTCCTGAGCCAAATTTTCTGTCAGAGGAAAGGTATTGGCGAGGAGACTCACTGGTTTCCTTTCTATGGGTCACTTCTCCAGCTTCAGCTTCAGCTTCACTGTGGAATCTCTCCCTCGCAGCCACTAGATCGATCAGATCCTCATCAATCCCACCATTCAGACTAAATAACCATTCTGATCCCTCTAATTTCAGGAGCCTCGTCATTGAACTTCTGAACAACTGAAGCAACAGAGCCTCTAATTCTGAATGAGAATTGGTTTTCTGTGTAACTGAATTGCCGTTTCCCACTTTCTGGGGTATACCTGTAATGCCACCAAATGCCTGCTCAAAAGGATGCGGAGACCACGGAGACGTGGCTTCTGACTTGACCACGAGAGAACCCTCTATAATAGCTCTGGAGAAGGAAAATCCAGGATCTGAATAAAGTCCATACAAACTCTTCTCAGTACCATAAGCACCTTGTCGAGGAAATGCAAGCCCTGAATTGCGGGGCAAGCTGTGGTACTTCTTCGTGAAGGCCAGAGAACCAACATCTTGAACAAATCCCGACGAATAAGGACCATCATAATAAGATTGCTCTGCATTTAGCCCATTATTCTGGGAAACTGCTGGATTCTGCATACTAGTTGCGTGTACAGAGGTGAACCTGTTTAGTGGTTTCTGGGACAGAGCATGATTAAGCTGATCCATATAGTTTGGTGGCCCGAGAGATGAGGAATGAGAGATTGGTGAATCCAGATGACCATTCAAGGAATTAGGGGATTCCATCTCTGCACGAATTTGAGCATAACAAGATGCGACTCGGTAATCATCTTCAGTTGACTGCTGATAGCTCAACCTACCCAAGCCTGCTGAAGATGGTGGCACATGCAAACTAGAATAACGCTTTTCACCGTAATCAATTACATTTAGAGACGCACTTTGCGGAAATGCATCTGCCAATTGCATTTTTGTATACAGCAAGGGAGATCTTGACTGAATACCATTAGATGACGTTAAACTGCCCAACGTCCTGTGTTGGCTGGGCAGGTCATAAGAATTAGGGTTGGCCAGGAATTCAGATTCTCTTTCAGCTACTGAAGGTACAAACATCGATGCTCCCAATCCTGTAGAACCCACATTCACAGGAGCAGCGGGATTTGGATTCTGTCTAAATAAGATATCTAATTTCTTAGACTTTGCTTTTTGACTTGCCTGCCCATGAAGGTCAAACAACTGCTCCCAGAATTCGTCAAGAATAGATGCTAATTGACGCCTAGCACCACGGCCCAATCCACTCAATCTCGAAAGGCTTCCAACAACAATACTTTCTTCACATTTCTCACTAACACTACTAATAGATCCTGGACCCTCCAAATTATTCTGCTCATCACCATCCTTCTCAACTAGCAAACATCCCTCCTCAACTTGCAAACATCCCTCACTAGTTTGGGTCGTTTGAACTAGGTGAAGGGGTTCGTTCATCTTTGAAGTAACATCTTCCGTAGTTGGAACAGGGTCGATAAGTTCGTTCATTTCTGAAGTAGCCTCTTCCAAATATCCAGCATCAAGAAAACCCTTATCCGCTATTTCCACCCCGGTGAACTCCATAGCAGGTTGCAAATTTTCTAGATGACATGTCGGGAAAGTCTGGTTTGTAGCACATATCCCCTCGGAAGCAATGGACTGAGGTTCCAGATCAGAAGAATTCGCAACTGTATCAGAAGAATTGAAGTCAAAAGTTGAATTGTCAGATTGACTCCCGATAGCTTTATCAATAACCACATCTTCAGTATCAAGTTCCTCTGGAGTAAATTTAACCCCAAGTGTGGCATTTCCTTCCCCTTTCGCAGATGGCTCCCAATTCCCCATCTGCTCATCCTCTAGCTTAGCACCTTCAGACTTCAGAGGTGTGATCGCTAAACCGACCAAAAAAGCCAGTGAGACAGAAGCAGTGAATAGAAGAATAACAAATGGAAGTGTCATACTACTTCCAGCATTCCACCTAAAGGTACCCACCCAGTCACTACTTCCGAATAAAATCTCCACAACAAGAATAAGTTTTAACCCAAGCATTCCCATAAAAATACTCAAAGTCAAGAACTCCAGAAATGAGGAAATTTTTAAGGAACCCATTATCGAACTTGATGAGGCCACTCGAAAAAGGGGGATTACAGAGGATGGAAGCAGCATAGCAAGAACAACTTGACTGAAAATAAGAAGTTGATATATCCCTTCAGCCCCTGAATTCCCAGCACAATAAAGAGCCGAAACAAGAGAAAGAAGTCTGATTGTTGTGCGGTGAAGCCAAAGAGGTGTATCCAACCTAAAGAATTCAAGCAAGACTACTTGGCCACCAAGACTCCAAGTTAATCCTGTTAGCACGCTTGAAATGAATAAGAGTAGAAAAAATGCGATATGTGCTGCGGGACTCTTCAATACCTGTCCAAAAAGATACAAAGGAAAACAAACAGGTAAGTGAAAGCTACAAAGTATAACTAGATATAAAGCATGTCATGCATGGAATCACTTAGTTAGAGACAAGTGGCTAAAAATGCAAAGTCAACCTGGTCCATTAGCAGAAGTGCGTCATGAAAAGTTAGGACAACCAGATCGGCGCTGTAGAAAAAAGACGCTGCTGAGCTCATCAAAACATAATTTGCCAAATAAATTCCACTAAAAATACATAAGATTGAAACAAAATGGTCATGACAGAAGGCACTCTTGGACATATTTGGTGGTCCCTGCCATTTCTGCAAATAGATGAAAGATGAAACAAGGTTTAGAAGACTGACAATCGAATACAAATTAATCTGAGAAACTAAACAACACTAACAAAGCAAGAAAGGGGAAGAATGGTAACATGACAAGTTTATTTGAATACACAATCCATTATGGATAATGCATAGATGTTGAGGAGTCAAGAATCTGAAATAACACTCTGGTGAAATTGCACGAGGAGAAGCATCAGAATCATATGATACATCTTGCCTACTATAAGACGAATAACTCTTTTTTAGCCAAGTTATTAGAAGAATAACTCATGACACGTAAAACAGAAAGGTAAGAAATTGAACATCAGAACAACGCCAGGCTTAAAAAGAATGTACACTCAACATAAATCAACAGATAGAGGAAATCGAGGGTAAGAATCAGGTTACCTGTACAAGAGAAGAGTAGAGGTAAAAGTTGTGAGGCATAACATTAGCTCCAAGAAGACTCATAAGCACGAAAGCACTCTCCCCACTGAACCTTGTAAGCATTCCATTCATGACAATCGGGACTTCAGATTGGCTCATAAGAACTCCAAAAACATAAAAAAGCAGTACAAAGCCTGCTGTACCGATGAAATAAGTTTCTGTCTTACATCTTGCCTGAACGTGGAATCACAAGGAAAACATTATAACAGGAGTTTATCATTTTTATTGGTATGAAAAGAATATGCAGCGAATTAAACTTACCAACAGGCTGGTAAAAACTGGGAATAAGATAAAATCGAATGCAGTAAGAAGAATAGAAGTACGAAATTCCACCCCAAGAAGAAGATTTAGTCCGTGAGCAATGCCCAGAACCTAGCACAATAAAAAAAAATGTTATGGTCCATGATTCCAGGCATACTATTCAGCAAGAACAATAAAGCATTAAATAAGTTATAGAAGCCTGATAATTACCATAGTCAGGTCCGAAATAACCATTGAAATCTCTGCTTGAACTCCAAAGAATAAGCATATTGATTTGTCATATTCCTGATTGTAAATCTATATATCACCGGAAAGAGAAACAGGTTAAGAAAGCACAATAGAAGCCAAAAAATGAGAATCACATATCGGTATATAAAACAGCTGTTTGATTGCAACATATACAAAGGTCTTGAGATTGTTGCTAAAAAATTGAAACAATGTTAACAAGTCCCAAATGTCAAGTTAAATAATGTTTTTCTATAGTTGAAAATTGACAAAAAAAAAAGAATCAAAGTGTTTGTGTTTCAGTTTGTGTGCACGCGTAGAAGAAAAAAATGCTTTTTGAATTGTTTCTTCCGCACTATTTATGATGGAGAGATCTCCCTTTCTACATCTAAACAAGCATCAAATCTCAAAATTGATAAAGATGGATTACCACATAAAAATAGCGTTAACACTTGCTTAAGAGTTACGACTTTAGATAATTATAGTTCTGGTAACATTTGCATAAACAGCATTTCCATATTAATCATGTTTGAAATGGTATGGCACCATTTAGATGGCATCTGACTGAGAACAGTAGCAGTGCTAATTACATGCGAAATGACATAAACATGTATCTCTGCAACTGATGAAGGAAGACATTTAGTTACCATATATGTATATGAAATTTGGCCATACACGTGTTTTGGTGAATAGGGATTCGGTTTCTAGTTTTCAAGGGTATTGAGTATTTAAAAATGGTATGTACGTACAGTTTTAGATAGCCAAAGATTCAATTCCTTTCAGAAGAACCAAAACTAACATTAACTAGATAAAACAGCCAGAGCAAGGGTTACCTGCGCAAGATTCTTTCCAGTGACCACACCAATATGAGCAGCCAAGTAATGACACAAGATAGCAGCACAATTGATGACAAGTAATAACAACACGAGGTCAAACCCAAAACTTGCACCTCCCTCAATAACTGCAGCCCACTTCCCAGGGTCAATGTATCCCATTGAAATCAAGAGTACAGGTCCAACAGCTTGGAATAGCCGAGTACCCAATAAATTCTCAATCCTCGTACTCTTAGCTTCCATATTTTCCGGGGAGTCTTCAGGTGAGTTTGCAACCCCAGGTGCAAGGTAATGATCAATTACACACCTGTATTAAAATAATAAATGTTCTAACGAATTTCTAGTTCAAGAGTATGCACTGATCATAAATAACACTTTACTTCAAGTCAAATCCGTTGAGACAGATTATAGGTCATTATTCCATAGAAAATTCTTGACATATGATCAACCATCTTCGAACAATAATGCGAGCATCCACTAGCAACAATGGTAGCATATTTGGAAAGCCCTTGTAAAGTACTCCCAAACCAAAATCTAACTTCTCGCCAAAGCACATTTATTTGTTAGGTTTGTTTGGATGAAAGACCCCCCAAAGATGGTAACAAAAGTGTCAAACAGTAAACTATCTAATCATCAGCAACGAATAGAACCCGGAGATAAAAAAGACTTAATAACCTAACGAGATAGTTACTTGCCCGTCAATCAATCGCTGGGTATTAAAACCATGAGAGCCTTATCAGAACACATACACCGGCTTTTTGTAGCTTCCCAATCCTGAACCGGATTCAATTGGCAGAAATTCCCAACCTACTTCATCAAAGTTAACCTGCCTGCACCACCACCAATAAAAACAAAAATCACAAACCAATCAAACTCTAGTTACCTGCAATTATATATCACAAACAACTCCATTCCTTCCACAGACACAAACTAAGCACCATACTGCCCAAAACACTAACAACCCTAGCAAAGCTTGTTTCTATTGTACACAACAATTCACAGTCAATACCTACAAGTAAGAGTCCTAACAACAACAAAATCAAGTTCAAATCCACAGACACAAAATAAAAATGATCAATCTAATAGCCAATTCTAAGCAAGTAAGAAGAACAAAAACACTAATCCATTGAAACCCAGGTCAAAAACAATGTAGGAAACAAAACCCAACATCTAAAACTCCCATTAAAATCACCAAAACTACAATCCCAAGAAACAGAATCCAAAAACAACCCTAAAAAATATATATATCATTTCTATTGACAATCTCCAAAAAAAAATCCCCCCAAACCTAGACAAATACCCTCCAAAAACCCCAAACAGTAACATAAAAATGAAAAGAAAAAAACAACAAATCAGAAAAACATACCAGTTCTGATGAAGATTCTCTTCCTTTCTGATGCTGAAGATTCAGAAAAAGAGTTCAGCCTCAGTGTTGCTGTCTCTCAATGGAAAGAAAGAAAAAAAGGTAATGCAGAGACTAAGGCAGGAAAAGGGGGAGACATAAATAACGGTAGAAATGGAGTATAACGAAGTACAAATTAGAGAAACTTTCACATGTTTTGTATCGACCGTTAGTTTTTTCACTGCGAATTTTTATGATTATGTTTGGATGATGTATGGCTGAGATTAATTTTCAGATATAAAGTGCAATGTTTTTTGGTTCCTGCATTTTAGGACTTATCCTAAGTAATGGGGATTTAAATTCTGGGCAAATTTAGGAGATTTATTTCCTTTTGGGAAGTCATTTGAGGAAATTTAATGCTTTATTAACCAAAAAAATATAGACATAATAAATGTTTAGGTTTAGATATTTTACTTACTAAGTTATGTTTAGATTTTTTTTTATTCTTAATCTTAGTATGAAATTATTTTTCTTCCGCATTGCTCGAGTATTTTTTTTTGGTCTAATAGTATTATAACCAACAAATTCATTTTTGATTTTGGGATTCTGAGAGGTACTTTGTCTCTCTATAAGGTTTGTAAAATCTGGCGGCCATTGGTTTGACGATAAGCCTTTTCAATATAATTCTTAACTTTTATTAAATTTGTATAATCACATATGGAGCCGAATGATTTATTCGAACAAGAGTATTACATACACTAAAATAAGCTTCGCAAAAACTGACCCCACACACGGTTATAGGACTCTGCTAGTTTTTTTCTTAGGTGGTGGGCCCACCACTTTTAAGAGGTTTTTTTTTTTTTTTTTTTTGTGTGTGTGCAATACCTTCCGGAAGGATTGTTATTCGAAATGATTTTAATATTTTGTTGCATAAGGCATATATTACCTTGCTTACAAATGTGATAAACTATGGCTTTATAATTGTTCCTCGAATTGACAATCTTAGTTATTGTTATTCAATAACAAGATGACAGTTAACAATGACGTAAGTAACATAATGATAATGAAAATTTATTCTATTGATATTAAGAAATCATCTTAAAAAAATATGGGATTGTGGTCTTTAGAATATTCAATTGACTGTTATAACAAAACTTCTAAAATAACATGGGAATAAAGAAGAGAAAAAATGAAAAATAAGTGCAACATTTTGATTAATTGTCAAAGATCCTAATCAATCAAAGAGTTGACCCTAGATCTCCTTCATGTGGACTGCAACATTACAATAACTTTAAAAATGATGGGATTAAGCTTTTTTAGGTGCAAGACTTTTTCATGTTTTGAGTTTTGACATCTTCTTTGGAGACAAAGATAAGTCTTGTCCTTTTGGGAATCATTCCATAAAAGATTAGAACAAAAATGTGACGAAAATGAACGGTATTTAGATTTACTTCGACACTATTTTTCTATTGGTATTATCAAGCCGGATTATAGATTAATTAGGGTCAAATGATGATAGAAAATATATCACTTGCTCGTGATGTTTTTTTGATCATTCGTTTCTTACTTATTTTGTACTATAAATTTCGTGCATATTCACTTGTTTGTCTACAGCGTCATGACCCTCTTTCAACCGTTTATTTCTTACTTATTTCGTAATACAAATTAGAATGGCGATCAGAGTAGAGTATTTACGTAAAGGCTTGTAGAAGTGTACACAACCATATTACAACCGTACATTTGAAATTGCAAGCCTTTGACATAAAAGACAGTTAAGTGCAAAATTCATGCCTTTGAAGATGTATCATGTATGCAAATGAGTGGTTATGTTGTCCCTAACGGGACATGAGTAATTATTCGTCGATAAATGCCTTGCCAAAAATCTCATAGCTGGTATAAAGATCATTTATAAATCTAGCAAACACGTACAAACGTACACAATAATGGCATCTTGAAGATATCTTTTTCCATTTAACAATCACAATAATTGTCCTTTGATCTCAACATACTTGGCACGTCTAGAATAAGGAACGGTGTCCATCACCGCAAAAACAAGAGGTTGAAAATGCATTCATCAACCATGGTAGAATCAAACCACGACAATGGAATTCACAGTCGGCCACGATGTTTTTCATTCATTCTCGATGAACTCTGATTTTGTATATTAATCTTACTTTGAAAGTTTATTAGCAAAATTTATTGCAAATTGGTTTTAAATACTCATTTCTTCCAAAGCAACTCATTTAAATAACCGTTTTTTGGATCGAATAATTGATCTTTTTGATATCTGATGTGTGTCCCACGTCTATATATAGAGAGGGAACTTTTGCCTTTAAAATGTTGGGTTTATAGTGTTACTATTTAAACGGATATAATCACACAGATTAGGTATTGCTCCACCATGAGGAGCATTTCTTGTTCCCTCGGTAAGGCCACAACTAAAAGTTACTCTATTGGTTTATTAGAGCAACTTCAATGGGCACATCAAATAGCTTGGTTTGGTGATTATACACCTATAATGGGACTAGCAAACCACTAAAACGGATGAGCAAACCCTCAAATCAAAGGTTTTGTACATCGCATCTCATACTGAGTCGATCGGCTCAATCTGAGACGATCGGTTTCATCAGAGACGATCGTCCCTTACAGAGCCGAGGGTCGTCTCACACTTAACGGTCGGTTCCTACTACCCTGACAACGGCTACGAATCCTCCCCCTATAAATTGAGTTGATTTCAACACTAAAATCACACCTTCTCCACCTTCTACACTTACAAATTCTTCATAGTTTCACTTCAATCTTCATCATTCAATCTCAGAAAATGGATGCCCGAGTTCGTGGTCCTAAGTTTTCTTTAGAAGAAGATATAGCAATTTGCACAGCTTATGTTACTCAAACAAGAAATGGTATCCATGGTGTTATGAATTTTACGCAAGCGCCTTTTTGGCAACAAGTTTTTGAAATGTTCACTGCAGAAACGGGGAACCTGGGGGGGCCATGACGTTAATGGAGTGAGTCATCGTTTTAAAATAATTCTCATGTCGTCCACCATTTTCTTGCTATGGTAATGCAAGTTATAGGATGAACGGTGAAACTCAAGATGGAGTGATCCAAAGAGATGCCAACTTGTGGCAGGAAGTTAACGGGAGACCTTTTCATAGTTTGTACTAACATCCTTAGAGCTCTTCACAGGTTCAACCCCTTCTGCACTCCAGATGCTTCTCCAGCAGCACTACAAGTCGCTCCTCAAGCCGTTCCATGAATGAGGATGTTTTATTCCTTACTTTCTATGATTTAGTAGTATTTGAGTCTAATGTAATGTTTAATGAAAGCTAATATGAGGCTAATGTAACGTTTAATGAAACATAATGTTGTTTGATATAAACATAAGAGTGGTGCAAATACATAGACTTGCACAAATCTTTCCTTTTTACCATTTTCAATTTTTTTGAAATTACCACAAATTTTATTTACAGCAGTCTCGAGTTTTGCTTCATAGAAAAGAGAAATTACCTTATGAGACATTTCAAAAGAAAGATTAGTGGAAAAAATTCAAGAGAAGATTGAATTTTGATGTGAGTTGTATGTTTAAATGGTCGGCTTATTTGGATTCGAAAAACCCTCTCTCCTCCTCACCTGATTTCTCTCACCTCCTGTTATTATTCTTTTCGTTGCTCTGGCTACTAGTATCCTAACGGCTAGTTTCGGACGGACTCTTACCGGATTTCTCACCGTCTTTTCATTTCCTTCTCCTGATTGTTCATGAAACCTTCCTAATCTCTCTTGTTTCGCTCTAATTTTCTACAATTCGTCTCCTCCGAGTATGGAAGGTTACTCAAATATCACAGACACAAATGGATTAACCAAAATCACTGATACTATGGAACAAAAAAATCACAATCATCACTGTTTATGCAACCGTATCAACATCACTAATAGCAATCTCAATGGCATCCGAGACAAGAACAATAAGCATCATAGCATCAATCTCTCCAGTCACGTCTCGAACGTTCAAACAATAACAACAATATTTACAACTATTAATCACAACCTATTTGGAAAACTTAATCACAGTCAAAACCCACTATCCAAGTTTTCTGAGAACTTTCATACTCAAACTCAATCTCAAAATTACTTCACCTATACCTGTAATTCCAACTTCTACTCCAAACCCCTCTACAACCCCATCAAAAAGCCTTTCCATAATACGACCGTGCCCCAAACAACCCAAACAAAAGAAGAACTGAATTCTACCAAACCCCCTGATAAATCAACCTTCCCAACCACCCAGTATCAACCCCTTCCGATTCATGTCCCAATCCACCCAAAGTGGGATCTAAAAATCTCTTCTAGACTTAATCACCCGAGTCATAATTTCTTTCCTAACCATCCTCATCCTAAGCCTGAATTGAAGCTAGATCTTACTTTGCCTTCTGGGATACTGCAAATCCTTGACAACAAAAGTTGCTCTACTTCTCCTTCCCTAAGGAATCAATATCTCAGGTATGATCAGGTAACACTCAAATCTTCTCTGGTTTTACTAAATCCAATATCCTCCATGAATGTTAATCCCTATAACTTGAATCATAATATCCTTAATCATACTAGTTGAACCAGTTTCATATATTTCTCATCTTGGACTAGAAATGTGGCTTACAGATACAATTTTATAATCATGAATATTCAGACATTCAATATCATTGAAATCATAATTTATTTCAGGCCAAACATTCATAAACATTCCATGATCTTAAAATTCACACCAAAAAAAAAAAAAAAAAAAGTGAAACTGTTTGAAACTATTAACACAATAAGTAGCATTCCTTTCCTCTCCCAGCATTTAGATTTGCATTTTACCAGTTTAGACAGAATTGGGTCTGCTTGAACCAACACTTCGCATCCTCTGGCGCTCCCAAATAGCTAGTCTACTGGTTGGACGGACATGGGGTAGGCTCGCCTATTTCTATTTCTTGTAGGTGCAGGTCCTTCTGGTGCTGGTAGCATTGGTCCTTTAGCTGGCTCTGGTGTTAGTCCCATGGGTGGCTGCACTACCTGACCCCGGCCTGGTGGATTAACCTCTCCATAACCTGCATTTTCCACTGCGGCCACCTCAGATGCAATTCGACCAACCACTGGACACAACATGTCAAGTTGTGGAAATGCGATTGCTTGAGGAGGAATGGAGATTCCAGCATTCCTTCGAATCTCAGCCCTAACATGTGCTGGCATAATATTAGCAAAGAACTCTTGACGCATCCCTCCAGTGACAACATACCGATCTCCAACAAGCACTACACCCTCATTTACCACAAAACGACCAATCTGTGGATGAGTAGCATACACAACCCAACCTTCAGTTGCACTCCAAGCATGTCCTAGTTCACGACTCACAGAAACTGGGATGGGTATATCTTCATTGCTCTCAGCAGGGATGGCCTCTTCATCATTGTTGGTACCACTGCCACTTCCAACCTCATGCACGCTATTGTGAAAGACAACCCTTCCCATTTTTAAACATTGTTGGGTTTATAGTGTTACTATTTAAATGGATATAATAACAGAGATTAGGTATTGCTCCACCATGTGAGGAGCATTTGTTGTTCCCACAGTAGGGAAACAACTAAAAGTTACTTGGTCTATTGGTTTATTAGAACTTTTTAGTGTGGGAAATATTTGGTTTGATAAATTCATTACTTTTATAGAATTTTCCTCTACAAACACCAAGATAATTTTATGGAATTTTCAAAGATACTGCTAAATTTTTTAGTAATCAGCAGTTCCATAACCTATATATGATTTAGAGTCCTAACTTGATATATTTTTTCCAGAAATTAAAATTGATGAAGGTAGGATAATTTTATTTGCTTAGTATGTCTATTATCATAATTGTTTTTGCATTAATCGAGTGGGTTTTGACGGTGATCGATTATAAGGTGGAAAGATGGCATTTCTTGTGATGTTGTCTTAACTACTGAGAATGTCATTCATTCCTGGTTAGACTAAGTCCTTCTAAAGTTGAAATTTTTTGTATGTTATGTATAATTCTATTTATTTTGATCCTAAAAAAGGTTCGTGGAATTTTTGGTATGATTTAAGCCAAAATATTTTCCAACCTTGGTTTGTGTTAGAGGATCTGAATTTTCATCTGAATAAGACTAGAAATAGTTTTGCAGTTGGGTTCAACGAAATTCTGGTATTATTGATATTGGTTACGAAGGAAAAAATTTACTTGGTCTAGTAATAGATTTGGTACAGGAACAGAAAAGCTAGGCTAAATACGGCTTTAGGTAACAATAATCGGTGTTTACACTTTCCTCATGCTAAACTTTTGCAAATTAATCATATTGTTTATGATCTTTGTCTTATTCTTCAGTTAACTGATCTAATTCCTATACAACTTTATAAGCCTTTTAAATTCATTGGTAATTGGATTAAACATGCAGATTTTGGTGCTTAAATGGAATTTTCTTGGAATGCTGATATTCGTGGTAGTCTTACATTTAAACCACAACAAAAACTTCAGAGTACTACTAGACATACTCTGTCTCAATGGAATAGAATGGAGTTTAGTGATATTAAGTAAAATATCAATAAACTCCATAGTCAATTAATCAATTAATGTTTTCGAAATGAACTTGTTTCTGATTCCCAACACTTAAGAGTAATTTCTTTGATCCATGAGATTGATAAATGGCTCACCATTCAGACTAAATTTGTGCATACCATGGTAACAATACTAGATATTTTCACTCTCTTGTGAATATGAATATAAGAATGGGTAGGAATAATATCGATGTTATACGTGATGCTAAGTGATAGAGGGTATATTAGTAATTTCTTGACTACTCATTTTAGCATTGTTAGTTGCAATACTAATACCAGCTTCTCTTTTGATACATTTTATTGCACTCATTTTATTTTATCTGATACTGATAATTATTGTTTGTTGTGCCCAAATACTGTGGACGAAATTGAATCTTTTGTTAGAAGTATGCCATCAGGAAGCTCACCTGAGTATGATGGTTTTCAGACTGGGTTCTACTAAACACAATAACAACATATGGGCAATGATATCATTCCATCTTCATCTTCGAAGTGATCTGGCCATAAACATCTCTAGACTTTCCTTCATGGTCTTTGATTAACATATGAGTATGAACGCTTCTTGTCAAGTAACCCCAATATCTTTGAGGTTTTGAGAGGAATGATATTGATGGTAGTGCCGGCATCAACCAGTGTTATTCCAAATCCATTTCCTTTGAGATTAACTGTAGCAAGCATCCACCAATCATACATATTCTTGTCTGTGACTTGTGGTTTAGGAGGTAGTTCCAGGAAGGATAGGCGCTCTCCTGACACAATGTGGTTGAGAGCAGTGAATATATCTTTTCTTTGCAACTTTGATAAGTAGAGAAGTTCACACAAATGCTCCATCAAGGATCGAACTGCTTCATTGACTGGTTCTTCGGAGAAAGTGAATGTCCGGACTGTAAGAGGGTTTCTATGCACCCCTTTAGTTCTCTCGATTCAACTTTTTCCTTAAAAATGCGCTTTACACCATTGCATTCACTAGTGGGATGTTGACAGACCTGTGAAAGCGGAAATATTTTGGGTCTTCCATCTCCTCTGCAGTTGGTGGGCGTCACAGAAGGCAACTTGATAACTTCATCTTGTATCCATAATTGGAACAACTCCAACACTTCGACTTAATCTAACTCAGATTATTCTGAGAGGTTAGCTAAAATTGTACCTAGTTATCTTTCGGAAGATTAGAAACTGTCTAGAGAGCCATCATACTTGTTTGCTAGATTCAGTAGGTTTGTTTGGTCGAGTCAGCCTTGTTTGTGCTTGTGTAGAATTCAATGTAGTTGTAATGTCGAACTAGTATTACAATAGATAATATAATGAATATCCGTATGACTTTCGAAATGGGCATTATTCTTACTACGACCATAGTGGGGACAATGGTTGGGAACACCAATCTTTTGAATTTTATGACTCATACCATGGTGAGCCCAATTACTATTCGCACGCATACAGGTCATACGAGCAATGTTATAGTACTAGTACCCCGTCCTTAAGGGATTCAACCAAACAGTTACAACCTAGTAATTCTTATAATCCTTCTATTTCTCTAGAAGAGTCCCTCAAGCAGTTGACTGCGATAACATATAGGTTTGTGTTAGACACGAATAAAAGAACTGCAGCAATGAGTAAACCTTCTCTAGAAGAATTTTTTTAAGCAGTTCACTGAGATGCAACCTAGAACTTTTTATGAACCAAAACCTTCTTTAGAAGAATTCCTAAGGAAATTGACTAAGCATACAAATAGGTTTGCGTTAGAAATGAAAGAAAAATCAAAATAATCTCAATTGCCTATACAGTGTTTCCAATATTACCCTTGAAAATGAGGACAATTATTCACATGACGAGTTTAAAATTGGTAACATTATTTGTTTAGATGAGGTTCGACCATCTTCATGTTATTATGATAAGGATAATGTTGATGAAGAATCTGAAATATGTAGGCACAGTAATCGGGAATTTGTTAATCTTATTGAGCTTCATCACGATATCGTCATTTCGGTTCAGATCCTAATAATTTTTAATGATTATTCACCTATTCAAAAGGATGAGGATTTGACTAGAGATATCACTGTTGTAGGCAATGTAATATTTCCTTGTTACGAAGCCGATGATGGTATAGAGGAACGGGTTTATCCTGATAATACTGTTTTAGAGTCTTGTGATTTAGAAATAATAATCTTAGACACCGAAGATGAACTCGTAGAGAATTTAAATATGAGTGAGAATGCATCACCTGATTATAACTTAGAAGAAGCAATTGACTGTTTTTAGGACTCTGACGATCTCGAAATTAGGAAAATTGTAGCTAGTCTATCTAGAGACATCCAAAACTCTAAGTCTGAGGGTGATTATTACTTTCCCTGTGCTTTACCTTTGACTCTTAAAAATATCCACTCACTTGGGACTTGATATATCTACCTCTACCATTTTATAAGATTACCTTCATGATAGCTTTCCCGAACCTAATGATGTCCATAAAGAGATTCAATTATTAGAAGCACATCCTCTGGTTGATGTGGTTTACCCAGGCGATCATACCCAGGTTGACTTTGTTTTCTCACCAAAAAAAAATTCTCTAATTATGGGAACGTATGAGTTTCAAAGTGTCAGTTATTAAGTTTTGAAACTAAGCCTAATTACTTTAGGAGATTAGAATCGACACATTTGCTTCAGAATGACTACCACTTTCATTATGCTCAACTGTGTGAGTCAAATCTGATTGACTTTTAGGATCCCCAATTATTCAGGTTATTATTATGTGCTTCTAAGTTTTTAGTTGAGTTTTTCAAGACTCTACAACATGATCATTCGAATCTTACCTAAGAGGAAATCCATCCCAAAGAAATTTATCTAGATCGATTTATAGAGCGTGAACCTGAACCACAGCTAGATATAGTTGTCTTAAGCAAACTACTAGATAAGGTTGTGCTCGGTTTGTTTATTCTTTTGGCATGTTGTTGTTTCCTTTTACTTGTGTTAGCTCTATTTTGGTTTTGATGACCCGCAGTTGTTCCAGCTATTACTATATGATTATATGACGTGGCTAATTCTTTCCAATGTCTGGCTGAAGACTTTAAACTTAGCACTTCTTGGGAGATAACCTATGCTCATGTGACATGGTAATATCCTTCCTTATTTTCTTTTCTTCAAGTGGTAACAGTTTCTCCTTGTTCATGTTTTTAATTTAATCTTTAAAACATTGAGGACAATGTTAGAATTCAGTTTGGGGGTATGGGAAAAACTTTTTAGTTGCATTATAAAACCCCAGAGTCTATAAACTTGTGCAAATCAAGGATAACACTAACCAATCTAAGTGGATGGAAAAATCTTGGTTGTAGGAGTTGAGGGACCCAAACTAAGAGTCTATTCATAAAAGGACGGAGTTCAGGTGTTAAAGATAACATGGTAGTTTCACCGTATCTCGGAGTCGTCATATCACTTTCTATTTTTATATTTGCGAACTTTTTATTTCTCTAAGTGATTTGGTGGGGGCATTAGTGTCGCCTTGATTTCCGCTGGGATGAAGAGTGATTGAATTACTGAAAATAAAAAAAGATACCAGACCAATCAATTTTTTTAAAATATTATTGTTCAATAAATAAGTCGACCGCTAGGACCCTTGTATATACCAGCTGAGTTGATCTAGAATTAGGATAATCGACCACTGGGACCCTTGTATATACCAGTTGTGTTGATATTAAAGTTCAGACCAATATCTAATTCCATTAGGATTCATAGGATTTATCTTTGCGTTAACGATCAAACAGATATTCTAGGAAACACCGTTCACCTTACTCAACATTGCAAACTGAAAATGCGAGGGTACCACAATACACCACTAACTTTTTATTAGGCAACCTTTATGGACTAAACTCAATTACAATTCCGAGAGTTACAACTTAATGAATCTCAATCAGGAATTATAAGTAGAGTTTATATCTCTTACTCTCACAATCAATATGTATTTGGAACAAGTCTATGAACCTAATTATACCGTGAGAGTA
>JAJJMB010016078.1:400406-418435 GCA_023531105.1 Papaver atlanticum
ATATGTATTTGGAACAAGTCTATGAACCTAATTATACCGTGAGAGTACTTGGACAATTCCAAAGATCAATATCCAAGATCAATCAAATCGTATCCAACAAACAAGGATGTATATATCTACTTTGATTGATTTACGTACAACCTATGATATTTTAGTAATAAAGATAACAATATAATGCGTAAAAATAAATAACACAGACACCAGAAATTTTGTTAACGAGGAAACCGCAATTGCAGAAAAACCCCGGGACCTTGTCCATATTTGAACACCAAATTGTATTAAGCCTCTACAGACACTAGCCTACTATTAAAACTTAGAACTCGAATGTAGTTGAGACCGAATCTACCGTCAAATCGATTCAGTTACAGTCGCGCTCCTTACGCCTCCTGAATCTCATAAGACTCCGCGCAATTGATTCCCTTAGTTAACGTCCTTTACAGCCTAAGAGTTGCTTCAACTCAATTTAAGACTTTAAAACAATCTTCCTCCCACAATAAGCCTATATCTGATTTCCGTTTTGATCAAAGATCAAAGTGAGATAGGAAATCGATTGCAATAAAAAAAGTCTAGCAAACCTCGAAATTCGGTACTTACGACTCCCAAAGAGCATCCTAGATTATTATTTACCTCACAAGTAATTCCTATTCCGATTTCAACAAAGAATTGTTCTCGAGGAATATACTTGTGGAATCACAAAGTCTGAGATAAAGAAACTTTGCGATTTCTATTTATCTCGCATGTTGAAACAGTAGCAAAATCAGGATACACGAACTATCAAGATAAAGATAGTTGGACCTGGCTTTACGAATCCCTAGGTGAAGTCTTTTTAGTCACTAAACCTAAAAAGGATAAAAGGAGAGGAAGACTCTAGTTTACAACTAGAACACACAAGAATAGTATAGGGGATTCAAAAATCCCATTTATTTGAGGTTCTCCTTATATAGACTTTCAAGGTCAAGGTTGCTTTAGAGTTAAGCTAACGTAGCTTTGGAATAAAGCAATCAATAATCACTGTTAGATCAAAAACTTGACTTGAGATTAACATAACAAAATATACACTCTAGTTAGGGTAAACTATAACCGAACCGTGTACAATAACTTGTTCATGAAAGGTTAGCCGAAACTAGCTAGACGAACTATAAGCTTAACCATTTTCATATAACACTTTAAGACTATAATCTTGAGTCACAACCATGGGTAAATATGTCTATATAGTATTTTTAGAGAGTTATTCAAATGCAGATTGAAAAAGCGGGGTATAACAATAACACCCAATAATTCGTTCGGCAATCTGTATGGACTAAACTCCAATATAATTCCGAGAGCACCAACTTATAAGCGAGCTCAATCAAGATATATATCAAAGAGCTTTATCTTTATTTCTCAACAAAATCATCAAATTGAACAGATAGAAATCCGTGATCCTGATTGATATGAGAAATAACTTGGACGGTACCAAAGACCAATGAGTGTCAATCAAGTTATATCCAACAAACAAGGTCGGATTTATCAACTGATTGAACTACGCACAACCTGTGATATTTCAATTATATAAAACAAATATAATGCGGAAAAGAAATAACACAGACACCAGACATTTTGTTAACGAGGAAACCGCAAATGCAGAAAAACACCGGGACCTAGTCCATCTTTGAACACCACACTGTATTAATCCGCTACAGACACTAGCCTACTACAAGTTAACTTCATACTGGAATGTAGTTGAGCTCTAACAAAGTCTCACACCGATTAAGGTACAATCGCGTTCCTTACGCCCCTAGAACCACGCCGGATTCTGTGCACTTGATTCCCTTAGCTGATCTCACCCACAACTAAAAGTTTCTATGACCTAAAGTCAAAGACTTATTAACAAATATGTCTCCCACAGATATGTTTATTCTTTATTCGGTTTTTGTTACGTTTTGATAAATCAAGGTGAACAGGAACCAATTGATAATCCGCTCTTATACTCCTGAAGAGCAGCTTAGAAATATCAATCACCTCACAATAACCCAACTGATTAAAAGAAAAAGTTATTGCGGAATCAAAAGAGTCTGAAACGAAAAACTATTGTGATTACTTTTTATATCTTACCTATCGAGATAAATCTCGAGCAAATCTTAGAGAAGATATTACTTAACACGATATAACAAGTAAGATCAGAATACGCAACTATAGAGAAAATAGTTGGATCTGGCTTCACGAATCCCAAATGAAGTCTTCAAGTCGTTAACCTAATATGGTTTTGGAAAAACCTAGGTTAAAGGAGAATCGACTCTACTTTGCAACTAGGACACAAGAAAGTGTCGGGATTAGGTTTTCCAGTTGCTAGAGTTCTCCCTTATATATTCTTTCAAATTAGGGTTAATTACAATCAAAGCTAAGATAGCTTAGTAACAAAGCATTCAATATTCACCGTTAGATGAAATCCTGATTTAAGATTCAAGCTAAGTCTGCTTAATAATAAAGCAATCAATCTCCACTGTTAGATGGTCTTAGCTTGTTACACACAAATGAAATATACCTTCATTTAGATATGGGTAACCGTACCTAAACGTGTATATTGAGTTGGCTCAATAACAGTTAACCGAAGTTAGCCATATGAACACTTTTGTCTTAACCATATTCATCTAACACTTCTAGATCAAATATGATGATCAATCAATCATGAAAGATAATAAAATGAATCTAATTGTGTTTCAAATAGAGTTGTTCAATTGTTCACTATCTCATAGAAATATATATGAACAAATTGAAACAAAATCGGATTGATTCGTAATCGTACAAAGTACTTATACAAGAATCAATTCATGAACATTAAGCCACGGTTTGCAAAGATTGCATTCCTTAATTCATAAATGTTTTAGTTCATGAGTATGAGAATCATACTTAACCGATTTTATAACTTAACCACTGTGTTCGCAAACCAGGTACGCGAACAACAACTTCGGACAATTGTCCTGTCCAGCCGTTCGCAAACCAGGTACGCTAAAAGCCGTCCCGGACCCAACTTAGATGAAACCATTCACATACTAGGTACGCAAACAAGGTTCCCGGACCTTTACAGGTAAAACCGTTTGCATACTAGGTACGCAAACAAGGTTCCATTTCAATCATTGAAACATCCTTAGAAGACGACAATGGTTGTCTCACACATATAATTAGCTTCAAGTAATTTTCAAGTGATTGAATGATCAATACGAAACTTTACAAGTCGACATCAAATGATTGTCTCACACAAATCATGTAATATTTTTCAAGGTAATTTTTACATGATCATCTTTTGACATAATATTTAGTTTCCAACAAATAAATTGTCTCCAACTAAACTTGTTAAGAATAATGATGAACATAGTTAAAGCAAAAAGCTTCCATAACATATTTCGAAAAATAAATACCCGAGATAAACTCAGCTCGAAATGTCAAATGTGTATAATGTAAAGTCTATATAGCTATACGACTTAGTCTCATCAGAAGATAGAATATAATAGACTTCTGAGTGATAGATAAGTTTTAGTCTCCACACACCTTTTGTTGATGAAGTTCTTCCAAGCTCTCCTTATTAGATATTCGTCTTCATTCGATGAATGTCGTGAAGTCTAAAGCTCAACTACACATTCTATCCTGATCCGAGACATAGCTATATATAGACTAGAAATCAAGTATATGGTTTTGATCAACTAACTTGATAAACAAGCTTGAGATAGCAACGCTTGCGAGTTTGACCGAGCAGTGCTCTAACATAGATTATCTCATTCTGATGCATCTGAAAATATTCGATAGGGTAAGTACGTGTACTACATCCGGTTCATGAATTATTTTGTCATGGTACGTGTACCGGGTTTGGATACCCTTAAGACAAAAAACAGTTCAAGAGTTCACATAACTTTTTCGGTTTCATACTGGGTATGCATACCAACCTGAGTTCACGAGTCACTGAAATTTCCGGTTTGTATATCGGGTATGTGTACCATCCCAAGTCCACGAGTCCCAAAACGTTTTGGGTTTGCATACAGGGTATCTGTACCCGAAAGTCGTTTTCGAACTATAACTACGCCGGTACGTGTACTGGGTACATGTACTGCGGCTCCAGATCTATAACAGTTTTGCCAGTATGTAAGCTGGTATGCATACTATCCTGTATCCATATTTACAGTAGTTCTATGTCTATCTAATGATCAATTTGAAACATTCCCGAATAACATCATGACACATATCACTGTTCCAGGCTATTTTCAAATGATTAAATCTTGAACCATAATTTAGGTCATAAACAATAAATTGTTCTTAACCAAATTCATCAAGTATTAACAAATGTCCTTAAGCTTAGTCAACATATTTCGAGAATGATTAACAAGATAAACTTGACTTGAAATTTTTGTTATGCATGTAATGTCTTATTTAGTCATGCGACAGTGTCTCATAAATGAAAGGTTAAAACTTGAGATGAAGTTCTCCAAAAGCTTCGGTTGATCTTCGCCTTCAAACGGTAGAACGCATTGATCTCTAGTACTCAACTACACACTTTTATCCTAATCTGAGACTTGACTAAATGTAGAATAGAAATCAAGATATAGTTTTTGTCAACTAAATTTGACAACAAGCTTGAGATAGCAACACTTGTGACTTCGATCGAGCAACAATCTTTAGATAGCAACACTTGTGAGTTCGACCGAGCAATGCTCTAACATAAATCATTTATCTCTATATCCATCTTCTTAATTAATTTATGTGATTTATTTGATTCTGGATATTGATGTCCATAGTGCGACTATCTGAGTAGAGCTATGTCGCTTATATATGAATTTTAGTATGCTTGAGTGCAAACTCATGTAGACCAATTGGATTCGCATCATGGTAATTCGTCATGTAGTCAATGAGAGTACGCCAATTGAGGAGATTGTTCAGTGTCGTTCCTAGATTCTTCACAAGTAGCTAGGGTTTGGAATAAATATTTTATGGGTACATGATGGACACATTTTTGTGTCCGATTTTTCTCGATTCTATATATTGATAGTGCTCATTTTTGTACTTATTATGGTATTTGATGTATATGTAGGTATTATTGGCCAATAAACATTTTTGGAAAAATTGGCTCGAAAAGTTGTTAAAGGCACCCGGAGGAATTGTTGGCACCCACATTTTGGATAAGGGGAACCCCCAGAGCACCCCCAAGACAACTGCTATTCGCACCCTACTCTGGTTAGGGAGCGACCTTTATTTCTTCCTCTTTTAAAAAGATGTTTTTGGCGGGAAAATAAACCGGCACACCTGCAGATTAGGGTTCGAGATTCAAGCGAGATTTAAAGAGATTCAAGGGCGGATTTTTGCTAGGATGGTCCTGTTACAGCATAAGAGAGCTGGTATGGGTGTTTTGATCAACCAGAATTGGCTGTATTATCGGGTTGGAGTGAAACAGGGGGGAATGGACTTGGGAATTTTTATAAAATACACCTTATAGGATTAGTATTTCCTAAAGTACACCCGTTATTTTCATAATTTCTAAAATACACCCTCCATGCAAGATTCCGTCAAGGCCCACCACCACCCGATCTAGCCGTACATCTATTATTTTCAACCAATGGCCAAGATATTTCTTCATATATTAAATGACAAATATACCCTTAGCATAATATAAAGGTGATAGAAACTACTGTCGTTTCATTTCTTCCCTCTCTCTCATCTTCTCCTTTTTTTTTTCTTGAAATTGATTAGAGAAACTAGGATTTTGCCGGAAGATTTTGTTAAATCAAAGATTTACAAGAAGAAGAATCAAAGAATAACTTTAGATGCGATATAGAGTGTATAAGAGAAGATGATTCATCATATATTGAAGGATTTGAGGATTTCATCATACATTTTTTTTTCTTAATTGATGAAGTGGGTGGCTTTAACTTTACATGAATTGATGATTTTCGATTTTCAATTGATTCATGAAGTGGATTACTTTAATTTTCATGAATCTGTCCGGATTCTTTTTCTAATCGGATTGGTAGCATTTAGGGCAAGGTTTAAATGGATATATTTTTTATGTTGTGTCTTTTCTAATTTTGAGATAATTGTTTAGTTGTCTTTGGATTGATCTTGTGTAACTCAGGCTTGGATTCATATTTTTATCTCGGTTGAGATTTCATTGTGTAAATAACATTTGGGTATGTGTATAATGCTCTCTTAAGTATTGCTTACTGTTTGTCAAACCAATAGAAGATTACCATTGTAAGAAGTTTTACAATGGCACACAAACTAGATTTGAAGTTGTCCTGTCTCTGGTGTTCAATTTCTAATTTTAGTAAACCACTTCTAATAAAACAACAGGCTTCGAGAATTTTCGAAGAGGAATATTGGACTGCAATGATTACTACTGAGAAAATCTTGCACATTTCATATATTTCTTTACTCCTAATTGCAGCATCTATGGTTACATTCTGCTGCAAAGAGAACACATATGAACCGGTTTCGGTATTGTCCATCAAGAATCCATACATTTTGATAAACGGTGCTCCAAGTGTTTGATAAATTACCCGGAAGAAAAAACATCTCTAGATTCATCTTATTTAAAAAAATAGGGGTATTTCAGATATTTTACAAACTAGTCAACTCAGTTGACTCGACTTGATTAATGACATAACGGTCGTTAACCGTTTTATTGAAAAAACGGGATGGAAAAGTGAAATTGGGTGTATTTTAGCAATTATGAAAATAACGGGTGTACTTTAGGAAATACAAATCCCATAGGGTGTATTTTATCAAAATCCCCAATGGACTTTCACCTACGAAATTCCTTGTTTTGATATTGGATGAGATTAACTCGGATTTGGTCTTCAATATGGACTGTTATGGGTCTGTTAGGATCATGCATGAATGGTAAATGAGTTTGTTTCGTATCAGAAGGAAAGAAAAAGAAGATTTCATAAAACAGGGCAAAAAAATATTCTCGAGCTTCTGCTGGATTTGATTGGTGTTATTTTGGGAAGTTGCGTGCAGTTTAGAGAAGTTATATTCTTGGGATTTCATTCTAGAGGATTGGGAGAGATTTGAAGGATCAGGATATGCGTATAGAAGCTTGGAGAGAAAATTACGTGTCTTGGCAAGGAAATAAAGTCCGAGACTTTTGGGAGATATTCGGGAGTTTTGGGAGGGCCTGTTGTGTATAAATAGGTGTCTGCAGGTCACAAAACGGGTACGGAACCTTAGGAGAAGTTTAGAAGAGAACAGGGAGCTGAAATCACAAGTTGAAGCATTATTCCTGCTGCTGCAATACCAAGAACACGAAGAACATTAGACGCACAAAACCTGTCGCAGAAACTATTGTTATTCAACAGCAGAAGTTGTATATCGTTTATCAACAATGGTTGCATTAGGTCTTTAGCCACTGTTTCCTCTTTGTAACAGAGATTCTGTAACAACTTCACACTGTTGCAAATCGGCTGTCTTATTACTTTTTCACCTCCTTGTACACTTTTGAGCTATAAACACATATTTTGAGAACATGATTTATATGAGGAGCTAAACCCCTTAGCTGAGGCGACGGAGGAAGCCATTGTTCCATGAAAAGTGGTATATTTCTATTTTAATTTTTTTTGCAATTTTTTTTTATGATTATTTGCACGGAACTAATATTGGAAAATTGATTTTTATTGAATGATTGTGATTCGTTTTGATGGAGCATGCTTAGTTTTAAACTTTTGATGTTTACAATAGTTACTTCGAAAATCTACTAGAGGCAATAAATT
Source organism: Papaver atlanticum (assembly GCA_023531105.1). Classification (NCBI taxonomy): domain Eukaryota; kingdom Viridiplantae; phylum Streptophyta; class Magnoliopsida; order Ranunculales; family Papaveraceae; genus Papaver; species Papaver atlanticum. Next base: position 408,140 of record JAJJMB010016078.1, read on the forward strand.
AGAATCACTTTAAACGCAAAGAATTGCATGAATATTGATTAGATTGAATCACTTAATTGGTCAATGGTGGAATCCCGAGTCTCGGTGCTTTTTATAATTTTGATACAACCTTATTTGAGTTATCTAGTTTAATTTAAGTCTAAAAAATGATCCTTTACAAGTCTGAGAATCGAATCCTTTTTATCACTATCTACAAATCACATCAGTACACCTCTTGTAAACCCTCCTGGGACTATAACTCGGCTACTAGGGCCACCCATTGGTTTAAAGGCTTGTTGCACACGCTAAGTGCAATGGCGATGCCTCCGAAAGTGAGTTAGGATTTTTTAAAGATTTGCTCGAGGACTAGCAAATAATAAGTTTGGGGGTATTTGATAGATTATAATTGGAAGATTGCTCGAGATTAAGGAACCTGTTGGATATATATAGAGCGATAAGACCTAAACAGAGGAACATCGGGAATTTGGAGAAGCTACAGAGGTTGCAAAGAAAAGAAAGAAGAATTGCAGAGAAGTTCTTTGTTGGTGCAGAGAAGAAAATCGTGAAGAATTTTAAGCTGCCGAAGTCAGTCGCAGATCAGAGAACTGTCGCAGAAACTGTTGTTCTCGACTGTAGTTGCAAAAGGCTTTCAGCTGCTGGAGTTCATCTTTCTCAACGGTTTTGTTTGTAACAACGAATTTGTAACGACAATACAACGTTGCAAATTCAGTGTTTTCATTATTTTCCATCTTTTCACCTTTGTAAACATTTTTTAAGCCATGAATAAATCTTTTGAGAGTGTTTTTGACATGAGGGGCTAAACCCCAACACCGGGATGATGGGGGAAGCCATATTTCATGCTTGTGGTAATTATATTTAATTCTTTTATAACTTTTTACATTGATTTTTAACCGATTTATGATTTTTATTGAATGGTTGTGATTTCAATTGATGGGTCATGCTTAGTTTAAGATTTTTAATGTTCCACGCTTTCGATTTACAATCATTAGCTTTGAAGATCTACTTCTGGCAAAGAATCATAGTCCATATTTTTTGAGTTTCTAGAATAAATATATGAATTGCATGAATATGAAGTTTAGTGGAATCCTGAGTCTCAGTCTCTCGTAATACTGTTATCATCTTTGTTTATTTGCTAGCTTAATTTCTAAATCTAAAATCAATCTTCACAAGTCTGAGTTGAACAAATCTTTTTACCACTTTACAACAACTTTCAAAATCACATCAATTTACTTCACCATTATGCCTAACCGCATTGTTCTGACTCATCCCTTCATGTGCGATCCTAATTTCGGATGAGTTGACTCTGCGTTGATTTCCTTGATTGACATTAGCTTCTTTCTGCACATAGTATCTTGACCATGTATTAGAAAGTTTTCTTCTACATTGAATTATACCTTTTCCTTTACGGGCCTTGCCTTTGATATTATGGTCATTTGCATTACACTCATCATCTAACGTGTTGTTTTACAACAAAAAAATTAACTAACCATTTTCATTTCCACCACCTTCACTGATATTTAATAGCCCATTATGAGTCATCATATGTAACGGTTATGTCATGGAGTTCTGCGCTCTCTTGGAACTGAATCCATCTAAAGTTGAAGCTCACTTATCAAATCGTATGTGTAACCGTTTTTCATGAGAAAACCCGTGACTTCTGGCGTCACACGCAAGGCGTCCAACCAATGTTCCAGCTTGGTTGTTGGTGCTAATACTCGATATATTTTATATTTATAAGAATTATTCATCAAAAATCAAACCTTAGGATTTATTTTGTACGGTTCAACGATAATTGTAGGCATACATTTACGATTTAATAATCAACCATGAATCTTCGATTCACGATTTAACATACGATCCGATTCACAAATTTCAAAAACGATTCACGTTTCGATTCACGATTTAAAAACCTTGCTAACCACATTATTCTGACTTATCTTTTCTTGTGCATTCCTAATTCTGGACGAGTTGACACTGCGTCGATTTCTGACTTATCTTTTCTTGTGCATTCCTAATTCTGGACGAGTTGACACTGCGTCGATTGCCCTGATTGACATTAGCTTCTTTTTGAAGAGAGTATCTAGACTATATATAAGAAAGTTTTCTGCTACAATGAATTATACCTTTTCCTTTTCCCTTACCTTTGTTACCATAGTCAATTGCATTACACTCATCATTAATGTACATTACAACAATATTATCATACAAATTCTTCAATGATTCAGCTGTTACACAATTTTATAATTGACCATTTTCATTTCCTCCACCTTCACCAATCATTAATAGCCTATTATGAGTCATCATATGTAACGATTCTGTCATGGAGTTACCCCACTCTTGGAACGGAATCCAACTGAATTTAAAGCGTCAATTACTGCACCAATATTCCTAACCGAATTGTTCTGACTCATCCCTTCCTATGCGATCCTAATTCCGGATGAGTTGACTTTGCGTTGATTGTCCTCATTCACATTAGCTTGTTTCGTGGGAGAGTATCTTGACTACATACTAGAAACTTTTATGATACAATGAATTGTACTTTTCCTTTTCCCCTACCTTTTTTTTTTTAATGCAATTGAAAATAGTACAAGAATAGTAGTTACAAACTAAGTCGGAAGACATAACCTTGCCAACTTTAACCCAACATAATGTATTATTATAATCTAGAAATGTAAAGTGATGATCATCCATACACCAATCTTGGTTGAATTCATATGTTTTTTCCTTGATCTCGGTTGAAATTTTTCCAAACGTAGAAGATGCCTGTTCCACCCACTAATGGTGGTGATGAAGCTTCTTTCCTTCCAAATGATATAACATTATAGGATTTGTAACCGAAGGATTGAACAATTTCATAAGAAAAATTGTAATCCCAAAAAAGATCCCAAGCCTTCTACTAACTAAAGTAGAGCTGCCAGGCCGACTCAAGGGGATCAATGCAATCTTCAAGACAGAAGACCGATTTAAAGTGAGGTAGTTAACCTCTGCAAATTGCAAGTATACATATTCACCCAACGGTAGATCATATACAAGCCAGGCATTTCTATGAACGAAATCAACTTCAATGGAGAACGAAGGATCCATACTCCTCTGTATGAGATAAATGATTGGAAAAGGGTGGATCACATCAACTAAGAACTTAAAACTAATCTTATCTAAGCTCTCAACACAAATACTTGTGCGGAATAGTGATGAAGTCTTGTGCAAGCGAGAATCAAAGCCGTTGATAATCAAAATAACAACTACTATAATCCACCATGATCTACTCCTTGCCACAACACCTATCTTATTTAGCTTAGAGCACCTAAAGCTTGACTCGATATGTATATAATACGAAGTATAATATATAGGTTGGGAACATCTTGGATTTGATGTGAAAGAAAGTATCATCCTTACTATCAGTCGATCATGATCCTCCCGAGATTTTGTAATGTTGCTGCCACTATCGGTTGTGAAGAGATAGAAGTCCCAACAGATTTGATGCCCCCAAAACAGTAACACTACCGTGGAAGAGTACCACCACTGTTTTAAAAGCGTACCATTAGCCACAGCACAATTTTTAGAAAGATACCCACACACAACACTTTTCTCAGAAAGATGCCCTGAGAAAGAAGAACCTACTATAGAAAATAAGTCCTCAAAAGAACATTCGATTTCCGACTGGGCCCACAAAGAAAAATTATCCGCTTCCCTTGTACTTATAGAAATTTGATTCTGTTTCACAAAGTTGCACCGTTTAGAAATTAGATCAACAGTGCATGAGACGGCCGCAGCCGGAAGAATGTTTATAACTTCACCTGTAATTTTGAGCTGATCAAAAGAGAGGCAAAGATTTTCCACATCTGTTGTTGGAATAAGAACTCCTCCATAATCATTTCCGGAAATGTTCAAATCACCAAAAAGATCACAAAAGATACTCTCCTCCATTAGCACCGACAGACCACTAACGATTTGAAACGGTCTAAGATTAATTTAGAAATTTACACAAGAAGAAAGGTCGATGAATATTAATAAGCCCAAGAGATTTGAGAAGAACTTCACTCAGTGTTGTTGGAACCGATCAAGAACCTGGCTCTTTGAATTAACAAATAAGATCACCAGCACCCCAAGACAGTAAAAACAAAAGAAGAAAGAGATTAAAAATATGGGTCAGAGACCAACGCTCGACGTTGCCAGAGTTGATTGTCGCTTCAATATTGCCAGTGAAGAAAAACTTTTTGAAGAAGATTTTTGCTGAATCAAACTCGGAAAATCCCAGGCTGTATGAATATATCCTGATGAGAAAACCAAACTCGAAAACTTGAATCAAATTCAAACAAAATATGTCTTACACAAGGAGAATCAATCTTGAAAATAAAATAAATGGATCCAATTCAATCTCTTGATGTTGCTGACACCGATGGCCGAGGCAAACACCGATTCAAAACAAAATAGAGACGACTTCGGAAACTTTACTCTTAAGAAGTAATCTGATACACCCAAAAGGAAGATCCAGACTTCTGACCAGTCCTTATGTGATCTTAAATCTAACCACCACCAAGAAGATGAGACTCTTCTTAAGGAAAACAACCTAGATCCGAGAAAACCTCCCTAACTTTAACTCACGATCAATCAAAAATCAAACCACTAGGAAGAGTAAACTTCCCCGGGAGAAACACTAAATTGAAAGAGAAAGAGGAGAAAGCGAAACACTACAATGTTATTACCATGCAAGTTCTTCAATAATTTTATGTAACGGACCATTTCCATTTCCTCCACCTTCACCATTCTTTAATTAATCACCCATTATGAGTCATTATATGTAACAATTTCATTAAAAGTACTTCCCACTTTTGGAACTTAATCCATTAGAAGTTTAAGGGTTGTTAGGGAATAGTAAACTATTATAAATTGGCATTGGTTTTATAAATTTATATGGGGACTGTTGCAATCAGTTGAACATAAATTTCTGATATAAATTGCTTAGGATGTATAATCAGTTTGGCATAAATTCTGTTCCTACCAAGGTTTGAAAAACACCCGTTTTTACCGGAAAAACGGCCGTTAAAACGGTCACACCCATATACCGTGGTCGTGAGGGTCCCCGAACCCCGTGCCTTTATAATGCCGATAAATAGGAAATAATGACAGTTTTTTAGGACCGCTTTTCAGTTTTCACACACGTTATAACCGTTTTTCTAAAATTAATTCGAATGTTTTTTTCTTCTAAATAACATTTTAACGTGCGTTTTTTAGAACTGTTTTCCCGTTATCACGCACGTTGCAATCGTGTAAATAACTTTCTTACCATTTTTTTTGAACTAGTGTTTCATCATTTAAAAAGTTGCGCGAACCAACTACGACCTCCACCTTTTTTCGATCTATTCATGTATTTTTCATTTTCTCGGCGGTTCCTTTCCTCATTATAGTCATCGTCGTGGGGATATTGGCTCTATTCGTTCCCATAAGTACATCATAATAGCCTCCATTATCATCATCATAACCTCCTTCATTTTCATCATCATTGTTACCTACTTCAGTATTGTTATCAATATTATAATTATATCCTTTGTTCATATGTTGGACACCATGGTCAGAGCAATCGGTAGTGTAACGAGAATCATATGTAGGATTCGCATTCTCATAACCTTGTGTATTATCTCCAAATGAAAGATTACCAAAGTCATAAACAAAGTTACTCACCGGTAACCTTTCGTATGGGATTTCAACTTCGGGATCATGCCAGTTGTATGGTAGAGGGACATGCTCTGGATTATTAACGGCTTCCTCTTCCAGCATATTTAACCATTGTTCTTCTTGAGATAAAACCGGTGTTTCGTCTTCCCCCGCTATCCAGTCAAGCATATTGTTATCCCTCAAACGACTGCGTAGTTTGGTTTGGATTCTTTCAAACCGATATCATCTATAACGGGATTGAACAAAGTAATTAAATACTCCGTTGTCAATCGATTATATTCTATGTCGACACTTTTCAAAAAAGTAATTCCACTACCACTGTAAACTAGAAAATTTACAACCGTATGGTTGCTTTTATTTTTCCAACCATCATACATGAGTGTACAACCATATTCTCTCCAATAATGTCGTTGGACAGACACCACATCTTTTTCAATCCTTTGTTTTTCTGAAGTTAATACGGGATTCGACAACTTATAAGATGATGGAACTCTATAGGATTGGCCGAAATTCGCAACTGCATTAGATGCCTTGTGATACTGAGATGAGTTAGCCACATTGAAGGGAATATCATTGGCATAGAAAAAACGTCCAACAGAAGAATCGACTTTGTTAAAACTTAATTGAGTTGCCTCCCCCAATTGAATCAACCTGAATCTTCAAGTGAACCAAGTCCACTTCTTTGTTAAAACTTAAAATGAGATAAAATAAAGGGACAAGTTTACCTAGCTAGGTTATGGATTTTTCTTAAATTGGATTGATGATTGTTTGATTCTTTCTTCACATTACTTATGCATGTATTGCATAATTGCTGCCGACAGAATTTTAGTGGCTATAATTGACCGTCACGAATATTATCAAACTTTCGTAATTTGTATAGTGAAAAAGATTTTAAAACACCTACATAAGGAATATTAACATGACTATCAAATTATATATATTTTTATATTAACAATAATCAATTAAAATGATAGTTTTAAAGATATCCCGTTTTTTAATGATATAGGTCATCTATTATTAACAATAATCGATTAAAAATGAGTAGGTCATCTATTTAAGGACGGAGGGAGTATTAAAAAGGAAAAAACACTTAGTCACAACGTTTTTTAGACGCGTTATAACGTTTTCACGCACGTTATAACCGTTGGATAGGAATTTCAGATCATAATTTTCTATTTTTATAACGCCCGTTTTTTTGAAAAAACGTACAAAAAACGTGTTTTTTCCTAAATAACGCGTTTTTTGCACAAAATGTGCTCACACCCGTCAAAATGCGTTATAACGGTCACGCCTAATACCCGTGACTTGAGACATGACCCGTTTTTCAATCCTTGGTTCCTACCCTTTGAGTTTATAGAAATAATATTTTAGTGATTTTATAATGGTGGGACCAGGTTCCAAAGACTTGTTTCTCCCTCTATCCGTTTATACTTTGAATTGGACGGAAAAAAAACAAACTATGACGATGTCTTGCAGCGCCATTGCTAGACTCAATTCCACCACCAAGAGGCTTATCGTCGTCGTCGTTCAAGTCTGTGTAATCCGCATCAATCGACCAGAGAAACTCATCCACATCAAAACATCTCTTCCATGGGAAAATAATGCAAGTAGACCATAAGATTATTGTTTTCATGCTTCAATTCAAGAGCATCATCAGATTATAGTGGTGTCAAATACGATATAGGGTTTTATTTGAAGTGGACCTTAATGATTGCTTCTCTTTTTTAAGTTTTAAAAATTCAAATATCCAAGAAATTAGTGAATCTTTTGTCTCAAAGAAAAAAAGTGAAAATTCTATTAAAACCCTAGAACCATAAGCAATATATTTCGGAGAACCAGGGACGAACAATCTAAGTAGTATTTGTTTACCTTTCTAAGGAGAAAAAACAGGCAAAAAAAAAATGGTTTGGAAAGGGAGTCGTGGGAGAGAGAGGGTAATTAAACTGAGAGTACGATAATTAAATAAACCCAATTATTATTAATAAAGAACGCGTAATTGGGGATAGTTAAATTAATCGGGATATAGGAAAAAGACAAAAACGAGATTTAAATAGTAAATCAAGGGTCACCCAATATCCATGTATTTTCCCTAATTTCTAATCTATCCCTCATTTATCAGGTTTATAGTGGTTAATAATAATTAGTTATGTTAATTGATTTGTTTGAAAATGATTTATAGAAATCTTTATCATTTTGGAGAGATTAGAAGTATGAATGTTGGGTTTGAAATTTTTGGTTGAGATGAGTGACCATAGTGACCAAAGAGATGTCTCTGAATCTTCATGTTAGTAACAAATACGTCTTTTATGTTGAATCTTCTCCAGATGTAACTTTGGATTCACCATGGCTGCACCTGCAAAACATCCTGACGGCATTGATATAACTATGAATACCATGCCGGGAAAAACCTAACGGCATGATATTCATAGTTGTATCAATGCCGGCGCACCATAGTTTCACATACTAGGGAATATTCAACAAACACAGTGTGCCAGCGTTGTTGTTGGTCGTCCATCCATGCCGGCATTACACTTACATCCGTTGTAGTTTTTTTTTTTTTTTTTGGTGAAATTATCTAAAAGAGATTATGTTGGAAATTTTCATAAATGTTTGCCGCTATCTGGGAGGCGTAGCCCCTCCCGGCTAGGTCAGGTCGCGGTGGTCTAGATTAAATAAAACTAATAAAACTATCTCCAATTGCGCGTTCTTAATAAAGGGTAATCAAGAAATTTCATTAAGCATTTATTAAATAAATTTATTTTGTCGAGATTATTGCAATTTCAAGAAAATATGCAATACCCTATAAAAAAAAAGTAAGCTAATCATTATTCCTTAACCTATATACCGGGATATAAGATAAAAAGGCCCTTTAAAAAATTATAAATTTTTATTTATTGATGAATTAGTTAAATAAATACTCTAAATTAATCAATGAAGTTGTGTATTCTAGGCGTGATTAATTAATGTGATATCTTATTCTTTCCCGAATAATTAAGTTCCCATTTGTATGATTACTTTCTTCGTACCTCCTCCAGCTATTTCTTAATCACCTCTTGTAGATACAAAATATCACTTAAGCAATAAGAACGCGAGAAGATCATTTAGCAAAAGTCACTCGAAGGCAAAGATAACAAAGTCCGCTACGTCACTCCTGATGCACGCAATGACGTCATGAGAATCACACTTAACATGTGAAGTCAAACGCGATGATAATACGGGAGCGATAAGATCGCACTTTCAGATACGAAATAAGGGGCTTTATTAGCTGTCCTCCACTATGTAACCTCCCTATAAAAGGGACTAGAAGCCATTGTACGCAGAGAGAGAGATTTTTGAGAGTTTGTGTGAGGAATTTAATAGAGAGAAAGTTATTTGTTCTCCAAGTTAGGGTTTCTCTATATTGTATTTGTGATAGTTCATGTTCTTAATAAAATCACTTTGAGAATTTCCCCTCATGTCTTAGATCTGTTTCTAATTATCACTTGGGTATAGCTTGTGGGATTTTCTGCAACTACATTTTGGCGCATAGAAACAGCTCGGATGAGTAAGAGGGATGTTCCTCACCTGTGAAGTATTCAAAATGGTTTAAAACAATCGTTTGTTTGGTATTTTTACATCTAAAGTTTATCATTCTTTTCAAGAGATTTGATGGTTTTCTGAAACTTAGATCTAAAAAGGAGTTTTGAGTTTTCTATAAAAAGTTTTTATTATCCCAGCAGTCGTTCTTCTAGGTTTCAAAAGAACTTCTTATACTTTGTCAAAGAAAAGGACAAATAACATTTCAGGTACCAAGATGGTAAGGATAGCAGAGCACGTCATAGCAGCAAGAAGGAGTAGGTGAATTGCAGGAAGAAGAGGCGGCGAAATCGGTGAAACATCAGCCATGGGTCAAAGACATAACCAACCTCAACACTTACCACACCAACATGGGCAAGAGAACAACTACGATGAAATAATCGTGCACACAACAGATACGGACATGGAGGAAGAAAACGAGGAAAGAATCCCTAAAGAAGAACCAATTTCTGGGAATGAAGAAAACATGACAACAGGGGAGTTAAGATGAAGATTAATTAAAGAAAGATGAAGAGAAGAGGAGGAGAGAGCGGAATCAACGCGACAAAATACTGCAATGAGGAAAGATCAAGTACGACAACAAGGACAACCCGTGCGACTTCGGCGTCAAGGACAAGCAGAATCACATCAAGGCGAAGCCAATCGCATCATAGAGATAATTGCATGGAGCATCAGCTGAACAACAATCATATTGAACATCCCAACGTAAGAGATAACATATCAGAACAACGCAATAACAATCGCGTCGAGAAGCATCATAGAGAAAACTGAGCCGAACAACAAGACGGAAACGATCGCGTTGTAGAGCAACCAAGAGAGAGAAGAAGGAGACCACTGATAAGCACGTAAGTGTGATGAATTTTCACCCATAACTACATTATCTAGGACTCATTTTATTTCTAATAAAGTTATTTTAAGTCTTTTCTAGGGAATAAGATCTTGCGGCAAAATTGGCTCGAAAAGTGGTGTTTTACACCCCAAGATAGAGTACTAAAGACACCCCAGAAATGCACCGGAAGCACCCCAAAAATGTGTCGGAGGAAC
>JAJJMB010016078.1:418445-477179 GCA_023531105.1 Papaver atlanticum
AAGTCTCAACGAACCTTTTACTACAACAAACTTCAAAATAACATCAACCACATCGAAATCAATATCATCGCACTGAGATAAATGAAGAAAATAATGAAATGCAAGATAATACAAGGGACGAAAGGCGAATACATAGAAGGGACGATGCAGAAGAGCGAGAGTTTCAGGAAGCATTACACCAGAGTAGACAGAAACATAGAGCAAGGGAGGCGAGGCTCAAGAGACCAATGCAACAGGACCAAAACGTCAACCAAACAATACTAAGGGAGCTAGAAGAAATGAGGGCGATGATGGATAACACGCGAAAAGATGGAGGAAGAAGACAGCTTGCAGAAGCAATAGAAGAAGCATGGATATCACCATTTGTGCGTGAAGTACAATATGCAGGAGTCCCCACAAAGTGCACTTTACCTACATTCACCAGCATCTTCGATGGAAGTACATGCGTGATCCAGCATATCAAAGCGTATAACTTATCTCTGTTGCAGTGGGAGCACAATGATGCGGTATTTTGTAAATATTTTCCAGCCAGCCTTGCAGGGAAAGCTTTGAAATGGTTTGATAGTTTGTTCGTAGGAACTATCTCACCATTTGATCTGTTACAAAGCATATTCCTATGAGCTAGCGTATATTAGCAATAACATGCTGCGACCTGGAATCGAGATGGTCTTTAGCTTGAGGAAAAGAACAAATGAAAGTCTACGCAGCTTAACAACCCGATGGAGGACCATGTGCAGTGAAATAGCAGGAAGATTAGAGGAAAGAAACCTGATCCTCGCTTTTATTAACGCATTATTTCCAACTAACTTGTTATATACGCAGATATTTAAACTAAAAGATTTCACCGAAATGAAAGATCTACGCGAGTATCAGGAGGAATATATCACTCTTGAGGAGAAGCATAAGGAGATGGAATCATACCCCGTTGTAGTTACCAACGCAAAGGAAGGAAACTCGAGACTTTTGCCACGAACAACAAACGCAATTACAAGCACCTCCCAAGAGAGTCAATAAAAAATAATTATAGAAGATAGCCAGAAGCAGGTGGCTATGAACAGCAGAGATCAAGAAATGCTTGACAGGGAATACAAAGAGAGATAATACAATAACCAAGCAGGTAATAACAAGATCGAAAGATTCGAAAATCAAGGAGAAGGATTTGGTGATCAAAGAAGATATAACAATCAATGGCCTGGAGGAAATACAAGAGTATGGGAAGATTTGGGAAGCGGTCATACTAATGGAAGAGATTCCAATACCACCTAACCTGAGAGTGGAACCAATGTCAGGAAAGCGCAGCCGAGAATTTTGTGTGTATCATCGTTTCCATGGGCACACCACAAGTAGCTGCCGAAATGTATAAAAGATAATACTGAGGATGATCGGCCAAGGGAAATTAAACCATTTCCTAGCAACAAAACAGGCAACTTTACCTCCACCACCCCAAGGACCAGCACAAAAAACAACAACAAGAGAGCAAACATACCTAATTGAGGTAGGAACGAATACGGGCGCCTACACTGCAACTCAATCATCCATTCGTTCAAAGCCATTAAAGATTTCCATGACAATGTGTTAAGCCGGGTGCATGCGCGAGACAATGAGGGGGGAATACAAAGCATTGCACAACTGTCACCCTTACATGAGTGGCAAAATCAACCCATCTCGTTCGGTACAGAAGACGCTCCAGGAGGTGGAGAATCACACACAGACCCGTTGGTTGTTAGTCTAGAGATTCAGCCAAAATCAAGGTGGGAGGAGGAGGACGATGAAGGAAAGATAACATGGGAGATAAATAGAAGTCTCATAGATTCTGGGAGCTCGGTGGATATTCTATTCTACCACGCATTCAAGACAATGGGCGAAAATGAATCTGAGCTTATTCCCTCCACTTACAAGATATATGGCTTCAAATGTACTACAAATAAGCCAAAAGGGGATATTACAATGCGCATTCCACTCGGAAGCATAACCACTAAAGTGACATTTTGTGTGGCTGATGTCGAATCCCCCTACAATGCATTGAATGGTAGGTCTTAGTTGCATAGCATATTAAGCGTCGAGTCTACCTTACATTAGTGCATTAAGTTCCCCTTGCCACTAGGCATAGGAATGATAAGAGGAGACATAACAGAGGCAAGGACATGCAATAAGATAGATATTGAGCAAAGTGAGGGGTGCATATATAAAAGAAGAAACTGGAAGAAAGAAGCGAAGGAAGAAAAAAGAAAAGAGAGGTTAATGGTTGATGCAATAAGAAAGAGCGAGGAAATGGATCAGAATCACAATCAGACGACAAAATCAGAATCACCAATGGACACAGAGACCACTACGGGAGAAAGAGCAAGCGCGAATGGTTCGCACACACTAGATGATAATGATTTCATAAAGTGGGCGATACTTTAAATACAAAATGGGGAAGGTCATACATTATAAAGGATGGGAAGTGCGAGTTAATTGAAGGCGAGAATTCAGCAATCTTTGGAATCAAGTTTATTTTAAGAATTTTTTATCCTTAGGAAAAGTAGCGATGATGTAAGGGAATAAAATGAAGAAGAAAGATTTTAACAATGTAATGATCAGAAATATGAATGCGAAATGAAAAAATTCTACTTCAAATGGCTAGATGCTCCAATTCATCAAACAAACAACAAATAGAAGGAAAAGAAAGAAAACAAATAAGACCTCAATAGGAGGCAAAATAGTCAAAACCTCTAAGTAGAGAGGCTAGGCATCCAATGATGGTGTGCACCCTAGTTCGCATAAATGAAAAAGGAAAATAAATAAGACCTAACGCGCGTCACATTGAGGAAAACCTGGAAAAACATGACTCAAGGGAAAGCAATACTATCATCGGACTTGAGCCATGGAATTAAGAGCGAAATGAAAGGCTATCCGGCAGAGACTCCTGGACCAAAAACCCAGGGAAATAAGTTCTCTGACAAGGAGTGTAGAAATACGATCAGGGCGCCGCGATACACGGTTGGGCCAAGGGTGTCTGGGGCATCTGGAGCGTTTCCAGCTATTCTTGGCAAGTCATGGCTACGATACACTCGGTCCTCAAGAAATCCCAATTACAGTGTGATCTCGTAACCAAAAGCCATATCGGTGGAGGGATAAGAGCCCAACCTAACCCGTTAGGGGTAAGATTCCTTGAAGGGGCAGTCAGGGGGAATATATAGGACGGCACCCTCCACTAGGGAGCTGAATTATGTCAAAGATGGCAATGTCATGGGGTTATTACTCAAGGGAGTACTTAGACATGTCGCATTGTCACGCGAACATATCTTGCAGAGGCAATAATAAGAAAATATGATAAGGCGAGATCAATGGACTACTACTTGAAAGAGTAGTGGTCGCCTGCGATTTCGCCGCCCGACCAAAGATAAGACCTATTAAACCGGGGGGGGGCTAAATAAAACCTCTACTTAGGGAGGAATAATAAGACCTCGAAGTAAACACCAAATAGACCTATAAGATTATCATGATCACTATTTTGCAGATAAAAAACTCTGGGAGAAAACATAAGGCAGTATAAGAAGAATTCTGATAAAAGAAAGCATAGACGAGTACATCGTATGCAAGGAAGATAGACAGATATTAAGCACGAATAAATAAATCCGAGGGCATCAAAGTAACCGAGGCAGATATAAATAAACTTCATATTCATTATTACATTAAAAAGGCGAAAATATCGCCCAGACCGATTAAATCACACATATACAACCGCGTTCGGTAATAGTATTGATAAGATATTCTCGCCTTCAAATGCGAAGAACAGAGGCTGTTAGAGCACTGCTCGGCCGAACTCGCAAGCGTTGCTATCTCAAGCTTGTTGTCAAGTTTAGTTGCCAAAACTATAAGTCTTGATTTCTAGTCTACTTATAGCTAAGTCTCGGATTAGGATAGAAAGTGTAGTTGAGCATTAGACTTCACGGCGTTCATCGATTGAAGACGAAGAACTACTAAGGGGATCTTGTGGAACTTACTCAACAAAAGGTATGTGGAGACTTGAACTCATCTATCACTCAAAAGTATATCTACTTTATCTCCTATTTGAGACAAAAGTCGTATAGCTATATAGACTTCGATTATACACATTTGATATTTCGATCTGAGTTTAACTCGCTTACATATTTCTCGAAATATGTGTTGGTAAGATTTCGCTTTAACCAAGTTCATCTTATATTCTTGACGAAAGTCAAAAGATGATCATGTGAAAATCCCCTTGTAACATATTACATGATTTGTGTGAGACAGTCATTTGATGTAGACTCGGAATGTTTCGTATTGATCATTCGATCACTTGAAAATTACTTTGAAGCTAATAGTTTGTGTGAGACAGCTATTCCCGTCTTCCGAGAATGTTTCAATGATTGAAATGGGAGTTTAGAATGATAAACCATGATTGGATATAGCACAGTATGCGTACTTGTATATGTGTTGTCCAAGTCCGTGAACCATGGTATGCATCCCCGTATACGTACTGGTTGGTTAATGAAAGTCCGGGAACTTAGTATGCATACCGGTATGCGTACTGGCGTGATTTTCAAGTTTCGGAAATTCAACTGAGGTTTGGAAGGTATGCGTACCCATTCGCATACGAACCCAGACTTAGTCCGGCCACTTAGGTATGCATACCCGTTCGCATACTTGAGTAGGTTATGTTCTAAAATCGGTTTGTTCATGAACTAATACATTTATATAATAAGGAATGCAATCTTTTGCAAACCGTGGCTATAATGTTCATGAATTGATTCGAGTGAATCAAAATTGATTTTTATTCAATTGTGTCTTGTATACTTCTATGAGAATATAAACAATTGAACAACTCTAGAACTAGTTTCATTTGAGTCATTTGAACTAGTTATGGTTAAGATGAATATGGTTGATATGAAATTATTCATATGGATAACTTTTGTTAACTATTGTTGAGCCAACAAGGTGTACACATTAAGGTACGGTTACTCATATCTAAATGAAGTCACTTTTCATTTGCGTGTAACAAGCTAAGTTCGATCTAACGGTTGAAAGATATTAGCTTGAGTCTAATCAGATTTTCATCTAACGGTGAATATTGAATGCTTTGTTACCAAGGTAACATTGATTGCAAACCCTGATTTGAAGACTATATAAGGGAGTAACTCTAGCAACTGGGAAACCTAATCCCCACACCTCCTGTGTGATACTAGTTGCGACTAGAGTTTGTTCTCCTTTAACCTTAGGTTTTTCACAAAACCCTGTAGGTTAACGACTTGAAGACTTCATTGGGATTTTGAAGCCAGACCCAACTATTTCTCTGTAGTTGAGTACTATCTTCTCTAAGATTTGCTCGAGATTCTCCGATAGGCAAGATAAAAAGTAGTCACAAACATCTTCGTCTCATCGTTTGTGATTCCATAATATCTTGTTTCCCTACCATACGATTAAGATTATTATGAGGTGATTGATATTTCTAGGCTGTTCTTCGGGAATATAAGTCCGATATATCAATTGGTTACTGTTCACCTTGATTTATCAAAAGACGGAACAAAAACTCATAGGTATATCTGTGGGAGACAGATTTATCTATTCAATAGACTTTTCTGTGTGAGACAGATTGGATTATCAAGTCTTTGACTTTGGGGCATAGCAACTCTTAGTTGTGGGTGAGATCAGCTATGGGAATCAAGTGCGCAGAGTCTCGCTGGGATTCAGATGCACAAGGAACGCGACTGTACCTTGATCAGTGTGAGATTGGTTAGGGCTCAACAACATTCAAGTTCGAAGTTAACTTGGAGTAGGCTAGTGTCTGTAGCAGCTTAATACAATGTGGTGTTCAAAATCTGGACTAGGTCTCGGGGGTTTTCTGCATTTGAGGTTTCCTCGTTAACAAAATTTCTGGTGTCTGTGTTATTTGTTTTCCGCATTATATTTTTTATATAATTGAAATATCACAGGTTGTGCGTAAGTTCAGTCAATTATGAATCCAACCTTTGGTTGTTGATTAGATTGATTGACACTTGGATATTGGTTTTTGATACCGTCCAAGTTATTTCTTATATTCAATCAGGCTCGCAAATTCCTATTTGTTTGATTGCAGATTGAATTGAGAAATAGAGATATAACTCTTGGATATACTTTTCTTAAGATTGAGTCTGACTGTCTAGTTGACTCTCTTGAAAGTATATTAGAGTTAGTCCATACAGATTGCTAAGCGAAAATATTGGGTGTGGTTGTTAGACCCCCGCTTTTTCAGAGGCAAGTATGGGAATACAAATTTAGGAGTTAGGTGTTATTCGCCTTTTCAGTCTGAGTTATATAGACACTTTAACATGATCAGTAATATTAAACTAACAATTATGCTAACTGATTATGCTATTTAGCATAAGATGGAATAGTGTTTTGTTTCTACTTATAATCAAATGCATGGAGAAAGTATTAATAATACATGAACTGGAAAAGAACAAGAATATTCATAAAAAGCAAAGCCCCCCAAGCTTGGGAGCACCCAGATAATTATCCAAAGTAAAGCTATCATATACATAACTAAAGAAGAAGCAGAAGCAGAAAATCCAATAAGAACATACAAACAAAGCGAGTTTAAGGAGATGAAGAGCGAAAAGGACCATCAGCCTCCACATGACATGTAACTTGAATGGTGTGAGCATCGCGAATAGTCTCGCCCTCAATATCAGCTACACTGACATCAAGTGTCCTCCCATAAGTTTCTTCATCACCTTCCAAACCTTCACCAAAAAGATGGTCTTCCCTCTCTAATCCTTCTTCTTACCTCTCAATTTATTCTTCTCCCTCATGATCACTCTCAACATCTTCTTCTTTATATTCATCATCATTGCTGGAAATATCTTCCTCCTCCTCATTGGCAGAAACTTCAGGAGGGTCGAGGGAAAGTTTAAGATGCCCATACCTCATACAAATTGAGTCAGCGGTCGATCGAACTTGCATATTCCGCTCGCGCAATGCATTCCTTTTTATATTAGCAACGACGACCATCATCTTACGCTTTAGTCTAGAATATTTGTAGTTTCTGGCAGAAAGTCTCGACTTCACTAAATTCAACTCTTCAGAAAGACCCTTAATTTGTTGAAGCTGGTTCTTCTCAGTGGCTACAGAAGAAAACAAAAAAAGGTTAGCATCGCTTATGAGTAAAAAAACTGAAGAGGCTATATTAGATCGCTGAGGCAACCAGCTGGGACAACCTTCTTTTTCAGAAATAATCGCCCTGACTGTTTCAACCACTACACCATTTTTGGGGATTAGCAACGGCTGTCTGCAGTTGCAAAAGGGACTTGCAACAGCATCCATCCGTTGCGAAACGTGGCTTTGCAAATTTTTCGCAACAACTCTTAAGCCGTTGTGGAAAAAAATTCGCAACGGTTTTAAGTTCAGCCAACTGTTTTTTTCTTGACTTTGCAACGGTTGCAGCTATTGCGAATAGATTTAGCAACAGCTTTCTGTTGTTGCTATATTTTTGTCTCAACAGCTTTAAGCTGTTGCGAAATGGAAAATTTGCAACAGCTACGTAGCCGTTACGAAATTTGGAACCAAAAAATCTTAGAACGGTTCCTTTTAGCCAGACCGGGTTTTGTTGTTCTGGTTCAAAATTTAACAACAGCTAGAAGCCATTGCTAAATTTTTGCAACAGGAAAAAAAAAAAAAAAAAAAAAAAAAAAAAAAAAAAAAGGTAAAGTAAACCGTTGGTTGACCTAGTCAAGGGTTCCCTGCAACATTTTCAGGCCAAAATTTTGGCCTGAATTCTGAGAACATACAAATTATATGCCCCTGAAGGATCAAAAATGGAATACCAAAGCAAAACTCTACATATACAAGAAACGAAAAGATAGTCTTCCTGAAATCATACAACATATCTATATGGACAATTCAATTCTTCTAGATACCTATGTTTTCATAAGCTTTCACATATCGAAATTAAACAGTGTAAGCTCAAATCTTTTAGATACCCATGTTTTAGAATACTTTCATCATTTCTAAATTTAACATTGCAAGTTAGTATTCCCAACTTGTTCTCATTGACATCATCCGACTTAACCATCTAAAACACACTTCAGCAATCATAGACTCATTCCCTACTAACTTTGCTACTTTCCATCTTGCTCATTTTCTTTCAAGAATGATTGTTCGCAAAAACTTAAAAAACATATAACCGGAGGTGTCCTCATACCACCACATGTATCCAAACGACTAACCCTAACAGAACTAATTAGTTACCTACTCATGTCTTTAATAATTAGTGAAATTCTTCATTCATTACGCAAGATATACAGTTGAGACACCAATTCAAAGAAGTGAAACAACACAGAAAAAATTACTTTAAACAATGGCCTAAGCAGCTAAGATGCATCGGTTTTCAGCCTAACCATATAGAAATTTAAAACTTGCTTCAACCTCTACACAAAAATCCAAATGAAAATATCCAAAAATATTATATATTCAGATTAACACAAATCACTGGTAAACATTATACAACAATGCATACAATGATTTACGAAAAGACTTGAATTGCAACAAAGATTTCAGAGGTAACCTTACCAAAATCTCAAAGATTATATCTTCTGGAATGCAAGTAGTAATGCATTGAGTTGAGCTCGCCATCAATTGAGTGATAATGAAATGAATTACTGTCATTCAAACACATAGATCATTCAAAATTGCTTTCCTGGAAACTAACAACAGTTATTATACCTAAACATGAACTAAAAATTTGAAGTAAATGCAGTAACTTTGAAACACAAAAAAAACTTATTATGTTTAACTTGTATGCCTGGATTCTTATGACCCTTGCGCGCTTGCATCTTGAGCTATAAATATCATAGATGGAGAGGGAAAAGTTCATCATAATCTTATCCAATAGAAGGTGAACAGTAGAATGCAAAAGGGATTAGGAATGGTGTATTTTATACTTTACTAACCATCCTATTCTTTTTCCAGACTTGGAGTCCTAATTCTATAACGATATCCTCAATCTTCTCAAGTAAATTCTTTGGAGAATGGTTTGATGTGAATCTAATCTTCCTTTCAGAAGCATCCTGCAAATAAAGAAAGAATTTATGCTCGCAATAAAATCGGTAAGGAAAATTCTCAAACATCGGAGCACTCAATTTACCACGATCTACACATTTATAAACAAGTTTTTGCTTTAAGAAGGATATATCTAGAGAACAAGTAATAGGCATTGAACCAGACTGCTCACCTCCTTCTCAAAAAAAACCCGTCAGGTCCAGGCACGAGGACATACTGATGACCTGAAAGGCATTAATCAAAGTCGGTTGATTTAGATATTTCTCCACATCCGCTGGCTTCAAAAGAAAAATGATCTCCAGTCAAATTTCCATAAAACCTTATCAATATTACATACTAAGGGAAATGATTGATGACACTACAAATATTAGAAGTACATACAACTTCTTGTATCAAAAAGGCTTCATCGTCGATGTGGATGCCTTCTTCATCATCATCTTCGACATTTGTTGGAGTGTAGTCCTGCTTAAACCACTCATCTTCTTTGATCCCCACGATTGTTATCCTTGTCTTTGGGTTCGGATCAAGAATCCTCCTAATCAGGTTTTGTGTGCCAGATGACAACCATTTGGGAAGTGGAGCGTCTCCTATAAATATCTTATATTGTCAATAAAATCACAAATGGAAGGCGGAAGTTAATTAACATTGTAAAAGAAACCATTTTAGCCTACATTTTAGCCTCCCTACTGAACACTAAAAGGACCCCCTTGATTTCATCCAGGTCGTCCTAATTATGAATAAAAACTAGAGTAATACACGTAATAACGTGATAGCTAGAGAAAAAGAAAAATTTTAATTTCTAAAAAGAATAAAGTGTGCCATGTGATTAAACTACAAAAGAAATTACTCATACCAAGAACCATAACAAAAATTAACCAGTTAGCAGAAAGATTCACCTGCATTTATCTTATCCAATTAGCAACTCAATCTCCTCCTTGAACTGCTGTAGCTGCTACATCTCACAAATCCAACTCCTGCAGTACCAAACCAAGGCCAACAGCAGCACCACAATCTTCTCTGAATTCATAACCACCAACACCTAGCTATTCTAGAACTGCTCATAGCCATAGCATCCCTTCTGCAAACAGTTACAAGACCACCTGCAATTACCAGCTCATATTGAGCTCCAACCATTCCATAACCCATCACTACAACAGAAACTCCAATAGCAACTGCATCTTCGCTTCCTTCAATTGCTTCTACCAGCTCAACTCTGTATTGCAGTATCACCACAACTGCACCAGCACCTCAAACCTATTGCAGTAACACACACACACAGCACCATCAGGTTTCAGTCACTGCATATTATAGTTCAGCTGCATACACAAATTCTCCATCAATATCCTTTAACCCATTTATTCATTACTACATCCATTCTTAACACCTTAGCCATACAATCTCCAGACCTTCTTCCCTATAGCATCCAGAACCAAACAACTCCAACTGCATCTAACACTTCACCTGCAACTTCATCTTCAGCTACAACCAACCCAGTTGCAATGTCTTCCCGCATTTCTGAATTCATCACAAACCAGAACCACCAACAATGACTGCTCCATCCCTGTCCTAACATTCATCTAACCCTTTTGCTTATCTCAAAATCCAAATCCAACTCAAGAAAACCATTTAAACAGCTGTTTCGATTCCTCCTGAGTCTCTTGAACACAACCACCACAAACAGCTCTTGATTTGCACACTCAAGTTCAAACTAAAATCAACCTAAAACCCATTTTCCATTCAGCTGTTCATTACCACCAAACCTTAGCTCTTCATGAATCTGCTGCAATTTCTCCATTTAACCATCTTCTTTCTTCATAAACCCATTTAATCTTCATCAACAGATCTAAAATCAACTAATTAACCCATATCCACTACTCGTTTACCTGACTTCCAGTTACTCAGCATTAACTATCTCTTCTTCATCTATTTCATCTCGAAATCACCCAAATCAGCTTCTTGTCAAACACAACACCCATTCAATCTCAGTGAAATAAAAAAAAAATCCCTAAAAACCCACAAACCCTAGAAACCAGTGAAACAAAATCTATCAAATCCCTAGATCCGTAGTCATAAATAAATTTAAAATCAAAATCAAATTAACCAACCTCATACGAACTATGCGAAAACAAGTTTCACCCGTTTATAATTATTAACCATCAATCACGAAACCAATTTTTTTAAGATAAATCTGATGAAAAAAAAATCAAAACTAAAATAAATCTGCTAGTTACCTTTGTTGGTAGATGTAGAAAGACAGAAAGGAGGATTTTAAGTCGAATAATTGACCAACGATGATGATAATGATGAAGAAGAAGAGAGTAAGAAATTGCAAGAGTATGAGTACGGGGAGGGGAAGGAGCAGGAGGAGGAGGGAGTTGTTTCTAAATTGGAAAGACAAAATGGGATAGAAGGATAGAAACTAGGGTTATAAGTGTTACCTTGCACACGGTTGGTTCGCACGCCTGCAATTCAGGTGTTACCTTGTACACGGTTGGTTCGCACGCCTGTTTTTGTCAGCCGTTGCGAATTGCAACAGGGCCAAAAATTTCGCAACGGCTTATTGCAGTTACAAATTTCGCAATTGCATTCATCCGTTGCTAATTTCAAAGTCGTTGCTAATTTAGTTGCGAATTCGCAACAGCTCTAGAGCCGTTGCGAATTTTTGTTGCTAATCTGCAAAAATGGTGTAGTGAACATGATAAATTTATAAGCTATTACGTGTTGCCACCCTTACTCTAGCATTCTCACCAACACTCAAAACCCACTCAAAGTCATCATCACTCTCAACATGTAGGCGAGAGCGGATCGAATTCAATTGAGCGTCCAAAATGTCATACTCGCCCTTGATTCGATCCTTGTCTAAGGTAACGCGAATAAAATTCTATTGAAACTATTCTAATGCTTGGGCACCCTTAATGATTGTTTGATCCTTCTCAGTTAGCAGAGCGTTCCTTTTATCTTTGAAGTCCTTAACTTCGCCCTTAAGATTGTGAAGTTGGGTTCTGAGAACCTCATTTGTAGATAACGTCTTCTTAAACTCAAACTTAACATCCTCATATTTCTCTTTCAGCTCCTCCATATTGTCAAATTTTAAGTCAGAAACATCTAGTCTATCAAGCATAGAGTTGAAAAGATCTAAGAGGATCAAATCTTCGGTGGGAAAAACAATCGCTTTATTTGATAAGTTGAAAAATTCTGCAGGAAAATATTATTGATAGAAATAAAAAAGCAAGCTCAAATCATGCGATAACATTCAAGGGCGAGGATAACAGCAAACATACCCAGAAGTTGGGAATTTCTCTTACAGAGATTAACCAACATGGCCTCATGGGACGCTACTTCTCTTTCATCTTTAGAAACCTCGCCTCTAAATGATGGATTTTCTCGCGCTGATCTCGAATTAAGATCGACGAGAATTCCAAACAATGAGAATTCTGAACCAACAGAGAAGGGTTAATAATACAAACCATGGTATAAACATCGAAAAAGAACAAAATAATGAAGGAACTTACCAGAAGCTCAAAGGAAGAATGAATCTCTAGACTCAGTATAGAGGAAACTCCACGCAAAGAATCATAGTTAAGAGAGGTCTCCATACAAAGCTTCATCATCGCGTTGCATATCTGAGCAAGCGCAGAATTACTGGCGGTCGACAGGGCAGAATTGAAGATCCTTGAAAGAAGTTCGGTACTCGCACTATCAGCATGAAGAGAAGGAACTCTATTCTGAAAAGAAGAAGAACCCGCGCCAGCATGAGGCAATTCTATGGAAGGTCTATTAATAACAACCTCATTTGAAGGTTCGACAAATTGGGAATGCTCTTCACGCGATAAGAACGCACTAGTGGAGGAGTTTTCCAGATGAAGAGACTGATCGGATGATCGATTTGAGCGATGAACCTTAGCCAAAGGAACCCTTTTTCGCTTATTGGAAGTACCTTTCTTCTCAGGATTACGGAGTGAAGCTTGACTCTTCCCCTTCGCCTTTGAACTAGAACGAGCCTTCTTAGTTTGAGGATACCTGTCCTCGGCATCAGAAAAATCCTCTCCAGACTCGTCCTACACGCACCAAGATAGGTAAGAAACAAAGGCAACAATATTGTTTAAAAGCGATGCAAGAAATTATTTCTTACTTTCTTGGAGCTCGAGGACTTTGCCTTCCGCAATTCTCTGTTCGCCCTCTTCTTTGTCTAAAAATTAACAACATCAATAAGTAAAGCGCGAAAATGAAGATATGAGATGCGGAGATAAGGGAATGTACCTCTTTAGCCTCCTCAGGCCAGTTGAAGACCCAAGGACTGTAGTCAGGAAACTGAAGCCCTGCAGGAGGTCTCGTGCAATCAGTTTCATCTGCTTTTCTGCCCCAAATATAGGGGCCTTCGATGATGAGTGGATACATCATCCAGTAGGGGTCTTTAGAAAAGCGAATAGAATTGTTGGAGTCATTGTAAAAATCAACATCTCTCATGATTTTATCCTTTTCAGCTATACCATCTGCTCGCTTCAGACGAATTCCCCAACGCCTGTCTTCACGGGCGACAAGTTTAACATCATAGTGAGCAAAGAAATTATCCACCGTGTATTCCTCGCTCTTGTAAGGCTCAACATATTTCTCATAAAGAGACTCTAAACCAGCAGCGCGATGTGAGTATTCTACCATAATCCTGATTGCATCACCACTCAACTGATATATTGCACGAGGATCCTGGAAGTGCGATAAAATCTCGTAAAAGAGCGGAATCTATGGATTAAAAAGAGGAATAGGCAAGCAAGCACAAAGTTGTCCAAGCGAAATAATAACTCTCATATCACTCCATTGCTCAAGAGCGAACCAATCACGATCTAACTCGGTAGTGTGAGTTGATGTAGAAGGAATTATCAGCCGAACCCCCTTTGAATCCAATTCACTTGTAAGCCTATGAATCTCCTCGTGTTTCCTTTTACCTGCTCTTGGGGCCATTTAGTATGGGAATAGAGATTGAAGAAGACCCAATCAGAAAGATCGAGGAATCAATCAAAACTTTTAATCAAGATTTAGAAACTTTGATGATCAAGACTTTGACCAAAACAGTGAAAAACCAAAGTGGTAGAAAGAAAGAGGGTGAAATCAAATCCAGAGAAGCAGATTGATAAACTTGAAAGAAGGAAGACGATAAGAAGGATAGGAAAAATCAACAATGGCAGCAGAAGAAAGAAGTTGCAGAAGATGAAAGAGAAGACAGTAAAAAAGAAAAAAGAACTTTAGGCGTGATGAAACGACTAAAAGATATTGTTCCTCTTTCCAAGGTATTTTATCTCCCATACGCATTAATTAAGGAACCAACGGGAGAAGGCGGTTACCGGTAAAAAAGGAGAAGAATTAAAGACGTGTCAATCAGTAAAAAATGTAGTCAACATGTGTGGACGATCATGCGGAAAACACGGAACAATGTCGGTGGATCTGGAGAATACGAAAATACAAGGTTGATGCGATGGATTAAAACTTCTCTTATCGCCCTTTTCTTCAAAAAAATCAATGCGAGAAGAGGCAAAATGTAGATACAAAATATCGCTCAACCAATAAGAACGCGAGAAGATCATTTAGCAACAGTCACTCGAAGGTGAGGATAACAAAGTCCGCTACGTCACTCCCGACGCATGCGATGACGTCACGAGAATCACACTTAACATGTGAAGTCAAACACGATGATAATACGGGTGCGATAAGATCGCACTTCCATATATCCGAAATAAGGGGCTTTATTAGTTGTCCTCCACTATGTAACCTCCCTATAAAAGGGACTAGAAGTCATTGTACGCAGGGAGAGAGCTTTTTGAGAGTTTGTGTGAGGAATTTAAGAGAGATAAAGTTATTTGTTTTCCAAGTTAGGGTTTCTCCATATTGTATTTGTGATAGTTCATGTTCTTAATAAAATCACTTTGAGAATTTCCCCTCACATCTTAAGATTTGTTTCTAATTATCACTTGGGTGTAGCTTGTGGAATTTCCTACAACTACACTTGTCGCTCTGGTACTAATATTATTCTTTTGAAATACTCTGGCTACTGATATAACATTTTTAAACCAAAACGATTTTTCAATTTAAATTTAATAGACGATGATAGATCACTAGATAGTTGTTAGTCAAGTCATAATCGAGTTTCATCACTAAATAAAAAAATAGATAATACCGATAGTGATCTATTACCATTAGCATCCAAAATGCAATTGATATTCGTGCGGGTTTTGCCAAATATAATCGCAACAATTATGGCGGAGCAATATGGGCTTACAGAGATGGGCATATTCCAAACAAATTCGCGTTAGACTTGGAAGTCACTTT
The DNA here is from genome assembly GCA_023531105.1 of Papaver atlanticum. Classification (NCBI taxonomy): domain Eukaryota; kingdom Viridiplantae; phylum Streptophyta; class Magnoliopsida; order Ranunculales; family Papaveraceae; genus Papaver; species Papaver atlanticum. The sequence continues at coordinate 433,809 of JAJJMB010016078.1, forward strand.
TGGTATTCGAAATTCCGAAGGGACATAGTTTGGGGGCGTAAAGTCAAAACCCTGAAACCTGGGAGTTGAGAACGCAAGAACTAAAATGGTCGGCTTGGTAACGTAAAACAGACTACGAGGTGATCGTGGGTGCCGATGTAGAGGACATCCGTGTACGGGGGTGTACGCGGCGAAACAGAGACCAATCAAACCATAACTAAAAACATGCTAATGCGCGACTACTACTCAAGAATAAAAAGTCAGTTTGTAATTAGTTAGTTATGGCACTGAATTTGAGGAAATTATCTCCTGCATCTTTGTAGTCTAGTACTGACATGACAAGAATAGCAGGAGGCAGGAGCAACAGGCAGCCCAACGCCGCACGGGCCTATCTCATCCACCTACTTGTGGATAGTCATTAAGAACTGGGCCTGGTTTTGAAATCCTAAAGGGAAATGGAAATGTCCTTTTGTTTTGAAGAGAATGATGAGCATAATAATGTTGAGCGCTCCTGATTTTCTATACGTCAAAGTCTTGGCTTTGTGTTTTGCGATTCATTCAGAGATAGTAAAATTTAGCGATCAAGAGGTAGCTAGCTACACGGTCGCGAGACTTCCCTACGCTTGATCCCAGATACTAGCAGACTTAAGTTGGATCTTGGAACAATTGCAATGGACAAGAGACTGTCTCACAGTCTCACTAGAAACAAAGCTCGCAGTACCAAAGAAAATTAATGAGGGGGACTAGGCCAAGACATCAGTAGGCATAAACAAGCTCCTGGGAATCGATAGAAACACTCACCATCAGTAGTGACCAGTACATTTATTCAAGGTCGGGTTTCATATTTGGCAGAAAGCCAATGTGGATGCTCAAAGCCAATGTGGATGCTCTCATCTTATGGGTTTTATTTATTGTGCTGATTATATTGAACATGACTTGTGTTATTCTACACCAATTTTTCTCGACATGATTTTATTGATCCAGTCATTCTTGACTAGTGAACCAGTCAAATTCGAACCATAATTATGGTACCATTATTGGAGAATTTAATTGATGTATGCCTTCCTTAATAGACCATTACTGCTCTTTTAAATTCGTATTTCTTGGTAGGCTACCTATTACTAGAATGAATTTGGTAGTATTAAGTTTTCTCATCCACCAAATACCAGTTAGAGATTTAATTTCTTGCCCACCTTCTCAAATTACAATCAAATAAATACTTTAGTACCGACTCCTGTGAAATTATGGCAAAGTTTGAAAATAACACGCAACTCAAATTAGAATTGTCTTCTTATATACTTTTCTTCGCCTACCGGACTAAATTTCCAGCTGCCAGTGTCGCAACTAGTCCTTTATGACGGAATTAATTCATTAGAACGCCAATGACGCAACTGGTCTTTGTTCATCAAAATAGAATAGATGCGTCATTCGCAACCGAAAACTTTCGCCTGTGGACATTCTTCATGGATGGAAATACCCAAAGAACAATATAATATTGTTTTCATTTGATCTCTAAACTCATATTGAGATATTATCAAAGATTCGAAGGAGATCGGAGCTTGATGGTTTGTGGTATTTCACTGTACCTGTGAAGGTACACTCATAAAATGGACCTGACCTGACCACAACCTGCCCTCTTAACTATGATGGGGAGTACTTGCTTTTTTCACTCTTATATAAGCCCCCACCTTAAATGGAAAGGAGAAAATTCCACTGATGACAACGTGCAACATGTCCGAGGGACCCCAGGTAGCCTAAAACACTGCTGCCTTTCGGTCCGCGAGTTATAACTCCAAAGGTGACATTATTTATCCACAAAAAACCCATTAAAATAAAAGTAACACAAAAATCCCATCAAAACAAAAGTAACACAAAAACCCCAAAGAATTTGATGAAACCAATTTTGAAATTTGGGATTTTTGTATCAATTTTTAAAAATTTGGGGTTTTTGTTTAAGATGAAGTTTTAATGGATCCCAACATTTGAATGTGGTTTTTATACCACAAGTTTGGTCACCTTGGGTTTTTATGACATTACACTATTCCTTTTCGGGGGGTTTTATGCGTTTTCAAAGCTGCTTTGATTTCGATAGGGTGCCCTATAATTATATCAGTCTCTTTTTCTACCGGGTGTTTATGAGATTTTTGGTTAAAGTCAATATATTAACATAAAAAGCAAGAAGACTTGAGGAGAAAAAAGAAAGTAATGTGCCATAAAAATTTAGCATCCACAACATTGTCAATGCTAGTAAGTTCAGTTGGCAAATACTAACATATAAGTGGCCAACAGTTGAGTTGAACATATAATTAATGTTCGCGAAAGAAGTCTGGATCGCAATTGCTTCACGGTTGGAATGGATTTTTTATTTCTGCTTTTATCCGTATACATTGTAGGTAGAAGACTTCTTCTTACAAAATGAGAATGAGGAGTTTTTTTTTTCATCAGCGAGAATTTGGTGTTACCGAGTTTCAAACTCAGATCACCGATACTATCACCCAATAACTTTACCACTCCATTATAGTGACACTGAAATTTCAATTTTGAAAGTAATCTCTATCTGGTTACCTATGGACAGTTGCACCAAGTTATCGAGAGTTTTGAAATAGTCGGTCTGATTTGAAAGCATGTCTACATCTTAATCCGCAACACTTGTCTGCACAAAGTCAATGTGATTCATGCATTACACTTCACGAGCGGGTCCATGTAGCCTTATCCTTGAGTGTCTGTGTGTTTTCATATGCGTACGTAGAGCTAATTCCATCACATGCAGACATGTCCCTCAGTAGTCGGTACTCATGTCAAAACACTGCCAAGAAAAAGTGTCGTCCGTAGACAAGAGTTGGTCCTATCCATGTAGTGGTTAGAATCTCAGAAGATATTTTGTTTTTGAGCATGTGTCTTGCAGTAACGATTTGATCCCACAATCTGAGATGTGACCAAGGCAATGAAATGAAATAAAACTAACAACAAAAAAAAGTACCATGGGGTTAAGAACGTTTATCTGTGATGTCTACACAGAGGGCACTCATCGCAGCGTTTGAGAAGAAATTGTCTCAGCAAAATAAACTAATTTAGTTTTAACTTAAACGAAGAAACGGAACAGTCGACAAACAAACAAAAACCAGATGTCAGTGTAACGAAGTGCTCATGTTTCTGAATTCTTGCCCGGCGGAGGCTATTTTCTCACTTCTCAGTTTTATGTTTCAAGCAAAATCCTCGCTCATTCTTGTAAAAAAAATATTTAGAAACAACCATAGCAAGTCAGGCGACTAGAAAAAACAGCTATGGTACTCTATCCAGACAAATTTTACATTCTCCTAGGTTTTTGTGTTTGCAAGATAACAATTTATTTTATTTTATTCCTTTGTAAATGGCAATTGTGGCAATTCATGAAAGGGAGTTGGCTGGAGTATGTTACGTCGGATGGCTTAAAAGTTAAAAGGTGCACGATTGCTGTGCACCTGGAAACGTGGTAGTATGGGTCAGAGTTTGAACCTCATAAGTCACCTGAGCATTTTTGTACGGTTTTTGGTCAAAGTTTTTCAAATTACTTCGTTTCATGAAAGCTTATCTTTTGTGGAGTTGCTTCGTTTTTAGGTACATGATGGACTCCAACCTGCAAAAAAAATTGTTGTCAATCAAGATCAAGATTTTGAGCAAATACTCAATTAAATTAAAGATTTTCTCTAAAGAGAATTCAAACAAAGTGGTCGGTTTGAATTCTTTTTTCTTGTCAGAATACCAGTTATTATATCAATAACTAACTAGTATGACAGGTCGGTTAGATGGCCTAGAAATAATGCACAATAGTTATGCATTATTGGCAACATGGCATAGGCCAGAAATGCGGTGGCGCATTCAGAGTTGCTGCTAGGCAAAGGATGTACCAAACAAGGTTTGGACATGGCCAAAGATGTAAGATTAGCATCAAGAGGTGCCAAATGAGTTTGGCATATAATCTGTATGCATGTGGTGTGCAGGAATGCACGCAGGACTTGTATTAGCACACTTGCATCATTGGGAGAATGATGCACAGTGACAGCGATGATGGCCGAACTTTGGCTGGTGAAACTATCATGGGGCAGCAAGGCTAAATGACATGTGTCAGGCACATGGTTTTGGCGGTACACGGAAGGAATGTTTGCTTTATACATTTCTAAGGTTAGGAACTGCCTGTTTAGTTTAGGAAAGGAGTTGGGCAAGTTGGCACGGTTGGCCAACTGCCTTGTGTAAAGTAAATCTGTAACTGCCAGACAGTTACTTGTGTATAGTTTTTTTGTAAGGTTATAAAAGATTGATCTTGTCATGGGTTGGGTGTCCGGAACAAGAAGAGCTGTGTAACCCTAAGTGTGCAGTAATAATAAGGATTCGGTCAAGATTAAAGCTAAGTTATGTTGGTGCATTTGTCCCCTGTCTTAGCTTACTGTTTTATGCATCAAGCGGAGTGTGTGTACTGTTTTGAAGGCTTGAAAGATTTGGGAGCAGAACCTCTGTTTAGTATGGGCTGAATAGAGTTTTGGCCAACAAGTGAAGAAATTGGCTAGGGATAAGTTGGCTGAACTGTGTTGTATTGTCAAAGTTGGTTGCTGTATTTGGATAGTTTGAGCCCATGACATCTAGTATATTTCTCTATGGTTCTTGATGTGATGAATTGGATGTAGCTTTCATAAATTAAAGAAACAAAGATTAAAAAAAAAAAAAAAAAAAAAACTACAATACTAACACTCCGTACTATCTTTTCAAGCAAAATCATTCATTTTAGTAACTTCAAATAAGCGCGTGATCAGGATCCTTTAGCGTTCAGCCTGAAATTCATTTATAGTTAAAGAGGAAGTCAACAAGTGCGCAAATTTACAGCAGAAACAGTAGTCAGTAAAGAGTGTTAGCTAATAAATGGAAATCGGTCACATTTAAAAGTGGGAAAAAGCTAGCATTTCCATTTTCATATCATGGAGCTAGTCCATTTATTTTGGGTGCGACTTTTCCCTAAAAAACGCTACTAGAGAGAAAGTGTGTATAACAATATCAAAACCTCGATCACCCACCCCCACAAACATCATGATTCAAAACCCACTAAATCCCCTCACCAATAGAAAAAAACCCACTGAAATCCCTAGGATTCTAAATCAACTACAAGTCATGGGAAAAAAAAGTAATTACTACCAACACTTTTGCATTTTTCTTGTAAAGTAGTGAAAACTTGAAACGAAACAACTCTTACAGCAAGAAAAACAGAAGCCACTCCATTGTCACTGTGCACGAGTTGGGCAGTTTATTTGGTACACGAATTCAAAGTTGCATTTTGTTGCGGCAGCTAAAAATTCTGTTGCAAGAAAATCAACAAAGTTAACTGAAATGGGGTTCTGATGAATCTAAGCCTTGTCAACAACAGAAAAAACTTCCTGCTATTGGTTGCAGTACTACTGATTATTCGGTGAGATTCCTTTGTCAGGTTGACCACCTAATGAAATTTGTTCATGCAAGTGCACGTGTATAAGAAAATTCACCTGCACGTGTCAATCACTGCCTAAGTTTATAACAAACACTCACAAAACAAAACTAAAAATTATTAGACTTTCGTTCATTTTCTTACCAAAAAAAAAAACAAAAAATTATTAAAAATTATCTGCAGAATGAAACAATTTTTGTTTATTTTTAAATTCTAATCGGAATGAAAGTATTCTGATCTTGAAATGATCAGGATGAAAATAAATTAGTAGAGAAAATGTAACATTGGCCTGGGGTCGGGGACGATGTTCATGTAATTTGGTCCCACTAAATGGGTGCGCCTCATATTTTTTAGTCTGCCTTTGGACTTTCAGAAAAAGACAGAAATTAATGAACGCCGTACAGCTAAGACCTTAAACAGTTAAACTGACTTGCATGTTTGTTTACCCATTCCGATTGATTAGAACAAACTCAATTCTTAGTTTATTGCCTTTCTTCTAAATTTTTTTATTAGAACCTTAATTACCTCAACAGAACTAGTTATGTTACCGAATTAACCCACCCTATGAACAATCTAGAGTATTAGTTTGTGCATTTCGATACAAGCATGACAAGTCAAAACGCTTTTGCTTCATAAAAAAAAAAAAATTTGCTTCTAAAAGTCACTGTGAAATCGTATACGCAAATTGATATCTGACTTTTTTGTTTTCATAAATCAAAAAACAATGTCCGGAGTGGTATCCAAACATGCTAAAAAAGTTAACTTTTTTGCTTTTAAATGTCATTGTAAAATCGTATACCAAACTAATTCTGAATTTTTTGCTTTCAGAAGTAAAACAAAACCATTTTGCTTCACAAAAAGTTAACTTTTTTTTCTTCTAGAAGTTGTTTTGAAATAGCATAGCCAAACAGACTTCTTGCCTTTTGACTTTAAAAGTCAAAAAGTTACTTCTAAGCAAATAATGTAGTCAATCTCGGCCGAGATTGCCGAGATATCGCCGATAATATCCGTTTCGGTGTTTATCCGAGATGCCGCTATTTCACCGATATTCACCGAAATATAGTGTCTCGGTCCCGGGCGATATTCACTACATCGCTTCCGAGTACCCTATTATGAGAAAGTTAACTTTTTTGCTTCTGAAAGTAATTCTGAAAATAAGTACCTAAACTAATTTCTGATTTGTTTTGCTTCTAGAAGTCAAAATATTGGGAGATGCATGTTCATTGTGTTGTTTATGCGTATATATGACTAGTCTGTCATGATACTGATCAGTTCCTGGCCACCAACTTTTTGCGAATGCAATTTGAGATATAAATTGTTCATGATCATCCGGTTTTGTTGTTCGATCAGGGTTTCAAGGGTTTATGGGTTGCTCTTGTGAGAGGCTTTTAAGACTTGTTATTAATTTCCAGGTTTTAAGTTTGATTAACAAGTTTTACTTTTGTTACTTGGTTGATATAATGTATTTGATCGCTAAGATTTCAAGTAATGCGTAAAATTGAATCTAAAACATAACATTTATTTCCTAGGGTTTAGGGTTTATTAGTGTTTTCACCAACATTATCTTTTACCAGCTTTTGATCGTTTCAAATGAGCGCGTTGGGATACCATAAGTAGAAGTTAAAAGCAAAACTATTTTGTCTCACAAAAAGTTAACTTTTCGACTGGTACAAGTTATTTTGTAATTCTCTACCCAAACTGATTTCTTGCTTTTTACTTCTAGATGCCCATCAAAAGGTTATCTCTAACTCGCAGGAATTAGATCGTGTTCGTAAGTCCGATAGAATCAGTATTTGAATTGTTGATAAATAAATCAAACAATACTAGTCGAGTTAGCAATTTACAAAGACTACATCTTTGGCTATCCATGATTTCGAATCCGAAATCCATATGATCATTAGGAACCAATTAATAAACAAAATAGCTAAATAGTTAAACGACTTCATAAAATATATAAATTTTTACAAAAAGAAAACACTACTAGTGCGTTTGGAAACCAAAAGCAGAAGTGTTTCGTTTTTTCAGAAATAAAAGTCAGAAGCAGAAGTCATATTTTACTTCATAAAAAGTTGATCTTTTATACTTCTCAAAATCGTTCTTAAATTTTACATCCAAACTAATTTCTTGTTTTTTGAAATCCAAAAGTTAAAAGGTTATTTCTTAATGCGTATTCAAACGCACTGCAATTTTTTATCTGAGATTGACTTTTATCCGAGATTGACTTATGCTTCTTTAAGAAACTTTTTCATTTCATTGTATTCTCCGGTCTCTACATTAACAAAACAAAATAAAAACTTTCAGCCGATTTTCCATGTGCAGGGCAAAATAGGAAATGAATAGGGATGCACATGGGTTGGATTAGGTCGGTTTTGGCCTCACCCACCACCCAACCCACTGATGGCGGGTAATAGGAGTTGTCACCCGCAACCAACCCAACATCACAGCGGGTCGGTTTTCACCAAAACCAAATAAAGACGGGCTGGGTCACGCGGGTGGCGGGTATACCCGTCCAAAGAGAATTTCAGTTTTCCCCCAACTGAAATCAAAATTTTCAGTTTTCTCTAATCTTCAAATCCCCTTCTTCCATTATCACAAATCCAAGAAATTAAGGAGCAACACCCTTCTCTTCGATCTTAATACCTAATTCAAACAAAACCCATCCATTATCCCTTCATATATCTATTTCTTCGTCTGGATTTAACCAAAACAACAAACCCTAGTGATGTGTTTTGTAGTTGTAGTGGTAAAAAGATTCGTTGCTCGAACTTGTGAAGGATTTTTTTAGACTTAAATTAAACTCAACAATTCAAATAAGTTATATCAAAAATATAAAGAAAACACCAAGATTCTGGATTCCACCATTGATCAATTAAGTGATAAACTCTAATCAATATTCATGCAATTTTTTCTTTTAAAGTGATTGTAATATTTTGCCTCTAATAGATTTTTGAAGTAATAGTTGTAAACACAAAGCATGAAACATCAAAAGTTTTAAAACCTAGCATGTTCCATCAAAACAACTCACAACTACTCAATAAAAATCAATTTTCCTATATTAGTTCTATGCAAATAATCATATAAAAATATTGCAAAAATAATTAAAATAGAATTATACCACTTTTCATGGAACAATGGCTTCCTCTGTCGCCTCGGCTAAGGAGTTTAGCTCCTCATATTAATCATGTTCTCAAAATACATCTTTGGTGTTCAAAAATTGATTAAAAGGGAGAAAAGAGTATACTGTAGTCGCTGAAAGTCTAAAACAGAAGACTGAATCGTTCCTGAAAGGTTTCGGTGACTGCAGACAGGAACGATAGAAATTTATTGTCACTGAAATAAGTCTGCCCCTGCGACAGGCTTGAGTGTCTTATGTTCTTCGTTTCTTCTTCTTCGCAGCAGCAGAACAGAATTTTTGTCTCTGATTTTCTTTGCTTCTCTAGTGCTCTCCACCTCTCCAAAGTGTTCATCATCTTTTTATGACTCGAATCAACCTATATATATCCACCAGACCCAAAATCTCTCGAGTTAATCCACAAATATTCTCGTTTCTCTTTTTCAGCAAGTTACGGGATTATTTCTTTCTAACCTTCTCTGCACGCGTCTTCTGAGTTAAATCTGACATCCCAGAATCTCCCAATGATGGTATCGAATAAACAGAGAATCTTATACTCTTATCTGCACGTAATCCCAATCTATAGAACCAAGAAAATATCCCGATAATAACTCTCTCCCTGTTTTAAAAGAACCGAGAATTGATGCCTATTTTTTCGAATCTATGACGCATACCAATCCTGTTTTGCAGCAACAGAGAGATTCGAACTTAATTGCCGTGAAAATCTCCAACCAAATCTCTCCATAAATCTCTTCAGAAGTTACGCAGGACGACATTGAAATTTCCCGCCAAATTTTAGTTTTCAACCGTGAAGAAGGTGTCCCCCTATCCAATCCCGGTCTGTGCTTAGCAGCTGCTTGGAAATGGGTTACCCCTTATCCAAAATGAGAGTCTGAATAGCAAATGTCCTCCCAGGTGCCATTAACAACTTTTCGAGCCAATTTCGCCGCAAAAGCCTATTTCTCCAAAAACACCTACAAAGGGATAAAATACCAAAATTAGTACAAAAATGGGTACTAACAATATATACAATAGAGATGAAAATAGACACATAAATGCGTCTATCACCTAGCTTCTTCTTTGTATGATTCAAACCATTACTCTGTAACCTACAACAAATTCAAGACAAACCCATTAAACCATAATCTTTTCTCATCCACAAAATCACCTCTCTTTCATCTCTGAATTCTTCTCTCAATTACCGGCAAGAATCCAAGGTTGTCTGAGATTTTGACTTAACTTGTGTGAATGAGAGTAGAAATACTCGATTAGGTTTGCTTCCATCGATTCACAGGGGCGGATGGAGAAGATGGAGAGTCAATAAGGAATAGCAGATCGGGTATGGATGGTTTATCAATTTGGGGATTGTTTTTAGATCAAAATGATACAGAGTTGTGATGACCTAGGAGAGTAATAAGAGTTGTACAGGGTTTGAAAAACCTGTTCATTGTCGAGAAATCAAAGAAAAAGGTAAACTGTTGTTGTACAAATTAGTGATGAATGGGGGAGATTAGTGAATGAGATTAAGGTAAACTGTTGTTGCAGGAAACATGGGTTTTTATCGAATTTTGACAGGTATTTAGTGAAGCTTCGAGAATACAGGGAAGAGAAAACTTGTGTACTGTTCACTGCCGTTGGATTTTGGAAACAGTATAAATAGATAAATGAGACTTTAGGCGGGTGGGCGGGTTAAGTCGGGTGAGAGAAGGTACTACCCGCACCCAACCCGACATATGGCGGGTTTTAATGTTGTCACCCATAGTCGACCCGCGCCTAGGTGGGTTGGGTTGGATGTGGGTATTTTTTGGCGGGTGCGGGTTGAATTGGTGGGTTGGGTCGGTTTTATGCAGCCCTAGAAATGAATGAAATGTATAATTAGGCAACAAACAAAATCGAACTAATCAAACACACACCTTTGTAAAGTCCACCAAAAGATCCTAACTTTACTCCTACATTAAATTAACAAAAAAACAAAAAAGTTCCCATCTTTCTCTTTTATTTTTTCTTCTTTCTTCTTGAGCTCCGCATTTACTACGAGAAAAACAGTAGTTTAATGGCTGATAAACCATCATAACAGAGAAGAAAAAATTCAATCTTTTTCCTTAATTAAATTTTCAGGATTTACCTTTTACAAAGTTGTCGTTTTCTTTTTCTTTTGACACAGATAGGGTTTACATTGAAATATATAATTATCCCCTTTTCTTTTTTTCTCTCCCTTTTCATCTAGATTCAAAGCTTCTCTTCCCATAAAAATCCAATCTTTTTTTTTTTTTTTAGATTTTTCCGTTTTGATTTCCCCAGAAACTTTTGGGTTTTGATTAAATGTCTTGAATTGATAAAGGGTTTTGAAGATCTAATTGAGAGGAGTTCTGGGTTTTGAGAAATTTTGAGGAGGATCTTAATAAGAAAACATGGGGGGAACTAGTAAATGGTGGAAGGTTAAGGTTGCTTTTGGATTTACTTTATGTCTTAGACCACCAAAAACAATAGAGGAGGGAAATTCTTCACCATCATCATCTTCTATTGATGTTACTTCTACTACTACAACAACTAATACTTCAAGGAGATTATCACATGCTACTACTCCTACTCGTCAATCAAATCAACTTCTTACTCAACCTGGTCGAAGTTCAGATGTTCAAAACGTTTCTAAACCTCCTTCTGGTAGTCCTCGTTTGGTTAAATCTGTCAGCAGATCTTCAAAGGTTTGGATTTTGGTTGATTCTCTTGTTATTTTTGTGTTTTGGGTAATTTATTGTTGTTTATTATTATGTTATTAACGGTTTGGATGTTATCTATGAGAGTTTGAAGTATTTCTTCTGTGATACAATTTTCATCTGGAAATAGGAGTTTGAAATTGAAACATCATTGATTTCTTGTCTCTAATGGTAATTTATGTTAAAAATTGCAATTAAAATAGAGTATTAGCCGGTTTTATCAGGGACTGCATTGTTTCGCACATTCAAATTTGTGTCTTGTTAGAAGTCTGTGTTGGTGTGTTGTTAGTTGTAAATTCACTGCTGCTGTCGGTTTCTGAGTTACTATGATGAACATCTTGCTGCAAAATACTTAAATGGGTGTGAAATTTTGTTATTTTACAGAAGACTTGTGCAATATGCCTAGGCACCATGAAGCTAGGACATGGGCATGCGCTATTCACCGCAGAATGTTCACATTCCTTTCATTTTCACTGTATTGCATCAAATGTGAAGCATGGAAACCAAGTCTGTCCAGTTTGTCGAGCGAAATGGAAGGATATTCCTTTCCAGGGTCCTACTTCAGATCTCTCCCATGGAAGAGCAAGGATCAGTCCAGTAGATTGGCTCCAAGAAGATGGAACAGCAGCCATATTAGCCCAACCTATTCGTCCGGCTTCTAATCGGCACACTTATCGTCAGGCTTCTGAGCCGGATATCTTCAATGATGACGACCCAGTAGATGTTCAACCTGAGGTAGAAGCTACTAGCATCCCTAACAGAAATGAGGATATTGATAACAGTTCAACAAGGTCAATAGCTATGAAAACATTCCCAGAACTGTCTGCTGTTCAACGATCGATTACCCGACTAAGTTTCTCTGTTCTGCTCAATCTAAAAGCCCATGTTACAAGCTCACAACTAACTCCTGGTTGTAATCAGGCTACTTCAGATGTGTCTCAAGCTTCACGGGCTCCGGTTGACCTTGTGACGGTCCTTGATATAAGTGGTAGCATGATGGGGACCAAGCTTGTGTTGTTAAAACAGGCAATGGGGTTTGTGATACAGAACTTAGGCCCCTCCGATCGACTGTCTGTTGTTGCTTTCTCTTCCACTGCTCACCGCCTTTTTCCGCTTCGTAGAATGACTGATTCTGGAAAACAACATGCCCTACAGGCCGTCAACTCTTTGTATGCTAATGGTGGTACAAACATTTTAGAAGGCTTGAAGAAGGGTGCAAAGGTGATGGAAGATCGTAGAGACAAAAATCCTGTCTGCAGTATTATACTATTGTCTGATGGACAAGATTCTTATACAGACAGAGGGCACCTTCCGCCAGACTTTCTATCCCGCCTGCCATTTGCGAATCGTGATGGTGGTAACCCTGGGTTGTTGCAGATTCCAGTACATGCATTTGGGTTTGGTGCTGACCATGATCCTGTTATGTTGCATTCCATCTCAGAGACCTCTGGGGGCACATTTTCATTTATCGAAGCGGAGGGCGTGATCCAAGATGCATTTGCTCAGTGCATTGGTGGACTCCTCAGTGTGGTTGTGCAGGACCTGCAAGTTCGGATAGAGTGTGTCCACCCAGATATATGTCTAGGGCCACTAAAAGCAGGTAGCTATGCCACCCGTGTGATAAATGATGGCAGAACAGGATTCATTGACGTTGGAGATTTGTATGCAGATGAAGAGAGGGACTTTCTAGTGTCTTTAAATATGCCTGCTGGTGATTCAAGTAATGAGACAAAGCTGATTAATGTTAGGTGTGTTTACAAAGACCCTTTTTCCAAAGAAACCATGTCTACAGATAACATGGAAGTGATTGTTCAACGGCCTGAGATTGTGAAAGAAGTTGTCGTGTCCATCGAAGTGGACAGGCAAAGGAATCGGCTGCAAGCTGCTGAAGCAATGGCAGATTCACGCTCTGCTGCAGAGAGAGGTGATTTAGCTAGTGCTGTTTGTATACTCGAGAGTTGTCGAAAAGGGTTGCTGGATACGGCCTCTTCGCGAGCTGGTGACCAGTTATGTGTATCTTTGAATGCGGAGCTTAGAGAAATGCAAGAGAGGATGGCAAGCCGACAAAAGTACGAGGAATCTGGTAGGGCTTATGTATTGTCTGGAATGAGCTCCCACTCATGGCAAAGGGCGACAGCACGTGGAGATTCTACCGAGATGACAACTCTGGTTCATGCATACCAAACGCCAAATATGGTTAACATGCTTACTCGATCTCAAACGATGACGATAATCCCTGATTCTTTGTCTCCACCAACTTCACGTGCACCTAGATCATTTACTGAAAAAATGATGCCGAGGTAATCTAATTACTCCAGAAAAGCTTGGGAGAGAAAAAAGAAGACTTATATTGTAATTGTGGGTGGATCTATGTAGATTTAGCAAGTAAGATAGTAATTTTGGGTGGGGGGTTAAATATAAATTGTACCTCTTTGATTCTTTTGAATAATTTTGATTGTTTCCACATCTTTCTACCTCTCTCTCATGAAATGATACTGGAAACAGATTCAGAAATTAGATGCTATTGCTTAAGCTGTGCCTCAGTGCTTGAATGCTTTTTAACACAACAATAAACCAAGTGTTCCACGGAGCAAGAAAGGAGAAACAACTGTAAAATAGAGTTCGTGATCGTCACCTCATAACAAAATAATGAGGGTTTTATGGAATGTATCTGCCTATCTGTGGAGTCTTGACAATGAACATAATTGTACGTAAAGCAGAGTTCTTGAGAAAAAATACGGGCCGGCTAGGATATAAGAGGGCTTCGTACTCAAAAGTGTGGAGCCCGTCTCGATATTTCTGAAATCGAAATATAAAGAAGACTAGAAGTCGAGAGACTCGTTTCACAACCCGTCAACCCTAGTTAAATAATCAACCACTGCTGCTTTGACATACTTCCTCAAAGCCACCACCATCACAGCAGCTAAAGAGTGGGGAATCACAAGTTCTCGGTAACCAAACCTCTCTTTCTCTGTCTGCATTCTCTATGTCTCGCCGTAGTTGGATCTTCTACTGACTAGGGTTTTGAAATTGTTCGGAATTCTTCTTTTCATCAGTGTAGTTGGGGTTTCTTATTTTGTTGGAGTTAAAAGATGGCATTGGAAGAAAGTCTGGCCAAATTCAAGCGGAAACAGGAGAAATGTCAATCAACCCTAACCAGTATCAACAACGCACGAGCAGGATCATTCAGAGCTGCAGCATCACCTCATGATAAATCTGTTCCTATTGCAACTTCAGCTTCAATTGCTGTCAAGGCTCCTGCAATCAAATTTTCAGATGATACACAGAGGCTTCAACATATCAATAGTGTCCGGAAATCCACAATTGGGGCTCAGTTGAAACGTGTACTAGATCTTCTGCGCGAGGTATATTAAATTGATTGTTTGTCACTTGCATTTTGCTCTCTAAGTAAACTGATGACTGTTACTAGATTGATTTTGTCCATTATGATTGATATAATGAGGAAGCATTCTTAAAGTGAACAAATGCTATCGTTTTATTTAGAATGTCCTGTTTGGCATGTATAAAGCCAGTGGCAAGTGGCCTTATGAAAATTTGGGGTTAATGACAATACATTAAACTTGCTGGTTTTGATTAAGAATCATGTGAAACTCTAAGTTAGCGCATACTATAGTTTCCAACTTAGTGAGCAAAAGTGTTCAACGGTTCAAGGCTTCACTAAGATTTTGATTACCAAGAAACAGTTCATAGATTTAAGGAAAAGCTTAACTCATTCTCAAGGGACGGATAGATTGAATGTATGTTCTTGCTTTCAGTTACTGATTGGGAAAGACTGTATTTATATGCTTATTTTTTTCCTCAGACAAGGGAAGCCTTTACTGCAGAAAAAATAAATGAAGCATGTTATGTCGATGCAATTAACAACAAGGAGGTCTTCAATGGTTTGGCAAAGAATGATAAAGTGCACTACGATGGGAAGCGCTTCTCTTACAAGGTAACTTTTACTTCCCTTCTCGAGCGTTTACCAATTTTAGTACATCTGCATTGTAACAGTTGTCTTCCATTTCCTAGAATGATTTCTAGGAGAAGCTTCTGTTTACCAATCTGCTTCCATTTGAGTGGGAGATATGATGATATAGTTTTAAGTCTTTTCTGCAGCCCAAGTATGGCGTTAAAAACAAAGAAGAACTGCGCCAGTTCATCCTTAAGTATCCAGAAGGCATTCGAATTGGAGACTTAAGTGATGCATACCCAAGGGTCATGGAAGACTTACAGGTACTATTGATTCTTTGTTAATCCAGTGAAGCATTTCATTCTTCGATGTTGTAAAACAAAGATTCAGGTAGGTGAAGATAGACACATAGAAGTGATTTAGCTGCTAAAACCTCTGCATGTTATGCCGTTTGTAGGCTCTGAAGGCGTCTGGCGCTGTTTGGTTGCTATCAAATTCTGATTCTCGAGAAGATGTTGCATACCCGAATGATCCCAAGATAAACATCAAAGTGGATGATGACTTAAAATCACTATTTAGAGAGATTGATCTTCCACATGACATGATTGATATTGAGAAATATCTTCAGAAAAACACGATGAAGCCTGCAACCAACACTGCAAGGAGGAGGGCGATGGCTCAGGTTCAAGATAGTAGCCCCAAGCCAAAGGCCAAGAAGAAAACACGCGATATCAGCAAGAGAACCAAGCTTACAAATGCCCATCTCCCGGAGCTTTTCCAGAATCTTAATGTTCCCTAATCATTTCATGCACGTAAATCTTCACTGAAGTCTAACATATTTTGAGAATTGTGGTTTGAGTTTTGGTTTACTAGGCACATAATCATGTGTTGTGAACCGCTTTTTATATCTGGGATTTCCAAAAAAAAAAGAGAAGTAGAATGCCGTCCTTTTGTAGCTGGGATTTTAATTAGGAGATCAATATTGAATTGTACTGGTACAAGCAGATAATAGATGGCAGGTAGTATCGGCTTCACATTCATATTCGAGGAATAGCAAATTCAATAGCATCCACTCTTACTTACTACAGATTTTTGGTGTTGCTCTCTTTATGCCTTATTAATGTCGCGTGTTTTTTCTTCTTGGCACTTGCAGCATTCTCAAAACAGAAAACCTCACCAAGCACTATAACAAGATTTATTATGTTGCAATATTTTGTATCGGCAATGGCATTTCAGTTTAGTTCTGTTAAACAGTAATATTTTTAAGTATTATAGAATTTTTACGTTTTGATTATAGAATTTGAATGCCCAAAATGCTCGCTATGGAAACTTCGGAGAAAAACTTCAATGTTGCACTGCGAATTTGGTAGGCATCTGAGAAGGAAATTGTGACTGCACCTGGTGATGGATGGCCAAAGCACATCAACCAACCTTTGTGAAATAATTATCAGCTGTCGTTGATATTTGTTAACGGATTTTTTCCACTCTCCTTGCATTTTGCATCTCTACTGCAGTCTAGGATTTGAAACAATATTCTTTTTTAGCAAAAACACGACCAAGTTTGCTCCCAACTCAGAGTTGAGTGATGTTTTTTAAACTTCTTCTCTTTTTTTTTGGTTTGTTTTGCAAAATCAAGGAAAAATCTTTTTAGTTTTCTTAAATCCGCAAAAACAATTATTGTTAACTAGGATAAGACGCACGCACGATGCGCATGCAGCTCCATTCCAAATAAAATAGAACATATTAACATTTTCTGACACCATGGATACACACCTAGATCAATACCACCAACTATTGGTAGTTTCCAACAGAATTACATTCGACAAAATATTAAGTAGCTTAGTAGTTAGTACTGTATAACTTAAATTCAGAATACCATTTACAATAATGTGTTGAAGTAGATGTGACTAATTTCAGTTTCAAGACATTAAGTTACTCCCTTACACTAAATGAAGGTCCAATATATAAAAATGGAGCGTGTGCTGTTTTCCAGCATGAGAAGCCCCGTACTACATCAAGTGACCTGCCAACTTGTCGTTAAGATTAGTTGCTTCCTGGAATTAAAACATTGTACTGTTAAAACAGTTTTGTACATGGTTCCTAAACTTACAATAAGAATGCAATGCTTTGTACAGCAGGACTTGATAAGCTCATATGAGACCAATTAAGAAAAGCACTCTAAATCCAAATCTTGGCCACACTTCTCGTATTCATAGAACCCTATGCTAGTGGATGAGTTTCCTGAATATAAGAAGCAAATCCGAAATTCAAACATGCTCAAGAAAATGTAGTTATTTACTATATTAATACTTATCATGCCAGTAAACCAAGAATGTTACTACACCCAAAAACAACAACAATGGTTCATTTTATCACTCAGACGACTGAACCTCCCTGGTACCTAAAAGACATGATCAAGGAAATTAAAAGAAGACTGGAAGCGATTCCCCAATACAGAATACAACACAACTACAGGGAAACAAACTAGGAAGCAGACGCCCTTGCCAACCATGCAGCAGATAGCAGTCAACAGGGAGTATTCCATCCTCACATTTGAGAATATTTTGTTCCGGATTTTTTAAAACAATTTGTAATAAATGATACCACGGGAACAACTTTCCCACGTGTAATTCCGCTCTAACTTGTCTTAATATATTATTATGCTTCAAAAAAAAAAAAAAAAAAAAAAATGCTTACACAGTATGAACCCCTGTCCCGGTCAATAAAAAATTAACAATGTTAGAGAAATAGGTTAAGTCCCGCCTCCTCTGCATTTCCACAGGACAAACCAAAAAGTAATCCAGAGAAGTTACTATCACCTATGACATCTGTATTTGTACCTGACAATATATGCTAAAGTCTTGAAGCACAGACTTGACGTTTAACAGCTTCTCATTGTGGTACGAAAGACAGAAGTTCCCTGAATGAATCCTCATGTACAGCAGCCACAAAATGGAACTTATTAAAAGATCATAACTGATCAATTACTAATAGTCTAATACTAATTAACCTATATCAAATCACACAAATCGATTCCTCCTATGAGAACGAATCTACATACTTGAAAGGATTTTATATCTCAATCTTGATCAACTTAAAGCAATTAAGTGGAATTCACAAACTGTTATAAGACTTTGCTTATCATGTCATCTAATATCACTAATGAAGTCTCTTAAACGCCAAGGAATAGCAGAGGAGTTCTGGTGAAGAATTTTAACTATGCGCAGAGAGTTACCTTACAAAATGAGGTTTTGAACATTTGAGGACTTTGTGAGATTACTGCCCACCCTAAAAGCATGCGCCTCCGCCACCAGTGGGTCATTCTAGTGAAGCAAGTCTGAAGCACCCCCCTTGTAGATGCCATCATGGTCGTAAGGAACTGCTGCCCCAGCAGAAATCAGTTTGTGATTGGCTATCTGATGCATTTTGATATGCACTTGTTATTTGTTATTTCATATAAAATGTTTTGTGAACTCCACCCATAACAGTCTTATCAGGATTTTATATCTCCATCCTGATCAACTTAAAGCTTCCCTTTCATGTATTGCCATTGAGCTTTGTTTGGCTTTTTCAAGAATTCGGCGCTGTTGTAGCAGATTAGATCTTTGATGAGAGTCTAATTCATGGCAACGTTGTCTTTTCCTTTCATTTTTCATATCCAGCTTCTCTCTAACTCGAGCTTGCTCTGCGATTCCGTTGATGTTTCTACCAACTCCCAGACTAGCTTTCCCTGTGATTTTAGGGTATGTATACAAAATTTAAAACTAACATTAACCCAATCATATAAACAGGTTATTCCCAATAAAAATCTCAAATTAGTAACTCAATTAGTTTAACACTAACCTGATTCAGGGGGATAAAAACCCTAATTCTGGAATTCACACTGTCAAGAAAAGTTGATCTTCAACCGAAGCAATTTATGTAGCTTGAAGCTGTTCTCCAAACAATTGTTCACAAATTATTCAAAGATGTATAGTCTGAGACAAAAACCCAAAGAGAAACTGAAGTTCACAAATTTCTGTAAGGTCCAATTTAAAAAAACGTTTGAAATTGGGAAGGCAAAACTAAAAAGTTAGGTCAAAAAAATGAGTGATTGAAATTCCCAAAATTAAATAAGAATCAGATTAACTGACCTAGATTGAAATATGGTGTTAGGTCTCAGAGTTGTCGTAGCCACTGTGCCTCTTTCACGGTGGAGGTGTTTCAGAATTCGTGGAGGAGGTGAAGAGGGTGCTTTCACGAAGAAGAGAGTTGAGATGTACAAAAAAGGACGAACTGGTTTTGTATTGGAAGATCAAGTTACAGTACTAACCTCTGTTGCATAGTTGTGATCGGAATCTAAGCGAGGGTAGTTAAGTAAAAAAGGGGGGCCACGGTTGAAAAGTCCCCCTCTTCTTTATTATAGTACTAGTGAAACCGCACGTGCGATGCGCCTGCCAAGCAAATCTAATGCTTTAGCAATTCGAAGCTGCCAAAAAATAAAAGTGACAATTGTAAAAATTGTACAAAATACCACATAAAGACTACCGTGTAAGCATTTCAGATCAGTGTCTGGTTAGCATCAAACCGATTAATTTTATGAAAGTAGTTAAGGAAGATACTTCTGTTGGATAATAAAGAAATACCGAACAGTCTACAACATCTAATTTTAAGAAGTTCAGGCATTCCTCTCACCGTCAAGACCCAAAGGGTTTCTTCTTATAACATTCTTTGAATGTGCTCTCTCTATTGGCTCCCAATCGTCAGCATTATTGTGATCTGACAGAGGATCGAGACTAAACCGTACAGTCATTGGATGCCGTATAGAAAGGATCAGAAGAACAAAGCGAAATTTGTGAATGAAAGAGGGTGATTGCATGGCATTCCTGACAAACTCATGCGTTATTTGACAGTAGATTGATGATGTTTATATTCAATCCGTGCATGTAAAAAGTAAAACCTTAAACCCTATACAATATCGTTAATAGGAAACAATATTTGACAGCTGAAATTTAAAATGGAGGTGGCGGAAACTTACTCATCAAAAAGAAAATCAATTCACCCGCGGGGCAAATTAATTCTTGGATAAAATCAAACTACTCAATACAAAAAACCAAGAATCAAAATTACTCATGAGGCAGATGTAGGAGAAGCACTCTCTGCGCCACCATTATTTGCATCCAACATGCACTCACATGTATGGATATTTGGAAAATATTGTACACCTCAGCGAAAATTCTTTAACATTTCATATCATCAAATGCAACAAACTCACAATAAAAAGGCGAACAAATACCCATTATTATATGTTTTTTCGATTTTCGAAACTAATCTGCAAACTCCCATAAATTCTCCCGACACAAAATACCAAATAATTTCTATATCTATCATCTTCAAACCCAGTATTAGAAGGCAAAGAATATGTATGAAGACTGATCAATATAGGCGGGGGGTCGTAAATACAATTTTATGGCTATTCAACAGCAATGGATCTTAATTGAATGTCAGACATTCATCCCTGACAAACTCATGCATTCCTAAAGTATGGTAAACCTGAGCCTCATCCACAGTGTTTTGTTTATAAGATTTGCAAGCTGACATTAAAAAATTCAATAAGAATGTCTTGTAACCCTCACATGAACTCCTTGAGAATGTGTAAATTCCATTACCATCCACTCTTGGTTCAATACATTATATCTCTAAAGCACAAGTGAAAGAACATAGTTTTTATATGAACACATGACTTCTTTTAAGAACCAAAGCATAACTGAACAATATTTTGTATTAGGCATTTCAACAAACAATTAGTAGTATGGAGTTAACCCCAAACTACAAAAAAAAGGATTTGATTTTCTAAGTTCCAATTGAAATTCAAGTCATACCCAGAATATACTCTTTCACTCATACCCAAAACCCAACCACAATACCATATGAAATCTGAAACTCATACCCAAATGTTACAATGGGGAAACGATCAACGGAATGAACAATTTCACAAGTACAAAAAATCAAAAATACCTGTAACCATAATCCAATTCCTTCCTCAATTCTCCTTTTCTTAATACCTGTAACCTTAAAATCTAACATCAACACAACATCTGAATAGGTTAATTAATTATATTATAATTTCCCCTTTTGATGTTGTGTTGTTGTCTTCGATTCTCTTTGTTGGATTGAAATCTGATGTTAGGTCTCAGATTTTTCGTCGTCGTTGTTCATCTTTCATGGTGGAGGTGATTCGGAAATCATGGCGGAGGTGCTGTGATGTTTCGATGAAAAGAGTTTGAGATAGAGAGGAAACAAAAGGACTTGTTTTCCACAGTGAAATCAAGTTACAGTACTATCCTCTGTTGCATAGGAGGGATTGGAAAATAAGCGAGGGTAGTTAAGTAAAATAGGGGGGCCACGGTTGAAAAGTCCCTTTTTTTTTTATTATAGTAAGATAAGACTAGCAAAGACGCACGCACGATGTGCCTGCCATTACATTCCAAAACCTGTACAGACGTGTGGCACGACCTGAGCAGATGTGTTTTTTATGTTATTAGACACTTCTTTTTTCATGACTTTACATAACCATCTATAACTTGTACTCCGTCTGTGGGAATCGAACCCACGACCTTATGGCAAGAAGCCATACGCTCTACCTATAGAGCTAAGACGACAAATATTGAGTTCAGAATTATACTATTGCTGGGTTACCAATATACACATAGACCTCTTAATATAGCAGATGGAGATCCCATACCTATCATAGTCAGGTAGCTTCAACAGAATCTGAACATGCTGCAATTTTAATTACTGTCTTAGCTCTGAACTCGTCTTCGCCATCTAATTTATGTAATTCCATCATTACAGTGTCTGCGAAATTTCGCTATGAACTTGTGATTCTAATGAGAACTGGCAGAAATTTGGATTGAGTTAGGAGACTTTCAATCATAAACCTCTGCTGGGTTGGACTTCAGTTTGTTAAGAGACGTCAAGAACTTTTTGATTAGCTCGCAAGATTTTTTCTCAGACATATGGCTGTAATCTTGAATACCTTCAATCTCTTGTTATACATGTTACTGGAAAACAATAATAATGTAATTAATAATATGATAAAACATAAATGTAAAGAGATACATTTGAAATTAACATTAGATTTTCATTTTCTGTTGATATCCAAATTATTGCTGAGTTTAGCTCTGTAATTCTTGCATATACTTTTTAGCCTTTGACCGAGTTATAGTTCTCTATCATAGATTTCCTAATCTGAACATATTGTAATCATAATATCATGATTGTTTCAGCTCTAAAAACGTGCACATTATAAAGGAATGCTTCTAACTTCCATCTAAAATGGCTTATCTATCAGTGATGTAGTTAGTAATGTAAGATAACGCATAATTCGTTCTAAGTCATCAGCCCAACTTTTGAAGTATGGAACCACAACTTCTTTTTTTATCTAGTTGAACCACAACCTAACCATGTTGATCAATAACCCACAACTGGTTGATATTAAAAATCCTAATTAAATTGTACCAAATTGCCATATGTTGGAGCTCAAACAAACATATCAAATCAGCTCATTTCATTTTTGCATCTAAAAACATTATAACTAACAAAATCAAAGCTGAAAGCAATCATTTAAGCATGTAACGGCCAATGAAGAACTAAAATTACTAATTGAATTAAGCTACCACTATCTTACTATAATAAAGAAAAGGGGGACTTTTCAACCATGGCCCCCCATTTTTACTAAACTATCCTCGCCAATTTTCCTTCCATAATTTTGTAAACAAGAATGACCCCGTAACTTCACACTTAATCTTCGTTTTCTTTATCGCTTTCTTCTTTTCGCTGAACACCTCCACCGTGAACGGAATACAACCATTCTATAAAAAAAAAAAACAACAACAAAATACAACCATCATCACCACTGTAACCGTCACCACCATAATCATCACGACCATCTCCACTGTCGTAACCAGCACCACCACCGTAATAAGCACCTCCGCCAACTTTTATGAAAACCAAAATTTAAAAAGTTATAATTTTTTCAATTCTTACTCGGATAATCATTGAGTCTTTCATCACCACCACTACCATAATCAACATCAGCACCACCACCGTATAATTTTGAAAATAATGAATTCTCCCAAATACCCTAATCTTCTCAACACCAACTGTTAACATTTACCCATTTTGCGAACTTCAACGAATTAGATCTAACCTGAAGTTCAACTTTTTTCAAATTCAAAAATATAGAAGATTTAAAACTTTGTCAAATCCAACAAATTGATTCATTTCATGCCCCTTCATGTTTTCACTAAGTTGGGTACCCAATTAGTGGTGACGGTGTTAGTATAGTGAAGCAAACCAGTAAAACAAAACAATTCATGCTTATCTCGGAATCTTTTCAAAGGGTAAGAACAGAGTATGAGCCGGAGAGGGAGGGTGAGAAGACATATGCGCTTTAGAGTTGTGGTTTCACGACATTACATTGACGGCCTTAAGAAAACCAAGTAGAGGCAAAACATGTGGTGAGATTTCGGACACATGTCTTCCTTTTTTTTCCCCTTTGAAAAGCAGAGACATGTCACTTGGTGAAGGTCACTACGTTTCATACGTGCAATGAGGTTTTGCACTTTCATATGCTTCATGCACATGGTGGCACTACAAAAATTTCACAAAAAAAAGAAAACCAACTTCTTTTCATTTGTGATCTTTAGAACTCCGATAATCCAACGATAAGTCATCAGGAGATTCTTTTTTTGATTTTTTTCTTAAAATTTAAATGTTCAGTGTCGGAGCTGGAAAATAAAAGTGGGGTGGCTTAAAAACTAATTGGATCAGTGGGGTGGCTTAAACATATTTTTTAGGCATGAATTTTTTTAGCCAAATTTACAACCGCCGTAAAATTTTGAGTTTTTCTGGACTAGCCAGCCCAAAGTCAATATGTAATTCCGCCCCTGAGCTCGCTCTTAAGGTACTTTTGTTGCTCCACTTTTTTTGTGTGTGTAATTTTTTTACTCTCTTTAGCATTTTTGTGTGTAAATGGATATTAAGAATTACACAAATTTTAGACTGTGTAGTTATGGAGGCAGGCGCATCGCGCGTGCGGCTTTGCTAGTCCTAGATAAGGATACTTTTCATCTTGCACATTTTGCCATTCCTGTTGTTTTGTGTTTGTCACCATGGTTTGTCTCTCTCTTGCAATACTGCTGTTGACCTTCTTCATACTTCAGTCATGGGTTCAATGGATATGGCAATAGACAGAGTTCACAAATCGAAATTAAATAGCAAGGTTGTAACTTAGGCATCTTCACAAACAGATAGGGTTCACAAAGTCAAAGTATTGAGTTTCATTCAATTCCTATCCTAAGTAAAAGAATTATCTAATTGTCTGCAGTATCCTATATTTCAGACTTGGGAGTCTAATGTATTTTCACAAACAATAAGAGGTTATTTCATCAAAAATGATTGAGGTTGCTGCAAAAAAGAAAGCCTTAAAACCATGAAAAACGAAAGAATCAAAGGCAAAATACCAAAACCTGACGCAACTGTAGTTGCGCATGTGATTGTTGTCCATAAAGTTGACTATGACTTTGCTTCCCTTCAGCATTTTCTGTTGTAGGTGATAATTTAAAATCTTATGAAGATCAAAATACCAACAGATTTCATGAAATCAAAACGGAGAACGGATTTCCAATTGCATGCAAAGCACAATAGAGAGAAGATCAAAATAGCTTAACACTTTCTTACCAATTGTTTAAAGGAACCGAAAGAATTCATCGTCGAATTTAATCACGGGATAACCACTGAATCAGTTCATAAACCAAAATTTTGATAGAACTGTATTAGAAAGATTGAAGCGAAACAAATTTACAATTTAAAGTAATTGAAACAAAGATTTGAACTGAATTGCTACTGATAATAGTTGGGATCGGGTTGTTCGCTTGGGTCACTGTTACTAAAAATTGGGAAGCCAAAACTAAAATTTTAGGTCAAAAAAAATATGAGTGATTGAAATTCCCAAAATTAAATAAGAATCATATTATAGTTTGATTCAAAATTGACTACCTGGATTGAAATATGGTGTTGTTATGCCTCTTTCATGGTGGAGGTGTTTTAGAATCCGTGGAGGAGGTGGAGAGGGTGCTTTCACAAAGAAGGGAGCTGAGGTGCATAGAAAAGAAAGAACTAATTTTGTATTTGAAGATCAAGTTACATAACTACCCTCTGCTGCATAGTTGTGATAGGAAAATCAGCGAGGCTAATTTAGTAAAAAAGGGGTCCACGGTTGAAAAGTCCCCATTTTCTTCATTACAGTAAGATAGTAAGATAAGATATTTTAAGAAAATAATCAGATTTTTTTTTTTATTGCAAAAATAAATCCATTTTTATAGCACAAAACTTCCTCGGCCTCTCACGATTCAATTGGTCATCGTCCAGGGTGGAGGCACTTGAGCAAAACAAATTGTTTGAAGAAGCACTAGTATATCAAACTTTTTCATTTTAACCATGTTATTTTATTTTATTTTTACTTTTTATACTGGGCTCCTTAGTTATTATTCTTCTAGTGCAGCTCTGAATGGTAGATAAGAGGTGAAGATTGAGAAGGGAAGTTGACAACAGACTACAAAAAACCAAAATTATGCAACATGGACTTCAAATTTGTTCTTTCATCTTCTTGTAACTTGTTATCTGACAAAGATGGATCCCCCATGGTCACCTACACCACTACCACCATCCACTCTATATGCACCAATTCCTACGCAAGAACTGCGCCACGAACGTTCTTATTGCGGATTCTTGCCTTTATGGTAAGTTGTAAAGTACTTCTAGTTCTTCTTAAGTTCCACTTCTCAAATACAACATGATTTGTAATCTTAGTTCTCTATCTAATAATTTGCTCTAAACTACACAGTTTGTGGTTCTGTTGCTGCTGTGGTTTATTTAGAAGCTGCCCACCATTGTTTGAACGGCCAGAACACCCTGCTCTTGTTTGAACCAGCTCAGTGTATTCCAATTTAGGTTCCCTGTGTTGTTTGGGATTGATTTATGTTTCTCTTTCACAATATTCTGTTCTGAAAATTGTGTAACAAATCTATAAGCCTTACTTTAGTAGGGATATACTTTCAACATGTTCTAAAAGAATCACAGTAGATGTACTCTATTTCTTTGTATTGGCTAGTCCGTGATGGGAATTGTACATTTACTTGCACAAGGGTACTAATCTTCTCTATACAAATGTCAGTTTTTCTTCCAATACTAATCGTTCTTCAACAGTTGAGATATTCCTTAAATAGTTCAAAGCAAGTTTCTCGGGTAGTTATAGATTCTTAGCAAGTGAAAAGAGAGATTACAAGAAGCGAAAGAATTTATTGTAAAAATATAATACTTGAACAAAGATAGTACTAGTCACGAGAGATTGTCAATACGAAGTCACAAACTTGGATTCAGCATAATGGTACATGTCGAGGCTCTTGGATATCCAAGTAATATCTCATTAAATTTCATCATCCGCCTCTCTGCGTGCGAGTCTTTCTCAATGCTGAATAGAACCAATTTCTCCAAGGCTATGGAATTTTTCAACAAAATCTCTATGAACTTTAATTCGTTAAAACGTCCAAGGAGACCTTGAATTTTGACAAATTTGAGGTGATACAACACGCAAGGCAGCGATAATCTCGAGTCCCGGTACTCCTTCTGGAAATCAGGATTATAGATAATCCTTGAATCGTTTATCTATAATATAACCAGAAAAATTAAAGTTAATATTTGCAGCATCACAAGCTCTCAAACTGTTAACCAATAAATTCTCAAGAATTTTTTTTTGTTAACCGAACTTAAAAACAATGAAAACAAAGACAACGAAAACAGAAGTTAGAGAATAAAGAAAGAAATAAAGAAGAAGAAACAACAACTATAATAGAGTTCTTGATTGTTACACCTCATCACAAAATCGGAACCATGGGGGCATACAGGAACCAATCTGGACAATGAACAGAATTATACGTCAAATTAGAAGGTGAATTTAGTTATCCAAGGATTCCACCTTGTAGATATAAATAACAATGACAAACTTTGTTCATTAGACACATTACCGGAGGCGCAGTTATATCAAGGCAAAGAGATTCAATATTAGGAGATATCTTGAGAAAATATATGATTGTGTGCACGCAATCTCTTGAAAGCCAGGTTGTGAGCCAGAGTCTTTGGAGATTCAGAAATTGTGGGAGCTGGCTGTCTAAAATTTCAGGAGCTTCGGATAGAACCTTGGTAGAGAGATAGACATATAACAGAAAAATCCAATTACTAAACGGAGCACCAACATTTGACGCGGCCAAAAATAAGTAACAAAACTAGTCTTAGACTTGTTAACTAGACAATCTAGTGTACATAACAACAGCTAAATTCCAAGCGAAGATAATGAAACCTGCATAATGTGGAAATGACACACACAATATTATTATTTATTTATGTCATTAGAAAGGTTCAAAAATGTATTCCCAGTCTATTGAATTAGCACCTTATCCAGTTTGACTTTCTATTGACAGATAGATAGGAACTAGCTGCAATAGCAGCCTATGGGGAAGACACAATTCTCCAAGAGCCATGGCCCCATAAGATATGCGCAATGTGGTT
Source organism: Papaver atlanticum (assembly GCA_023531105.1). Lineage (NCBI taxonomy): Eukaryota > Viridiplantae > Streptophyta > Magnoliopsida > Ranunculales > Papaveraceae > Papaver > Papaver atlanticum. The sequence continues at coordinate 461,588 of JAJJMB010016078.1, forward strand.
TAAGAACTCCTAAGGGCTGGGGTCACTGATGTTAAATGGCAGATTCACACATTTGCTTCAAAATTTTGAAATATACCAAATTGACCACCAACATAATATGATAAGGTTAATTTCAACAATTTTTTTTTTTTTGATAAGGTTAATTCATTTCACGCAATCATGCTTCTGGTAATGAGTGACTCTAGTTAGAACTTGCAACCATATTATCAATCAATATATCCTTAAAGGACAATAGACATACCTTAAAATACTCCGATAATGTTAGGACTTTCACGTTATGAAGCGTTCTCACCAATTTCATCATGCGCAGAGCATATAATTCTTTCTTTTCTTCAAGAAGCTCGATTTCATATCCTGGCTCTTTATCATCTGTCTCTACTTCCAAGTATATACAAGCACTCACAAGAGAAGAAAGATTCTCAAGAGAGTAATCTCTAAGCTTGCAAACTGTGCAAGTGAAAGTTGTAAGATTCGGAGCATAAAGTGTAAGTGTGAGTGTGGGTGTGTCTGAGAGCCAAGAAGTTTTGGGATTATCATATGCGAGACCGGGATTCTCAATTGAAAAATGCTCAAGTTTGAGTGAAGAAATGTTGAGACTCATATCACTAAATTCGCAGTTTCCCAAATCTAACGACTCTAGAGCAGGACAACTAGAAAAGAACTTATTAGTTGAATACTCATCATCGAATAATAGATTTTCAAGATTCAGACTCATTGATTTTAGCCCAGGTAAACTCACTGAAGTAGGCAGAATAATCTTGCTACGATAATCTTCACTATCATAAACATGCAAATCCAATTTTGTCAGCGATTTACATGTACATAAGCATGGAGGGATCACAAAGTCTCCATTCGATAAGCAGCTAATATCGAGCTCTTCAACATTATGCTTACCAGCAACAGCGATCCATGAACAAATACGAGTTGAATCAATAACCTCATCATGAGTATCAAGTCGAAAACTTCGTATACAGCAACTGTCATCACGAAACCGCAGTACCTTGTCCACAAAATCTGCAACACTATATTCCTCCTCCACACCAAAGTTTAATGTTGGGAGGGAAGTCCAGATATATCTCCATCTTTTCGAAAAGACACAGGTTTGAACGGCATATCTCATATCAGTGAAAGATAGAATGCTATGAATTAGGCTATCAGGTAAACCGCTGATTTTGTCTTTGCTATCAGAAGATGGTGATTTCCTTTTATCCATGGTTAATCTATAAGATTCGTACAATAAACAAATGATCTTTGAGTCTAAAGTACTGAGTTGCTATTGATGTTAAATTCTCCCCAAGTTAATTTCATCTCTAGGGTTTTGCATTTTTATAAATCAAATTCTGAAAAGCAAAATTGAGAGGAGAGAGAGCGAGTACCTGTAGGAAAGACTGTGGAGTTGTCATGTGGGATGATTGAAGATCGATAAATTTAGAGAGGGTAAGTATCTGCAGAGAAACATTTCCGTCTTCCCCTCAGAAACAGTGCAGCTTTGCTGTTCCTCAATTTAATATATAGAAATTAACGTTTAATCCCAAATTAGTTGGGTTTTAGACAGTCTAGTCCTGTCCCCTCAAGCCTAGTATCAGGAGGTCCAAATTTACACAATTTGAAACGAGTCGGTCCTTTTATAAACGATTTAGTCCAAAACTCTTTTTTTTCATGTCAGTAATACCCATCAACCAAAGGACATTTCAATTTTCATAATTTAGTTTCTGTTTCTTCTCTTACGCCGAAACTCGAAACAACTCTCTCGACTCTCCGAGAACAAATCCCTAAAACTTAATATCGTCTGAGTGAAAATTCGATCCCTAAACATACATCTGTTAATCAAACAAATACGTTAATCAAATCAATTCAACTTGAATAGCCTAGATTGTCATCATCAGTACATTTTCTTGAAGATTAATTCGAAATGGAGGGGAATAGATAACGAGATCCAGTTTTAGCAAATTAAATTGAAGATTTCGTCATTGAAAGCCATTTGAAAGGTAAGTGTAAACTACTCTTAGTGTTTAATTTGTGATCGCGTTAATTTATTGATTCGAAATCGATTTTAGGAAGAAAAAAGTTACGGTTTCATAAACCTAATTACTTCGATTTCAGTTGGAATTTCTTATTCGATTCGTGGTGAGAGTTTAGATTTATAATTATCTCATGTTAATATTTGTTTTGAGAAAAAAAGATCGTTAAAAATTCCACAAAATTTCTTATAGATCATCTCTATGAAGTTAACATGGCTTTCGATTTATCTTGTTTCAATATTTTGATTCATTTGCTTCTGTTTCAATTTTGTGATTCATTTGCTTTAATGGTATTAAGTATCTCTGTTGTTTACATTTCTTGTATGTTTGTAACTAGTTGCATATGTTAATACCAAATGACATCGTGTAAACCATGTTGTAAGGAGTTACAAGGCCAACTCGAGCTTTGATAATTATGTCATCAAAGTCATCATCTGTCTTACCTTATTCATAAAACCTTGCTCAGTTTAGCTTGCTAATTTTGTGCTGTATGATTTGGCATGGTTTCATTGGAAGAGTACAAGGAAGTATGGTAATGATTCTGTTCAGAAACATGATTTGGGTTTTCTCACCGGTCATTTATTTTCTTATATTAAATTTACATTAACATAATAGATTATGTGTAAGTTCTTAGAGAACCTTTGTTGTTAATTGGTTTGGCTAAAGAATCAGGTTAACTAGAGTTTTGGGTAACTATGTCAGTAAAGTCCTCTTGTGCATTTTATAATTTATCACATGTATTACAAGTGTACATATTAGTACACCTTAAATACAAGTGTACATATTGGTGCACCTGTTATATGGTGATTTAGAGGAGTATTTGAAGTGGTTTTAGCTGAGAAGAACAAAGACGTTTGTAGCTTTAGCATCTGGTATGATTGGGTTTGAATTTGTGTTGGATTTGGACTGAATTCTTGAGCTGAGAATCAGTCAAAAGAAGTTGTGGCCAAATTTGTTTGTGTGGGTATTTGCTATGAGTTCTGGTAGCCGTATTGGATATATTGAGATGTGTTTTAGCGATCGGTAAGAACGGAAGAGCTGGGTACAGATTTGTTTAGGAAATGAGGTGAGTTCTTGCCAATAAATCAGTGAAGGTGGTAGCTTTAGGTTGCTGGTTTGCTACGGAATTGGTGGTATGTTTTAAAAGGATTGGAACTGGTTTTGAAGGCAAGGAAATGAGGGAACGTAGGCTGTATATTTTGGCTTAACCTTGGTTCACATGACAAATAAATGAGCTTGTATAATGAAGTTAGTAATTTCCGTCCAATAAATATTGTTAGTATTAATTATTTTCCCTAGTTTTTTTTATATATAGTTTTTACTGTTAATAAATCATGAGCAAACAGCTCAAACAAATATAAATTAATGAGAAATTTGTAGGGTTCATGGAAATGTTAATGTTCTGTGATGGAAATTTCCAGTCCATAACGTACTAAAAATGAAATTTGCAGGTAGTCACATACATGGATAAAAACCTATCGTAACTATGTGGAATTTGTATCTAGGGAAAATTATGTACCAACTGATACTAGATAGATCTAGAATATGCGCCAACTGGTATAGCTGGATATGTCTAGCAGTCACGGACTAATAGTACAGGGATTATGTACTCAACTTGACACTTTCATTTTTCCCACCACAATCAAATGCATTCTTTTAATCTCTTTCGATCTATATCTTAATTTTCATATTTTTTTTGTTTAGCACAATTTGCAATGTAATAGGTGTACTGTCATGTAAATTCAACTGTCTACGTTCTTATTATCTTCTTCATGATCATCGCATCACGCATATTACTATGTACTATTGTTTCATTATTTATCATATAAGTACCTTTTCGCTTGGTATAAACATATTTTTAATTTTGGGTTCATATTCTCTGTGTCTTTATGCAGCTGAGACAGGAACTTGAAGAACTTCAGGTTCACTACATGCTACACACACAGAGGCACGATGGGAAATCAAAACTGGCGTTTTCAAGATTCAGCAGCTGCATAATGCTGATGGCTTATGGAGCGTATCTCGTTTTCCAGTTTTTCTGTCACGAGCACTTATACGAGGTTGGACTCTTTAATGCTTTCACAAATGTTCTTTTTTTCATATTGTGGCAGTTTTGGTTATCCTTATAATAATTTTTATCTTTTTACACATTTCTTACACTATTCTGTATTTACTATCTAACTTTTACATCTAATAAAGTATGATCCCTAATCCAACACATTATACGCAGTACGTGGCACATTTAGTATGTCTAGTATAAATCAGTTGTTACATATTTGACTGGACGGTCTTCCTTAGTGCTTCTCACTATACATGAATTTAGCATATGGTATTATTAGCTTTATAGCTTTGAGTAGAATATGATTTTCAGCTGTTTTGATATTGAATTGGTAATGTGTACATAATTGTACACATGTTGACTCTTAATGTGTACATACTTGTACACCTTGTACACATGGTTATCGTTAATGTGCAAATAGTTGTACACCTGTTGATCGGGTTAATGTGCACATAATTGTACACCTGTGGATTGTTAAAAAGTTGTTGTTTTCAGGTTCTAAAATTTGGTATGATATATTTTTCAGGGAGCTGTACAGTAAGGAAGATAATATTAACTTAATCCGAATGGTTATTTGTGTTTCAGGTTTGGTAATTCGAATATACTCTTTTGATGGGACTAGGAATGAGTTCAGTCTCGAAACCAAGTCTACTATTGTTGCTGCGTTGGCTACTAGGAGTTTGGAAGTTGAAGTTAAAGTCACCAAAGCTCAGATTTGGGACACCTCTATTCAAGAAAGGTTGGTTTTTTTTTTTCCCCTGTATGCAAATATTTTGTTATTTATCCAAAGTAATAAATAATTGAAACCGTGTGTAATCAAGTTAATGAAATCAGAAGTACCAGCTATTACAAAAATTATTAGTAGGAAAGAAATGTTGCAGTATTATGTGCAAAATCTAGATCCTAACGAAGAGGCATCTGCATCTATACCAAGTTATAACTTAGTAGCGCAGATTACACGGTATCATGTTTGTCTTTGTTGTCTATATACTCCCTGGTTAGATTTAAACACATTTGAATTGGAAGAAGTTGCACATGGTACTAGTGCATCATTGACATAACGAGAGAAATGAACAGCCTCAAGGGTATCTACCTAGTACACTTGCATAAATAACTAGGGTATCTACCTAATATCGAATGAGGCTCGTAAAAAATAAAATGAAATATAAATAGTTCCAGCCGTCGTTTTCTGCAATAGTATCTCTGAATAACATTCTAGATGTAGAGTTATCATCCTTCAATTCATTTCCGAGTTAGTTAAGAATGCATCAGAAATTCAATGTTAACTGATTGGTACATATATATAATTTAAGGGTGAGGAACTGAAGAAACAGATTGGTGCACTAGCATATGTAGAATATAGTTCTAAGAACCAACAGGTAGCCTATAAATATACTACTTTTTCTCTATCGTTTACTGTGGCCTGAAAAATTCAAGTAATTTCTGTATATGATTTGTGTGATCAACAAAAGAATGAATGTTACATCAATTTCATTGGGGCGTCAATGTAATTTGATTTTGGTCTTGAAATGCAGAATGTGAAGACTGTATTTGACATTGCAATAAAACTAGATCTTTATCCAACTAGTACACTTGCATAAATAACTAGGGTGTACAACCTAACACACATGTGAAAATTATGACTCCATAAGCTTATTTATGCAAGACTAGAGTGTACAAACTAGTACACATGCAAAAGTAATGACTCCTTAAGCTTATGCTTGCACAAATAACTAGGGTGTACAAACTAGTACACTTGTGAAAAAGAATGACTCCGTAAGCTTATACTTGTGTATAAATAAATAGGACGTACTAACTAGTACACTTGTGAAAATAGTGACTATGTAAGCTTATACGTGCATAAATAACTAGGGTGTATAAACTAGTACACATGTGGATAAATAAATCAGTAAGCTTGCGTTAAAAACTAGGGTGTACACACTAGTGCACCTTGTTCTGTCTCATGAATATATGGCATGTTTTGTGGGTTGATTTTCTGGATTTTGTAGATATGTGCATAATTGGACATCATTTTCCTGTCTTATTGATATATGGCATATTTATTGGTATAGATGTTGGATTTGCTAGGTTTTTGTTATACTTGTACATAGTTGTAAGCCATTGTCTCGTCTCATGAGTAGATTGCCTGTTTTGTGGGTATGGATGTTAGGTTTTCAGAATTTTTGTAGGTGTGTACATAGTTATACACTATTGTTTGTCTCATGGATTTATTGGCTGTTGAGGTATAAATCAACAACGTTTAACGTCTTCATTTCATATCGATTGATCAAATTAAGATGTTAGTTGTTAGATTTGTGTTTTTCTTTTAAATAAATTTGATAAAACTTTCTTGGATTCGGTTTCAAAGATAGCTTGAGATTTTTGCAAGTATAAAAAAACTAATTCTTGATGAAACCTAAGTGGTTGTTTTACGATATCATGAGATGATTTTAATGCATGCTTGTTGTGTTTAGGTACTTTTCGATGGAGCTTAAAAAGGTGGAGAAAAACAATGGACAGGTTTTGTAGACGTACGATTTTATGGATTTTTTGATTTTAATAGCATGCTTGCTATGTGTTGGGTTTTAATAGCATGCTTGTTAGCAGTGGTGCTTAGGCGGACGATTCAAGTGGTATATGGTGTTCAAACTGGTGCACCTTGTCTTGTCTTTGGATTTTTTGGATTTTTGTAGATGTGTAATGTTTGTACAACAGTGTAAACTAAGATTTTTAAAAAATGAAAATTATATAGTCATATGGGTACTCTTTTTGTAGATCTCGAAAAGAGCTTTCCGAATATATAAAGTTTGTGAATTTTGGATGAGCGGTTCAAAAGATAAATTGGTTTTTAATTATTTAAAGTTGCTGACATCATCGTGAGTCACTTTGGACTAAACTGTAAATATTTGGACTAAATTGTAAATCATGAAGGTTATTTATGCATTTTCCATATTTTAAATAGCTTTTGGACTATTCTGTACCTAGTTAACTCGGCCTGGACTAAATTGTATTTTTTAACGCGTTTTTGGACTAAACCGTATTTTTCCCATTTAATATACGAGTTTGGACTTTGGAGTTTAGAGTTTGGACACGCGCCGGCGCCGCAGCTTAGATATTTCTATTTGAAGTTAATAAGCCGTATTGGTCCGCTGTAACGGACCCATAGTCCCTTTTCTTTATTTCGTGCCTTAAAATTGGACAAACAAATGAGTCAGGTTATCGCGTTAAAACGGCGAGTAATTTCATGTATACCGTGAAAAACTCCCGTGAAAAAACTCTGAAGTCACGGTCCAGTGACCCTTCACGGATACTAGCAGGGGTGAACTTTGCCCATCAAAATTTGTGTCTCCAGAAAATTCCCACGAGAATTTTACCGGTATGCTGGAAAACTTTGCTTCAACTTATACCTCCTTACTACATGACTACTTTTCTACTTCCCAATTTTTTTTTGCAGAAGCTAATTAGAAGTATGAGGAATTTATAGTGAAGCCACAATAAAGATGACAGGAAAATGCATTTTATAAGATGGGAGCATGTATAACTTGCAAAGGAGAAGGTGGACTGGGAACCATACCTCTGCAGAATCTGAATAAAGCAATGATAGCTAAATTGATATAGAAACTGCCACATGGAGTGCAATGCTGGATTGTAGAGAAGAACTGAAGCATGGTTGTTGCTGGTGTGTTGCTAATGGGGAAAACATTCAAATTAGGTGTCTTAAAAATTCTAGAGATTCATATACCTTCAGATGCTGAATCAGATTTCAGAGATAAGATGATTTGGACTCACCATCCATCCGGTATCAGCTAAATCTTTTTTTAAGACTTTAGAAAACATCCAACCATCTACTTCTCAAAACAATGCTAAACTTTGGAAAAAATTCTGGCAAGTCAAGAATATTCCCCCAAAAATACACATATTTTTATGCCGAACCCAAAAATACACATATTTTTATGGCGAATTTTGAAGAATGGTTTTGCAGTTGCTGGGAATATTAGTAGACATGTGCAGGGAGTAAATGCAGATTACAGGTTGTGCTAGAATACAACAAAAACTATTGGATACCTTTTCATCCAGTGTCAGGATACTCAAGTTGTTCTGTTTGTTTCTCCTTTGAACCCGAGAATCAGTGCTCTGTAATGCACCACTCAAAGCTTTATCACTAAATGGTTGGCTGAAGGGGGAAGTCACAATACTCTAAAGATGGGAGCTTGCATGTTTTGGGCTATCTGGAAAATTAGAAATAATATCATTTTCAACAAAGGCAAGTTTAACATCCCTGTTATTATCAAAGAAACTTTGCTTTGGTGTAACACGGAGGTCTGCAGTTTTGATAATAATGTCATTCCCTCTGAGGAGGATATTCTTGAAACTTAAAAGTATGAATGGGAAGTGCTTACAGAGAACTGAACAAATGTGAATTTTGATGGTGCAGCTGGTGATATGGGGTATGATTGTGGTATTATTGCAAGAAACTGTGTAGCTGGATTTCAGGGATGTCAAAGTAAAGAGCTTAAATATGTTTATGCAGTGGAAGCTAAGGCACATGGAGATTTACTTGTTGTGGAATTTGCAATAATCAGAGACTTTAAGGATGTTATTATTGAAGTGACTCCCTAATTATAATCAACTGCCTCAGATGCAAGCATTATCAGCAACCTTGGTGTGTCAAGAGCATCATCAGTAAAATCAGTGAACTCATTCCAAAGTTTACTTCAGTCAATTTTCAGCATATCAGGAAAGAAGCCAATTAAGTGGCTCATACCTTAGCATCTCATGTAGTTTCCAACCATTCTTCGGAAACTTGGTTACATTCCCCTCCTTCTTGTATTGCCCCACTCATTGAGAGCGAGGCTTGTTCTGTAGTTTATATTATTATTATTATTTATTTATTTATTTTGTTATTTGGCTTCCAAAAGAAAAGAAAAAGTTCAAATTCTAGACCAATAACATTAAGAGTATCTCTACAACAACTCTACGTTATCTCCTATTTGCAACAACGTTATAGTACCTCTAGTTCTAATAATCAAGATGTGGTGATTGATACCATAAAACTTAAGCTAAATGATCTTGATAATGAAGCTCTTTTTGCTCATATTTCTTAGAAAGAGATTAGGGCGGCAGTCTCTCAAATGAGGGATAACAAAAGCTCCAGGCTCTGATGGGTTTGTAGGACACTTCTACCAAACTTACTGGGATGTGGTAGAGGCAAGTGTATACCAAATGGTGAATTTTTTTTTGGAGACAAGTCACCTTCTAACTCAATTTAATCATACCAATATTACTCTAATACCTAAAAAACCAAATGGCTCACTCTGTTGACCAATTCAGATCGATAGGTTTATGTAGTCTTGCATATAAAATAATCTCTAAAATTTTGGTTAATAGAATGAATCCATTTATGGATAGAGTGATATCTCCTAACCAAAGTGCTTTCATTCCTAAGAGATAGATTGCAGATAACGTCACCCATGAGCTTATTCACACTATTAAGAAAAATAAAAGGAAAAGGGGTTTCGCTGCCATCAAGGTGGAGATGTCCAAGGATTATGACACAGTGGAATGACCATTCTTAGTAAAAACAATGTCTAAGTTAAGATTCCATCAGGATTGAACTAAGCTTATTATGAACTACCTAAGCAGTGTTTCCTATTTTATTCTCCTTGATGGGAGTCCCATGGGATCCCATGTCCCTTACCTATACATCATTTGTACCAAGGCTTCTGGGGTTACATGAACCATTTGGAAGAATCTCTTCCTGTGAATGAGATTAAATGTGCTAAGACGACCCAAACTATTAGTCATCTGCTATTCGCATATGACATTCTTATCTTCACCAATGCCGTTATACCAGATTTCCATGGCATAAGAATTTTCTGCAAACTTACTGCAAAGCAAGTGGTCAGGAAATCAACTACAATAAATATGTCGTGCTCTTTAGTGGGAAGGTTCACCCGAAACGTAAGAGAATCCTAGCAAAAATTCTGAATATCTCTAATATGAGTCCCGAAGAGAAGTATATGGGAGCTCCAATAACTATACTAAAGTCTAAGACTCAAACCCATATTTCTTTCCTAAGTTCTGTGGAAAAGTGAGTTGACGGATAGCGAAATCAAATCCTATCACAGGCAGGGAAGACCACTTTGGTGAAACATGTTGGACATGCAATGTCTTTTTATCAAATGACTACTTTTTTAATCCCACAAAGCTTATGCCATAAGATTGAAACTCACCTTAATAGATACTGGTGGGGAGAAGATCCAAGATCAATAAAGAGGAAGTTGCACCCCAATTGCTTTGGATAATATCTGTAAAAAAAAAAGGATTAGGCTTCCGAAAAAGTAAAATAAATAATTTGGCTATGGTGTCTATGGGTGTATGGAAACTTGTTGAAAATGCAGATTCTCTCTTAGAAACAATGTTTAAAGCAAAATATTTTGATAATGTGAATGTTCTTGATTCCACATTCCCCTATACTGCTTCTTGGGTATGGAAATGCCTCCACCAAACCATGAGCAAGATAAAACCCTTCATTGCTTGGATGGTGGAAGGAAGGAAACTTTGTAGACCCATGATATGACAACTGGATCCCTGATAAAGGGACTGCCACACCAAGGGCCAATACCATGCCACATAAGAATCTAAAAGTTAAAGACTTGATTAACCAGGACTCAAGATCTTGGGATACAACAAAATTGAGTGATGTGTTTGATCAAAAATCAAAAGCGTCGATTGAAAAATCCCCTTCAATTTGAAATCTTCTAGTGATAGGAGAATCTGGACTCCAGCTAAATACAAAAATTTATTTACTAAAACTGCATATACTGCTTTTAGTGTAAGTTGTGATATGTATATTGCAGACCTATGAACGGCTGTGTAGAAACAGAATATATCTGCAAGGGTTGAACTATTTGTTTGGAAAGCTCTGGAAGGAGCTCTACCTGTGAATGAAATTCTCAACCCTAGCATACATATCTCTGACTTTCTTTGCGCTAAGTGCAGGGTGAAGCCAGAATCAATTATGCATTCACTTGTTACTTGAAAAAAGATTAATAGAGTTTGGTTTACGATCAATGTGAATACTCATCAATTTCAGAATCATACCTTTCATCAGTGGATCAAATTTTTGTCTCCAACTTATCCCCTACAAAGACTCTTGTGGAAGATCTAAAACTCTCCCCTTAGTTGATTTCCTTTTATGGTCAGTTTAGGCTAACAAAAATGAGATTGTTCATAAAAGCAAAACCGAAGAACCACCAAATATAATTAAAAGAGCTAAATCAATGTTATCGACGTCCCATGAAGATACTCCTCTCATTCGAATACCTACGATTGATGCAAATCATCAAGAATCCTCTCATTGGGAGACTCCTCCAGAAAGTTGGATAAAAATTAATACAGATGGACTTTTGAACCCAAATTTCAGCAATGGGGAAATAGGTTTTATTATCCGAAACTCAAAGCACTCATTCATCTAGTATGAATCAACTAACCTAGTTTGTTTCTCTACAGAAGAAGCAGAAGTGCATGCAATCAGAGAGATGCTAAGGATAGCTTTGATAAGGAAGGATGAGAAAGTTATTTTTGAAAAGTGATGCAGCCAGAATTATTGATTAGATTAACAAGAAGAACTTTCTAGTAGACCAACGCACTCATCCCCTCTTTGAAGATATATTAGAACCCTGAGTATGGAATTTCAGTTTCTCTCTTTTGTTTATGTAAATCGTTAATGCATCCCATGAACTCTTCCGGTGGGCTATGAAAAACACTGACCATATGGTGTGGACCGTCCCACGTGTATGACTAGTGTCGGCCCTAAGTGCCGATAATATGGATGTTTATTGTGTTTCCTGTTATTTTTTATATAAAAAAACTCCAACAAGATATAGAAAATGTCTTAAATTTAGGGATATTAAGGTTATGTCCATATGGGGTATCCTAATAAGGGGTGTTAGAGCATTATTCGGTTGAACCCGCCAACCGTTGGTATGTCAAGGTTGGTTGTAATATTTTAGTATAAAAACTCATAAGTCACTTGATTAGATTACTAGAGTCAACTCTGTTGATACATGAAAAATATTACCCCTTAGCCGGGCTAGTGTGCCCCCAAAAGGGAGGCAAACCCAACATGAAACATGGGGACTTGGGGACTAAAGCCCAAGTCCACTAAGAAAGTATCCATAAAATGGAAAGGACAAGGGAGGAATTAATATAAAAGAAGGGGGTTGTATTAGAGAAAGAATGACATAAGTAGTAATTAAGGAGGTTTAGGACATGTGGCATGATATCATAAAATGAAGGGCTTTTGAAAAGTCTATATAAGGAGGCACATAGTACAATAGAAGAGGGGTCTCTTTTCTCTCTCTCTCTTGGAAATTGGGTGTGTTATGGCTAGGACTTGAAGAACCAAAATCAAATTCACCCCTCAACATTTGGCGACCACACCCGGAGGCTCGTTCCTAGCATAGCCATCCAATTCTCATAACATCCCGCGTCACTTTTCCCCTCTAGTCAGTACACCCCACTCACGCGCTCATGCTTTTCATGTACGCCTTCCCCCGCGTCTTGTCTTGCCACCCAAACTCAACCCCTCCGCGTCTCTTCCAACCGCGCCATTAACCTCATTAGCGCCTTCCCTCACCTCTCTCCCTGCTACCGCAGTTCCGCGTCTCTCTCCTCCGACGACACCAACGACGCTTTATCTTCATCCCCAACTACATCAAAATCATCATCCAACTGAGAATCGAATAGGAGAACCATTCTAATAGAGAAATCACCGTCAATAAAGAACTTGGGGACTAACGGCGAGTAACTTCATCAGAGATTCAATAAAAGATAAGTTCATCTCTACTCAACCTCTTAATTTGATCACAATTGCTCATTGATCAAGTTTGAATCTGAAACTCTGAAAAACCAGCTTGGGATCTCAAGACCTAAATACCCAAATGACAGTAAAAATGAACTTAACCCACCTGTTATCATTTACAAATAGGGTTTGAGAAAAGCATTTAGGGTTTTCATAAACTCAAACCCGAGATTTCCTTTGATTTACTAATCCGATTCTAAATCAATACCTAGATTTACAATCATCTGTTCAACATAATCAGATTCTTTTTATAATATAACATGATCCTAGTAGCAACGGGAGTTTGCCTGTTTTTATTTGTTCTATCTGCTAAAGGATTGTAACAGTTTCAATTCGAAAATTGATTTGGGTTTACTGAGATTACAAAGAAGTAGTAAGGCTTCGAGTTTAATTTGCATTTGAATCCTATCTAATCTGCTTTAAGTCTATGTTCGAGAGATTGTGATAGCTAGGACTGAAAATTGCCTAATTTTTTCGGTTGCGCTGATGATTTTTCAAATTTCAATAATTCATTTTAAGCTTGACTCTCTGTTTTCAGAAATAGTTCTGGAAGTCTCTCGAATCGAGTTTCGATAACCCCTGTGGTTGCATAATGGGAGCAAGGACTACCATAGCTAGAAGCCTTTGGAAGGTATTACATCATACGCCGTGTGGTAACTCAGGTACTGAATGAACAGAGGCCTGAGAGGATTGTATATGCTCGTACCTCATCGAACTGAAATTGAAAGAAAAGGGGAAAGGGAGGATGCTAGCGCCAAGAAGCTTGCTATTGTCAAGCATATTTGATCCATCTCGCGCCTACAACCCAACGCCCTCAAAGCTCAGCAAGGATTGCTTCGAGAATGGATGATGCTTGCCCAAAGTGCTCCAAACCAGTGCCAAAACATAACGAATAGGCAAGGTCTAACCCCAGCTGCAAATCAGGGCACCTCTGCCGCAATACAGACTAAAAAGACTAAGGAGAAGCTCAACTTGATGTTCATTTTGATTTGGTATAACGGGTCCGATTGCAACAGCCAAGGCAGAGCAGTATTCCTCCGCTAAAACACAGGCTAAAGATTACACCTTCTATATACCTCTGATTGCCTGCTAGTGAATCAGCGCCAAGTGCCTTGGATTTGTTTTTCAGGGTCAACAACTTATCTTTCAACCTCAGAATATTGGTTGTAGCAGCTGATCTTCGAACTCCTCCGACGCGTGCATTGCAGCAACAACATGGTCCAAGAGCCTTTATTAGTAATCTTCTTGCAAGCTCAAAGCATACCCACTCGGCTGTTGGTGAATTTCTATATGTGAAAGGTTGCGCGGAGTTTTGAATCGTAACCCCAACTGATCTCATCGGGAAGCTAAAGTACCCGCTACTCAATGCAAAGATAAGTTCCCATTGCCTTGGTTCGATATTTACCTGACACTTATCCTAGAGTTCCTGGTTGTGCTTGGGTGAGAATGTATGCATATCCTTAGGACTGTTTCTATAATGATCACACATTTCTGTTAAAAAAGAATAGAGAGGAGGGGGGGCTCGAATATAGTGTTGAGCTTGCATTAGCATCCGACTGCCTAATATCTGTAGGAATGTATATCTTGCTTTGAACTATCACATGCATATACACTATGTATACACCAAAAGCTCTCATTGCCTCAACAGCATAGTACAACATCATACACCTCGAAACTAATGTGCGTCTGACCCTTTAGCATGAAATAGCTTCTTGTTCTACTACTGCACTATGAACATCTTTTATGTTTCACTTCACCTACCTAATTTTCTACTTAGCGCCTCCCCAATAATCGTATAGCTTGTCTAACCACTAGCCCTGGAAAGCATGCTCTCTTCTCGTTGCCCTTGTACATTATGCAAAATGCATGTTTGAGAGCTTGTCGAATACTTCGGAATTTTCTGTTTTGATGATATTTTAAAGTATGGAAGACTTTGGGTCTACTAATCTATACGTATGAATCTAACATCCTTAGCTAAGCTTTATTTTGTAATGTATAAGCCTACATATGCGCGTCGATATGTGACAATTTAGCTATGCAAAACATGATGGATACCCTCGCTTGTTTATGTATGTTCGTATTTTGCGCCCATGGACCTTGTATGTTCGTTTATGTATTTTGTTTATGTATGTTCGTTTTCATCTTCACCTGGTGAACATATGCAATTAAGAAAGCATCAACCGCTCACTGTTAGTTCACGCGCCTATCCCACATATTTTAGCCAATTAAAAGCATGAAGCGCCCAACATAAAACTTACTTGAATATTGATATTTGTCATTCATAAAATATGCATGTCATCTAGTCACATATGTAGGTTGTCACTTTATTTTTTTTACAAAGCACCAATATTTACTAAAGGCTACGGGAATGCCAAAGGCGCCCGGTCGGCTGACGATTATACAAAAGGCTGTGGGTTGTTTTCGGCTGACATACAAAAGGCTACGGGAATGCCGAAGGCGCCCGGTCGGTTGACGATAATACAAAAAGCTGTGGGTTGTTTCCGGCTAACATACAAAAGGCTACGGGAATGCCAAAGGCGCCCGGTCAGCTGACGATTATACAAAAGACTGTGGGTTGTTTCCGGCTGACATACAACAAGGCGACGGGTTGATATGCTCATCCGATCGGCCACAGATATACAAAAA